>RYFJ01000843.1:0-270233 GCA_003991445.1 Oryza meyeriana var. granulata | reverse complement strand
CTGCAGCGACAGTGCGTCAAGATCATTCATCGCGCAAGAACCTGAAAAGACCATCCGGGCACCGAGCAGATGACATCCGTGCTATCAATGAGATTGACCAGATCCGCCTGCACGCATTGAAGTGATCCAAAATTCTTGTAATCTTAAAACCTCGTAACTGCCATTTTCTTGGACATGCCGATCACCCTCTTGCTGTCATATAACCAGATCGGCTCTACTACCCATCTCTCTCCCTAGTCCTTGATAACTTCCGCTTTTGATCTAAAGGCGTACAATGATATCGCTGGTTAGGCGACGTCGTTTATAAAAATCAGCTTTCCTAATGTTTAGAAATCGCTGTTGTATTTTCATGTACTTAACCGATTTAAGAATTGATCCAAACGAATAATGAGATAGGGTAGTCAATTTCTTGAGATATTTCCCATTAACCGTGCTTTTAGCCACTCCGTCCCTGTCAAGATTCTTCTATATATAGCTTACCAGGCACACAGCGATTAATCCGATAAGGTCCTTCCCATAGGCGACCATTTATTCCGAACTATTATCTCTGAACGAAATCCCAGCAATCGGCCAAAATCAACTTCAAACACACAAGGTCTCCTCGGGCCAACGACTTAATTCACCCCACCTTGTGACTGTAATGCCCGCGAAAGCTTGCCTATAGCCTTATTCTCCGTTGATTCTTTCTAGCGCTCTCAACCGATTCTGAGCTAAATCTTCAAGTCATCTGCCATCAAGTTATATAATCAAATCGGCACCGGTCAACTATTGTTCTGCAAAGAAAGTCTCTAGAGCCGATGTTAGTTCCCACAGCCAAACCGCCTCATGTCCATATACCAAGCGATAACGCAAAAAACGAGTACCGAGTAGAACCCGTGCATGCCATCCCGATTAGGGCCATAGTGAATCGGCTAATGTAGAATGCCATCGCCGTGGCTGCCTCATCAATTTTTCCGCTTAATCAACTTGATCAAACTCTTGTTAGAAGCTTCTGCTTGCCCATTGGCTTGAGCATAATAAGGTGATGGAATAATAAACTTGATTCCCATACTGGCAGCAAACTGTGAAACTCATCAGAAACAAAAATTAGACCCGATCAGTAGTTATCGTCTGAGGCAATCCCAAACCGATAAATATATGCTTCCTTGATAAATCAATCGCTTCTTTGGACGTGACCTTCTTAAAGGAATTTTGCCTCTACCCACTGGTGAAATAATCTGTTGCCTGCCAATATAAACTTATGTCCCTTAACTTGATGGAGGAAAAATCTGCCGACATATCAATTCCCCATCCTCTGAACGCCACGTTTGAATGATAGGATTTCATTAGCGATGCCGTGCCCGCTGTATATTTCAAACTTCTGACAATCTTGACACCCTTTAATAATACCTAAAGCATATCTTCCAGCATTGTTCGGCCAAAATACCCCACTTCTTCCAACAACCACTTCATCTTATGAGCACGATTGATGAGTTCCACAGATGCCTTCGTGCACTTCACACATAACCACTTTGGCTTCTTCCAAATCTAGGCATCTAAGCAGAACTCAACCTCAAACGTCCGATAATACAATCCTCATCAAGTAGCACATATTAGTAGCTTATACCGAATCTCCTGGAAACCAGACTGCGACGGGTTCTAAGATAATCCAATTTCTCCTGTCCCAGTCATCGCGCCTTGTTCTCGACATCAATATCGGCTATCTTCCACCTCAACCTGCCTATTCAGATGGCCGATATCCTGAACAATCTGTGTGCAAGATCATTGGCTTTCCAAATTCTGCTCTCTGGGAATATGATTCATTGACACCATCTTGAAATCCTTCAACAAATCACACACTCTTCATAAATGACTCAAAACATCATCCCTGCACTCATATTCTCCAGATAACTGTTGATCACCAACAAAGAATCACAATAATCTCTATAAATCGGCCCGATCTCCTTAATAGATTGAAGCCTTTCAGCACCGCCTCGTACTCCGCCTGATTGTTACCGATAGCTAATTGTAAAAGCAAACTCAAAACTTGCCCCCCTAGCGACACAATAACCAAACCGGATTACCAGATCCAATGCCTGCCCAAACCGATCCATCAAAAAAACAAGGACCCACGGGATCGCTCCACTAGTTCCTCGTGAGACCCCTTGTGCTGGACAATAAAATCGCGGCCACTGCTTGTCCCTTGATGCTTTAAGCCGATTCGTACCTCAAGTCAAACTCTGTCAATGCAAAAACCCATTGCCAACTCGCCCTCAAGACTGGAGCCGACAACCTAATTTGACCACATCGGCCTGGCAAACTACTGTACATTCAGCTCGATGGATGTAATGCCTCAACTTATACACGAGAAATATAAAACACAAGCAAACTTCTCCACCGTTGGATATCTCGTCTCCAGCACCAAAGTCTCCTACTTAGATAGAACACAACTCGCTCTTTTCCTTCAAATTCTTGGATCAAAACAGAACCGATGACTTTCTCATCGCCGACAAGTATAATCTGAACGGCACCCTTCTCTGCGGTGAATCAAAACAGGTGGGGAACTAAGATAATTCTGTGAATCTCGTCAAACGCCCTCTGCTTGCGCTGCCCCCACACAAATTCTTTGATCGGCTTTCAACTTCAATAACGGCGTGAAAGACTCAATTTTCCCTGATAAAATTTGATATGAATCTCTCACATAAATTAATCTTGCGCGATCAACGATTGCAACTCTGTCTTTCGCTTGGTGGCTCTGTGGTCTTAATGGCTCTGATACTCCGCTGACTAACTTCAATCCCCTCCTCATAACCATAATAAACCCAGAAATTGCCCAGCCGATACACCAAAAGCACACTTATTGGATTCATCTTAGCCGTACTTCTTGCCCTCTCCAGCACTCTTCGTAAATCGGCTATATGGCTTTCCCCACTTTTAGATTTAACCACCACATCATCAATGTAAAATTTCCACCCAACAAACCGATGAGAGAGATCATGAAATATATAATTCATTGCTCTTTGATAGGTTGCACCCGGCACTTTTCAATCCAAAAGTCATTACTATCCCACTCATACAAACCGATAGCTCCAGGACATCGGAACGCAGTCTGTGTATATCCTCTTCGGCCATGAAAATCTGATTGTATCCTGCATTGCCATCCATGAAACTGATAATCTTGTTGGCCTGACGCTGCATCCACCAACAAATCCGCTATCGGCATCGTTGGTACTCATCCTTGGGGTAGCTTTATTTAGATCCCGGAAATCAATACATATCCTCAATTTCCATTTTCTTCTCTCCACCGGGACGATATTAGAAACCCACTCAGCATATCGGCATGGCCTTATGAACTTGGCATCGTACAAACCTTGTGATATCTCCGCCTTGATCGGTCATATAATTCTGCCTTGAATCTCCTTGAGCCTGCTTGAATGGCCGATACCCTGGTTTAATAGGTAGCCGATGTTCAACAATTGATCGGTCTTAATCCTGGCATCTCATGGTATTCCCAGGCGAAAACAATCCCGATACTCCTTCAACAATTGCTATCAATTCTTCTCGTAGCTCAGACTTAATTTTTTGCTTATATACGTCGGCCTTGGTCTATCTCCTGGTCCTATATCAATCTCTTCCAAATCATCAGCCGACGTAAAATCCTTGCCCCAATTTCCCCTCGGAAGTCTTCAATGGAGCCCATCAGGTAAAACATTCAGAGCCGACTTGCTGGATCGGCTGTATCCCCTGACTAGTAACCTTGAGGTAATCTCCTTCCCAAACTCTTCCGGATAAGCAGTCAACACCATCGGCTTCCCAGACTGGTAGATCGGTCATGGCAATATTGGTCGACCGATCTGCTTGCACCACCTCGACTTGATCTCCCTGCCACTGTATTAGACATGATGCATGTCGAAGGCACGCAACAGTTCGCGGTGAATCCAGTCCCTGCCGAGGAGCAAACTATACGACCCCTTTCCGTCAATCACAAAAAACGTGGTGGGTAATGTCTTACTCCCTACTGTCAGCTCCACGTTTAATACGCCTTTCGCTTCAGATGAATTCCCACCGAAGTCTTTTAGCACCATATTTGTCTTGATCAGGTCTTCGTAGTCTTCCCCAATTTCCGGAACGTAGCATGAGGCATGAGATTAACCGCGGCTCCTCCATCAACCAACATCTTTGTCATCGGCTTCCCATTTACGTATCCCTTGATGTATAACGGCTTTAAGTGCCGATGCTCTGACTTCTCAGGTTTATCAAATATAGCTTGATCAGATTGCAGCATTAGTTGAGCGAAAACCTCCTCCTCTCCTTCTTCATCTGATGAAAGCGCTTTATACTCCCGAGGCAAAAAGAACACCATATTTACCGGTGCTGATACGTTCCTCATCGTCCTTTTCTTCTTCACTTGCCAAACTTGCCTAGTCTTTTGGGACGATGATCAACCTCCTCTTGATCCTGGCATTGCTCCTTTTGCTGTTCTCGGTGTCGTAGCCGTTGTGCCCTTCTCTTCTGATTCTTCGTGAATATGCCGCTAGGACACCACTGAGGATTCTGGACTTGTTTCCCATGTGCTTCCTCTTCATCTTCTTCAGAGAACTCTTCATGGATCGGCCCAATCGGCTAGAACCGATGTTCTTTTCCCAGGCGACCGATCCCGCGAACACTCCTGCTGGCGATCATGCCGATTCCCTGTACCGCTGCACTCGGGGCAATTTTCAGCTGATGGCAATCTCATCCCTTGATCCCAGCAGAAACGAAAAAAACGGCAATTCCAATGCGGATTATATTGTTCCGGTCCATCCCCCTGTTCATCGTACCTTGAGTACTTCTCTATCATACCTGATGAAGTAATCCTTTGATTTACTCTGACGTTTTCCTTCATCGGCTTGATTCTGGACGATGACCCCGCATAGACCATGTTTACGGGAACGGGTGCCCATCTATCTTCATTGGCTTTTTATCTTCAAACTTTAATTCGTCCTTGCTCAACGGCCAGCTGAATTTGTTGCCGAAAAACCTTACACTCGTTAGTATGGTCGATATCGCGTTGTGCCATTTGCAATACTTCTTCTTTTTAGTTCTTCGGCTGATGGAATCACGTGGTTTGGCGGCAATTGTATTTGCTTTTCCTGCAACAACAAATCAAAGATCTTATCGCTTGCTTACTTACATCGAAATCATATCGTTCCTCTTTGCCAAATATCTTTGACCCACTGGCATGATATCGACTTTTGTTCTTGGCCCACTCGCCAATCCAACCTCAGCGTCGGACTTTCTCATCATCTGAATCCGTTGAATATACCTGAACCTGAGCAACTCTCCTTTGGTACTTGTCCTTTTTCGCCTCTTGAAAACCGGCTTTCATGAGCCGATACCTTCTGTACTAGGTGCGACAAAGATTCGAACTCTTGAGACGAAAACCTTTCTCTGATTGGCGCCAAGAGTCCCTGAAAAGCTAAATCGGCCAGATGCCCATCGCTCAGGTTTAAACTATAACACCGCTTCTGATATCCCGAAATCGCTGAATGTATTCCGGTACTGTTTCATCTGGTCGCTGCTTAACCGATGTAAATCTGACAGTCTCAGCTCGTGAATCCCAGCGAAAGAAATATTTGTGAAACTGTTTCTCCAGATCGGCCACCCCCGAACAGAATTCGGCGGGTAACAAGAGAGAACCATGTAAAAGCCGATCCAGATAATGATAAGGGGAAAAAACCTAACCCTTAGGCCTCTTCAGCCGATGCTTCCCCACACTGCGCCAGAAATCGGCTGACATGTTTCTACTGTAGATGTGTTGTCTGCCCTGAAAACTTAGAGAAATCCGGGACCCTGTATCGGTCTGTGGCAACGGAACCCTGTCAAACCACTCAGGATATGGGTGCCGATACATGAACGCTTGCTCCTTGGGCTTGATCCCGAAACTGCTCCCTTACTATTCCTCAACCCGTGCCGACAAATCTTCCTCTCTTGCATTCTCCTGTTGATACTGCTGATACTGCATCGGCGCGGGTTGGTTGCCGATTCTGTCTGTGATACTCCCTCTGGTGAGTACCTGGATCGGCTCCTCCTCCGGATAGTTCTGCTGATCCCCCATAATAAAATAGATCGGTGATATCCAGAGGATATCCTGTTGCCCCCCGGCCTGGTTTTGTCACGCGAACAAGTGTTCTGGTACATCTCTGCTAATGTTGTAATTAACTTGGCCTGGCTCTATCTTCGGTGGAGAAAAACAGGACCCCGAGTTGGCTCTTGGGCAATCGAACCATCAACGGTCTTCTTGATAAGGTTGTGCAATGTATTTACTAAGACCCCCTGACTGATTGATGAGTGCGTGGTGCACAGCCTCGTTGACCCATCTCCTGTAAAGGCTTGATTGGTGGACTCTTCAGGTTGACGCGCTCGATTCTCCTACGCAGTACTTGGTTTTGGAAACTGAGACTTCTGAATCGGCCCTTGTCTTGTCATACTGAAAGGATTCTAAACACAGCTTCTGGAAATTTTGTCATGGTCTGTTCAACTTGCTGTGTTTTGTTCTTCAGTTAGATCTTCCATGGTGACCAGGAATTACGTTGTCCATCTTGACTTCTTTTCCAGCCATGTTGAAATCTTGAATTGAAACAATGTGTTGGTTGGCTTAAAACTTCGTGTCCACCAGGCGTGCAAAAGCGTGTTGACGCCGAAAAATCGCCGGGTCCTGGTTCGGCGTCTGGGTGACACGCAGAAGGCCTGGGAGATTTGCTTCACTCCAGTGCATGGTCCTAAAGTTTGAGGTTCGTAAAGGCGTGCCAGTTCAAATTTGACCCTGTAATTGACAAGGAGGAAAATGTTAGATCAATGAGCCAATCGGCTGGAAGCCGATCTAGAACTCGTTTCATCAGCCGATGGCCGATGTACACTGTAGCACTTATACGTCGGCTTAAGACGATGATGGCTGAAGGACAATAATGTAATAATAAACAAATATCATGCTAGCCGATCATCGAAAGGATATTCGAAAACCGGCTATGAGCTAGGTAAAATAAGCAAGTATAATGCTTAAATAGAATCAAATAAGATCCTAGCTGATCATGATCTAATGTTACTGGTATTATTATGAAGGTGTGCCTGCACCCGGGCCCTTGCTCATATCGGCTCCCAAGATCTTGTCCGACTGTCCAGGCTCATTGCACTGGTCCTTACCCAGGGTCATGCCCGGGCCCTTACCTGGGGTCGTGCCCGGGAACTTGCTTTAACTTGTGCTTGGATCGGCAGAGTGAACCCATCGGCTATCCCTTAGCCGATTTTTTGTGACAATAATACAGGCAAGAACAAATAAATAAAATATGCAATAACGTAAATGATAAAATATTGATTAAGCTAGCCGACTGCTTAATAAAGCGAACACAGGATAAAACAATGAACAAATGTAGTCAACTTTAACAGGTAACTTATCGGCTAAGCACTCCGATAACACCATCGCACAACACCATCGGCTTATTAAGAGTAAAGCTATTATCGTCAGTCTAGTAGATCGGACCTAACCGTTGCAGCACAGACCGACAATAATAACAATGCCTCAATGAGTCGATAGATATAATGCGATCGTGATGAAAATAACTTATCGGCTATACACTCCGATAAAGTGCCTGCACACAACGCATCGGCTCAGCAGGATCGACTATCACTAACAGTTCAGTAGGTCGGACCTAACCGATGCAGCACGAACATTGATGATAAATCGCTCCCAATAAGTCGATACAATCTGTGCACACGTGATGTGATATACCTAGTCAATCTATGAGATCAAACTAAACTGATGCAGCCATAGATAAAGTAAATATATCGTGGTAAGCCGCACTACCATAAACCGACTAGAATATCGGACCTAACCGAGGAAGTCCTAGCCGATTGGTAGTCGGTGTAACGAGACTTACCCTCTCGCAGGAGTTCGGACCTAACCGATGCAGCCCGGCTCGAGAAGCAGGATCCCGTCGAAGGGGTGGCGATGCGCCGAATTTGTATTGATCGTTGTGATAGATTACAAGGTCCCCGGGCATACGTATATATACCCCGAGTTACATGAGTCCTTATAGGACACGATATATGATTTCCTATCTATAACAGAAAACACTAACGAGACCTGACCGGACACGAGGTCAGGTTTCCTAAAAGAAATAAACCTTTTCCTAATAACTATAGTAATTAACTGCCACGCGCGGTCTTCACGGCTCCTTCTCAGACTCGGTCTGCTTCTTGGATCAATTTCCATTATCCACTGCAAACCCGTCCTCTTGACCGAATATGGATACAGGTCCTTACCAAATTTTGGCGTTAACAGTATGGGTCTCCTCTCTCTCTGCTGGTGGGACTCGCATGTCAGCCGCCAGATTCCCTCTCTGTTCCTTTAGGGCTGACGTTATAAATCTTTTAATAATTTCTTTAACACATGAAATATGCTAAAAACTTTAGAAATTCACAACTAATTCATTCTAACTCCGTTTGGGGTGATTCAACTTGCATAATTCTTTAAAAATCAAGATCTACTCATTAAAAATGTAATCCTATACTGTTTATGTGTGATTATGTACTGTTTTCCTCTTTTTTGTTTATTGCCTTTAGCCGCCGTTGTTCCGGAAGAGTCAGGATTTTACGAGGAGAGTTATGAAGCTTTCACAGAGCAGCAAGGCAAGTCACACATATCCTAAACACCTTTGAGCATGTTGTACCTATGGTTTAAGGCTATGTTTTCCTTCAAATGTGTATCTATTTTACAATGTCATCAGGAGGGAAACCCTGTTCCTTGATTATGGCCCTATTGCTTTGATTCCCTGTTATTTGTACCTATGGGTTAATGTGACTAGCTAGTTTTAAATACTGGTTAGCTAGAATAACTCTATGACCCTACTTAGCCATGCTTAGAAACTATAGTGGAACTTATGGGCTATCACTTAATTATTACTCATGGTATCTGGTTAACATGAAATAATGATCTAGTTCACGACCAAGGTTGTGTGTGGTTAATTAAATTGGCCAACTAAAACTTGACTAAATGGTGGGTTGTGAGCACATGGACTGCTGTTGGTGCTAGTGGTGCTCATGACACTTAAGGACCGGTTCGTGGACTACTTGTTGCGAAGCAATACTCGTACTAACCACAAGCTAGAATGGGTAATGGCGGGGTTTGAAGTGTGACGAGTCCAATAGGAGGTACCAAGGCGTGTTTGTGGCTGATATAAGTCCACACATGACAGTTGGTAAGTCTATGAGTTCGGGCGTCGAGTCGTCTCGTGGGAAGGCACTTGATCACCCCTATCGGAGACTGGAGGCTTGGTAGGAGGCACTCCTATTGTGCAAGTTATATAGATGATCCTGTCACAACTCCTTTCCGAGATACCGTGGTGGTATTGAGGCACAAGGCAACGTGTTGGGAGGTTGTGTCTTGTGAGTAAATTGGTACACCTCTGGCCAGAGTAAAACTGTTTGAATAACTGTGCCCACGGTTAATGGGCGGCCTAGCAATGTTTTTCGTGATTAGTCCCTGTTGACGCCAAAATTTGGTAAGGCCCTGTGTCAGATTCGGTCAAAGGGAAAATTGCAGTCAACTAACGGAAATTGATCCAGAAGAGACCGATTCCGGGAAGGAGCCATGAAGACCGCAGCATGGCAGTTATTTACTGTATCTATTAATTAGGCAAGTGTTTATCTTTAGAAAACCTGACCTCATGTCCGGTCGGGTCTTATTAGCGTTTTCTGTTATAATTAGGAAATCATGTACCGTGTCCAATAAGGACTCGTGTAACTCAGGGTATAAATACGTACGCCCGGGGACCTTGTAAATTATCACTCGATCAATACAAATTCGGCGCATCGCCACCCTTCCGACGGGATCTTGCTTCTCGAGCCGGGCTGCATCGGTTAAGTTCGACCTCCTGCGAGAGGGTAAGTCTCGTCACCCCGGCTACCTATCGGCTAGGACTTCCTCGGTTAGGCCCGATATTCTAGTCGGTTTATGGTAGTCGGCTTACCACGATATATTTATTTTATCTATGGCTGCATCAGTTCAGTTTGATCTCATAGATTGATTAGGTATATCACATCACGTGTGCGTAGATCGTATCGGCTTACTGGGAGCGGTTTATCATCAGTTTGTGCTGCATCGGTTAGGTCCGACCTACTAAACTGCTAGCGATAAATTGTTCCTGCTAGGTTGATACTTTATGCGCAAGCGTCTTATCGGCGTGTATAGCCGGTAAGTTATCATGTTTTAGCATCACGATCGCATCAGATCTATCGGCTTATCGAGATCTCGTTATCATTATCAGTCTGTGCTGCAACGGTTGGGTCCGATCTACTAGACTGAATAATAATGTTACTCTTAATAAGCCGATGGATTTTATGCGATGTTGTTATCGGAGTGCTTAGCCAATAAGTTATCTCTTATTAAATATAGCCGATTATACTACTTGCCTTGTTATACATTCTTGCCTGCATTACTGTTACGATCGGCTGAGGGCTAGCCGATTGGTTTATTCTGCCGATCCGAGTGCGAGCACAAGCAGGTTCCCCGGTACGACCTCAGTCAAGTTCCCGGGCACGACTTCAGGTAAGGACCCGGGCACGAGCATAGGTAAGAACCCGGGCACGGATATGGACAGCGGATGAAGATCCTGGGCGCAGATGCGAGCAAGGGCCCGGGCACGGGCACGGGTAGTGTCTTCGCAGCGATACTAGTAACTTTAACCACGATCGGCTGGAGTTCATTTAATCTATTTACTTACGCATCCTGCTTTCTTATTTTATCAAGTTTACAGCCGGTTTTTGAACATCCCTTCGATGATCGGCTAGTTTAATACTTATTTATTGTTATTAGTTATTGCTCATGCCATCATCGGCTTCCAGTCGATGTATAAGTGCTACAGTGCATATCGGCCATCGGCCGATGAGATGAGTCCAAACCGGCTTCCAGCCGATTGGCTCACGAATTTGACATTTTCCTCCTTGTCAATTGCAGGGTCAAATTGACTGGCACGCCTACGAACCTCAAGATTTTAGGACCTGCACTGGAGTGAAGCAAATCTCCCAGGCCTTCGCGTGTCTCCCAGACGCCAGACGGCCCCCGGCGGGTTTTCGGCGTCAACACGTTTTTGGCACGCCTGGTGGGACGCGAAGTTTCAACAATCAGATTTGCAACATGGCCGGAAAGGAAGTCAAAACAGACAACATAATTCCGTCAGCATGGAGGATTTAACAAACACAAAAACAGCAAATCGAGCAAACTATGCAATTTTAGAAGCTGTGCTTAGAGTCCTTTAGCATGACAAGCAAGGGCCGATTCGAAAATCCCAGTTTCCGAAAGCCAGTACTGGTTGGAGAATCGAGCCGTACGCCACCCTGAACGTCCACCGGTAAAACCTTGCAAGAGATGGTGAATGAAGCAGTTCATCATGCGCTCATCAATCAATCCGGAATTGTGGTTGAACACACTTCATAATCTCATAAAGAAGACGGTGGATGGTTTGATTGTTCAAGAGCCTACTCGGGGTCCTGTTTATCTACCACTGAAGGTTGAACCGAATCAGGTTGCTTACAACGTCAGCAGAGACATACCAGAAAACCTGTTTACACAGAACCAGGCTGGGGGGCAACAGGATATTCCTGCTGGATATCATCGGTCTGCTTATTATGGAGGATATTAGCAAAATTATCCAGGAGACGGGGCCGATCCAGGTACTTACCAGAGGGAATATCATAGACAGAATCGGCAACAAACTCCACCTGTCCAGTACCAACAAGACAACCTGAGGGAAGATCTATCAACTAGGGTTGCTGAAATAGTAAGGGAGCAGTTGGGGATCAAGCCCAAGGAACAGACATTTATGTATCGGCATCCATATCCTGAGTGGTTCGACAGGGTTCCATTACCACACCGATACAGGGTCCCGGATTTCTCTAAGTTCTTAGGGCAGGACAACACGTCTACAGTGGAACATGTCAGTCGATTCCTGGCACAGTGCGGGGAGGCATCGGCTGAAGAGGCTCTGAGGGTTAGATTTTTCCCCTTGTCACTATCTGGGTCGGCTTTTACATGGTTCTCTTCATTACCACCGAATTCCGTTCGGGGGTGGGCCGATCTAGAAAAACAGTTTCATAAATACTTCTTTGCTGGAATTCATGAAATGAGACTGACAGATTTGACATCGGTTAGGCAACGGCCAGATGAAATAGTACTGGAATACGTTCAACGATTTCGGGACGTCAGAAACCGATGTTACAGTTTAAACTTGAGCGATGGGCATCTGGCCGATCTGGCTTTCCAGGGTCTTTTGGCGCCAATTAAGGAGATGTTTTCATCACAAGAGTTCGAGTCCCTGGCGCACCTGGTACAGAAGGTATCGGCTCATGAAAGCCGGTTCCAAGAGGCGAAAAAGGATAAATATCAGAGAAGGGTTGCTCAAGTTCAAGTTTATTCATCGAGTTCAGACGATGAGGGATCCGATGCTGAGGTTGGATTGGTGGAGTGGGCCAGGAACAAGAAATCAGTATCATGCCCGTGGGTCAAGGATGTCAGCAAGGAGGAGCGATATGATTTTGATATCAGTAAAACCGATAAAATCTTTGACTTGCTGTTACAAGAAAAACAGATACAACTGCCGCCAAATCACGTGATTCCATCAGCCGAAGAACTAAAGAAGAAAAGATATTGCAAGTGGCACAATACTATATCGCATCATACTAACGAGTGCAAAGTTTTTCGGCAACAAATTCAGTCGGCTGTTGAGCAGGGAAGAATCAAATTCGAAGACAAGAAGCCGATGATGATCGATGGACACTCGTTCCCCGTAAACATGGTTTATGCGGGATCATCATCAAGGGATCAGGCCGATGGAGCAAGGCGTCGAAGGTATAAATCAAGGATTACTTTATCGGATATGATAGAAAAATATTCAAGGTATGAGGAACAGAGGGATGAACCAGAAAGATATAATCCGCATTGGGACTGCCCGTTCTTCCGGTTCTGCTGGGATCAAGGGATGAGACTGCCATCAGTTGAAGATTGCCCCGAGTGCAGTGATATGGGGAATCGGCGTGATCGGCAGCAGAGGTTTTCACAGGATCGGTCGCTTGGAAAAAGAGCATCGGTTCATAGCCGATTAGGGCCGATCCATGAAGAGTTCTTTGAGGAGGATGAAGAGAAGTACAGGAAAAAACAAGTCTAGAATCCTCAATGGTGCCCTAGTGGGATATTCACGAAGAATCAGAAGAGAAGGGCACAGCGACTACGATATCGAGAGCAACAGGAAGAACAGAGACAAGATCAGGAAGAGGCCGATCATCGCCACAAGAGAACTAAACAAGTATGGCGCATGAAAAGAAAAGACGATGAAGCTGATCCATCGGCCCTAGCAAATATGGTGTTCTTTTTGCCTCGGGAGTATAAAGCGCTTTCATCGGATGAAGAAGGCAATGAGGAAGTTTTCGCTCAATTAACGTTGCAACCCGATCAGGCCGTATTTGATAAACCTGAAGAGTCAGAGCATCGGCACCTAAAACCGTTATATATCAAGGGTTATGTGAATGGGAAGCCGATGACAAAGATGCTGGTTGATGGGGAGCAGCAGTTAATCTCATGCCTCATGCCTCATGCCACATTTCGGAAATTGGGGAAGACTGCCGAAGATCTGATCAAGACAAATATGGTGCTAAAGGACTTCAGAGGGAATTCATCAGAGGCGAAAGGCGTATTAAACGTGGAGTTAACAGTAGGAAATAAGACATTACCCACCATGTTTTTCGTCATCGACGGAAAGGGGTCATATAGTTTGCTTCTCGGCAGGGACTGGGATTCACCGAACTGTTGCGTGCCTCGACAATGCATCAATGTTTGATACAGTGGCAGGGAGATCAAGTCAAGTGGTCCTAGCAGATCGGGTCAACCCAACATTGCAATGACTGATTTGCCAGTCTGGGGAAGCCGATGGTATTGATTGCCTATCCGCCGAAAACCCGCCGGGGCCGTCCGGCGTCTTGGTGGGAAGGCCGGGAAGATGGGAAGGGAGCCAGTCTACCCTCTGACAAGGAGATGAAGGAAAAGTCACTAGCCAAGGGATACAGCCGATTCAGCTAAAGCCGTCGGCTCTGAACTCGGCCGGTCTTGCCCGTGCCCGGGTACTCTGTTCCTGGCTCGTATTGAAGATCCTTGCCTGAGTCTGGGTCCATTGGGGCAAGCAGATTACGTCGGCGACTGATTTAGGCTCTCGTAGCCGATAGATCGACTATGTATCGGCTAGGACCAGGCTATAAAACAAATAGATAAGCCAAGGCCGACGATACATAGAAGCAAAAGTTAAAGCCGACTCCGAACAATGTGCTTAGAAACCGATGATAATATAATGACCACTTAAGTATAATACAGTCGGAAAGATCGCAAGCACTCCCGATAGAACGTCGCATACACACCGATTGGCTGAAGAAATCTATTATTATCGATCTAGTATCAGACCTAACTGATTCGTAGTAAGAACCTCGCAACTTGGATAAACTTACCGGCTATACATGATAAGATGAATAGCTTATCGCGACAGTTTATAGGTCGGACCCAACCGATGCAGCACCAAACTGACGATAAGAGTCAATTGTTGATACCATCGGCTGCCCATTAAACAGATACAGAGATAGTTCGGAACCTAACCGTGCAGCCCCGCTCAAGCAGGGTGGCTGCGCCGAAGTTTATTGATCTGTGTGGAGAGGTGCCGGGCGTACGTATTTATAGGTTATGAGTCCTTATATATTGACCTGATCCAAGAGAGATAAAACTATCTAATAGATAAATAATAACTCACGATTCCTTCTCAAATCCGGTTTCTTCTGGATTAATTTCCTCCGGTTGATATAGCTTCTATCTTTACCGAATCTGATATGAGCCGTGCCAAATTTTGGCGTTAACACATGCCCCCCAATTTCGGAGTTTGTTATCAAACTTCGAAATTCTTCTTCTGTTTGGGCCTCAATATTCCTTCCTGGCCTCTTGAAGTCGGCTTTCATGAGCTGATACCTTTTGTACTAGGTGTGCTAGGCTCTCGAAGTCTTCTGATGAAAATCTTTCCTTGATCAGAGCCACCAAACCTTGGAATGCTAACTCGGCCAGCTGTGCATCATCCAGACTTAAACTATAACATCGACTTCTAACATCACGAAACCGCTGGATATACTCTGTGACTGATTCCTCCGGCTTCTGTATTACCGATGTCAAGTCTATCAAACTCATCTCCTGAATCCCCATAAAGAAATACTTGTGGAATTGCTTTTCCAAATCGGCCCAACCCCAAACTGAATTTGGTGGTAATGAAGAAAACCATGTGAAGGCCGATCCGGATAGCGACAGTGGGAAGAATCTAACTCTCAAAGCTCCTTCAGCTGATGCCTCCCCACATTGAGCCAAGAATCGACTGACATGCTCCACTGTAGATATATCATCTTGCCCTGAGAATTTGGAGAAGTCTGGTATTCTGTATCGGCGTGGCAACGGAGCTCTATCAAACCAATCTGGATATGGAGGCCGATACATAAATATTTCCTTCTTCGGTCTTAGACCGAATTGTTCTCTTATCACCTCTGTGACTCTTGCTGATAAATCTTCTTTTGGATCTTCGCCGTGATAACGCAGAGGTGGAGTTGGTAGCTGATTCTGATTCTGTCTTCAGTTTGTGCTGCATCGGTTGGGTCCGACCTACTAAACTGCTCGTGATAAATCGTTCCTGCTAGGTTGATGGTTTCCATGCAAGCGTCTTATCAGAATGTATAGCCGATAAGTTATCTTATTACATCACAGTTGCATTAGATCTATCGCCTCATCGAGGTTCTTTTATCATTATTAATCTGTGCTGCATCAGTTAGGTTTGAACTACTAGATTGATAATGATAAGTTTATCCTTGATGGGTCGATGGGTTTTATGCGATGTTCCATCGGAGCGCTTAGCCGATAGGTTATCTGTTATCACAGCCGATTGCGTCTTTCATTTACACTATCATCGGCTTCCCAGCCGATACACATGTTCTATCAGTAATCGGCTAACTTATATTGCAATTCTTTTATGTACTACATATAGCCGACTGCACTATATTCATTATTTTGCCTATCTACTATATCATCGGCCTCTAGCCAATGTCCAAGTGTTTATTTATCAGTCGGCTGGTTTTTTATCTGTTTATATTATCATCGACTCTATTATCGGTTCTTAGCCGATGCGCAAGTATTGTTGACAGTCAGGCACGCGTGCCCGGACACGAGGACCAACAAGGACCCGGACGCGAGCACGCCGAGGACGAGGGCCCGGGTACAGGCGTAGCCGATGTACGAGCACTGTCGGTGCCATCGGCTGAAGGAAGACTCTATCGGCTTATCGGCCGATCGCTGCTAATACCCGGACACAGGCACGAAGACCTGGGCGTGGGCACAGAGATCCGGGCGCGGGCACGAGGTCCCGGGCTCGGGCAACAGACGAGAACCCGAGCGTGGGCAACAGGTGAAGACCCGGGTGCGGACACAAGCGAGGACCCGGGCAAGTCGGGCAGTCGGCTCAGGGGAATTCGGTACAGGAGCTATCGGCAATCGGTTGGAAGGAGTCTACATCAGTCTGTCGGCCGATTGGGTTATTGGCTAATATTTTCTATCTCCTTGTCAATTGCTAGGTCAAATTGACTGGCACGTCTGCGAACCTCAAGACTTTAGGACCTGCACTGGAGTGAAGCAAATCTCCCAGGCCTTTGCGTGTCACCCCAACGCCGAACGGCCCCCGGCGGTTTTCGGCGTCAACAATCGGCTGGGCAGTTTTTGGGTTTTATGGTTCATGAGCGAGGGATTGAGGTTAGTCAGTGAAGCATCAGAGCCATTAAGACTACAGAGCCAACAAACAATAAGACGGAGTTGCAATCATTGGTCGGCAAGATTAACTTTGTGAGAAGTTTATATCAAATTTGTCAGGAAGAATTGAGTCTTTTACTCCGTTATTGAAGTTGAAAGCCGATCAAGAGTTTGTGTGGGGAGCGGCACAGCAGAAGGCATTTGACGAGATCAAGAACTATCTGAGTTCCCCGCCTATTTTAATTTCGCCGCAGAGAGGAGTGCCGTTCAGGTTGTACTTATCAGCCGATGAGAGGTCCATCGAGTCTGTTTTAATTCAAGAGTTTGAAGGCAAAGTGCGAGTTATGTTTTATCTGAGCAGAAGGCTTTTGGATGCTGAAACAAGATATCCTGCGGTGGAGAAGTTATGCTTGTGTTTATATTTCTCATGTACGAAGTAGAGGCATTATATCCTATCGGCTGAGTGTACAGTAGTTTGCAAGGCCGATGTGGTCAAATATATGTTGTCGGCTCCAGTCTTGAAAGGGCGAGTTGGTAAATGGATTTTTGCTTTGATAGAGTTCGACTTGAGATATGAATCGGCTAAAGCAATCAAGGGACAAGCAGTGGCCGATTTCATTGTACAGCACAGAGGGGCTCACGAAGGTTATGTGGAGCCGATCCCATGGACTTTGTTTTTTGATGGATCGGTTTGCAAGCATGGATCTGGTATCGGCTTGGTTATTATATCGCCTCGGGGGGCAAGTTTTGAGTTTGCTTTTACAATTAAACTTTATCGGACTAATAATCAAGTGGAGTACGAGGCGGTATTAAAGGGCTACAACTTTTAAAGGAGATCGGAGCCGATGTCATAGAGATAATTGGCGATTCTTTATTGGTGGTCAAGCAGTTGTATGGAGAATATGAGTGCAGGGATGATGTTTTGAGGTCATATTATGAGGAATGTACGGATTTGTTAAAGGATTTCAAGATAGTATCAATAGATCATATTCCCAGAGAGTAGAATTTAGAAGCCAATGATCTTGCACAGATTGCTTCAGGGTATTGGCTGAATAGGCGGGTCGAAGTTGAAATAGCCGATATTGACATTCAGAACAAGGCCGATGACTGGAGACAAGAGATAATTGATTATTTGCAAAATCCGTCACAATCGGTTTCCAGGAAAATTCGGTATAAAGCTATTAAGTATGTGCTGCTTGATGGGGAATTGTATTATCAGACTTTTGAGGGAGTTCTGCTTAGGTGCCTGAATTTGGAAAAAGCCAAAGTGGTTATGTGCAAGGTGCATGAGGGCGTCTGTGGGACTCATCAATCGGCTCATAAGATGAAGTGGTTGCTGAGAAGAGTAGGGTATTTTTGGCCGACAATGCTGGAAGATTGTTTCAGGTACTATAAAGGGTGTCAAGATTGTCAGAAATTTGGAAATGTACAGCGAGCACCAGCATCGGCTATGAATCCTATCATCAAACCGTGGCCGTTCAGAGGTTGGGGAATTGATATGATCGGCCAGGTTTTTCCTCCATCAAGTAAAGGACATAAGTTCATATTGGTGGCGACAGATTATTTTACCAAGTGGGTAGAGGCGGTTCCTTTGAAGAAAGTTACGTCCAAGGAAGCGATCGAATTTGTAAAGGAGCATATAATTTATCGGTTTGGGATTCCTCAGACGATAACTACTGATCAGGGGTCTATCTTCATGTCTGATGAGTTTCAACAGTTTGCTGCCAGTATGGGAATTAAGTTATTAAATTCATCGCCTTATTATGCTTAGGCCAATGGACAGGCGGAAGCTTCTAACAAGAGTTTGATCAAGTTGATTAAGCGGAAAATTGATGAGCAGCCGCGGCGATGGCATACTTCATTAGCCGATTCATTGTGGGCCTATCGGATGGCATGTCATGGATCTACTCGGGTGCCACCGTATCAGTTGGTATATGGACATGAGGCAGTTTTATCGTGGGAGACTAACATCGACTCTTGGAGGATTTCTTGGCAAAATCAATTGACAGCCGATGATTATTATAACTTAATGACAGATGAACTTGAAGATTTGGCTCAGAATCGGTTGAGGGCATTGGAAAGGATCAAGGAAAACAAGGCTAAGGCAGCTCGGCATTACAACAAAAAGGTGGTGAATAAATCGTTTGCTGAGGGAGATCTTGTGTGGAAATTGATTTTGCTGATCGGGTCCAGAGATAATAAGTTTGGGAAATGGTCGCCTAATTGGGAAGGGCCCTATCGAATTAATCGCTGTGTGCCTGGTAATGCCTATGTATTAGAGGATCTTGACGGGACGGAGTTTGCTAAAGCGCTTAACGGAAAATATCTCAAGAAATACTATCCTAGCGTTTGGATCAATTCTTAAATCGGTTAAGTGCAGCAGATTTCTAAAATAGTTTGGAAAGCCGATGTTTTTGCATCGCCTAAAGACAGCCGATATCAATCGATATCGCCTTTAGATCAAACAAACAGAAATATTATCAAGGGTGAAGGAGGCAGGCAACAGAGCCGATCGGGATATATTACAGCATAACCAACATGTTGCAAGAGGCCATCGGTCATTGATTTACATGAATTTTTGGATCGTTTCGATTGCACGCAGGCGGATTTGGTCAATCTCATTAATGGCACGGATGTCGTCTTCATCGGAGCCCAGGATGGTCTTCAAATTCTTGCACCGATGAATGACTTGACGCACCGTCACTGCAACCTTAGCTTCTTGGTCTTGGATAGTTTGCGGCAGGCCGATAAGCTAGGATTTTGTTGCTTCAAGATCCTTGCGAACTTTTTCAAGATCTACCAGCAAATCGGCCTCCTTCTTCTTCAGTTGGTCTAGCTTGGATTGGAGCTCTTGGGGGGCAGCTGCCATGTCATCAAGATTTTTCTTCTCTATTTGGGCTGATAGCCGATCGGCTTGGATATCTTGGGTAATCTTTTGTTGGTCAGCACGATCGGCTATGCGCTGTCTAAGCTTGATGAGTTTAAATCTGTGAGACTCCAGGTATGTTGCAGGAGTTAGTGTGTCGACGAGTTCTTCGGGCAGATGGTGTTCAATTTCTGCAAGTCTTGCCCGAATCGGCCCACAGTCTTCCACTAGTGCATCAATTGGGTTTTCCAGCTGACTGATGACGCTTGTTAAGTAATCGCGCACATCGGCTGGGAAGGTCGGTTTGGTTGCTGCGCTGGTGGCTGTTTCGTCTTCTGCTTCCAAGTATTTGCCAATGTCAAAGGAAAACAAATCGGTTAAGGACTGCAAAATTGACATCGGTAAAAGGATCAGTAGAAGGTTAAAAGTGAAGTATGGGCGTGAAGAGATTACCTGAGGAAGGACATCGGCAGCTCGGGTGGCATCGGCTTCAGGGAGATGAATAGGTTGTTCTTCGGGGTGGCCAATGTTAGGCGATGGAATAGGAACAGTCTCGTCGACGGCTGGAGGACTTGGTGTTGAGAGTGGGGCAGCTGGAGAAGCCATCGGCTCAGTGCTTGAAGGGATGTTGGAAGGATGTTGAGGTTCTGGAGCCGATGACTCGAGCTGGAAATGAAACTGATGAGTGAGAAAGCGGGTAATAATACCAAGACTTGGCGCATACCTGAGGAGATGAGGGAGCCGATGTTGTTTGGGGAGACGATGGCATCGTGGCAATGACATCGGCACCGGTTTTCTGCTTCTTGAGGGAGGGGCGGTGCGCTAACTTCTTGCGTTTTTGTCCTATCGGCCGAGGCGCCTTAAGGAGAGCCGATGGAGATGGAGCATCGCGCCCTAGGTTTGGAGTGGCCGATGGGGGTTGATACAGAATCGGCCGACCACTGTTGCTTGTCGTTGGGGGCTCGACGCTGGCAGCTTGCAAATTAAGAGTAAGAGATGATTGGAGATGATGGTTAAGGCTTGTGGGTGTTACCTCTTCAACAGATTCGATGTAGTCGGCGTCGAGGCGGGAACAGTAGCAGGTGGCCGCTAAGCTGAATAGATGTTTCTTCCATTCTGACCACCATCGGACGAAAAGCTTGGTGTTGGCAGTGCAGACGTACACCTCGGTGGCGGCGCCTAGAAGAAGGGGTTCTGTTAAAGTCCGCATCCGATCATACTCTAGGGCGTTGTTGACGTTGCCCCGGGCCTGAAGTTTGTCGATGAAGAATAGGCCGATCGGAAGTTGACCAAGGCCAAGTTGACGGGAGCCGACAGATGGATGGTAAAACTCATATGATGGTTGCGATTGGCCCAGAGAAAAGCCAGTTGGCAGCAGACGAGGGGTGATGGCCGATAGGAATTTGGCCTTGGACTCATCATTATCCAAAGTGTTAAGTGGGTCGAAGTTGGAAGGCATCTCGAATGATGATGCGTCATTATATGCAAACCAGAGAGTGGCCTCCCTGGTGAAACCATAATAAAACCCCTTGAACCACTGACTAAGTCCAGTGGGGGTTATCTTGCCGCCAGAAAGAGCCGATGCAGCTTCGCCCATGGAAACGCATCGGCGGTAAATGGGATCCTGGTCTTATGTGTAATCGGCTGGAAAGGATTGGTTGAGAAGAGAAGTCCCAGAGAAGGCCTTGGAGGTGTAGACATTGAGCCAGAGTTGCACAAACCACCAAGGACCCCCGATATGGCCGACGGGCTGGCCGGCTGATAGCTTGGTCGCCACTTGGTGAAGCAGCTGATAGGTAGCGCCAAGGAGGAATTGCCCCAAGGGGATCTGTTTCCGATCAACCAGGCACTCTGCCAAACATTGCATGTTGATCGTTGGACCGAGGGTTGCGCCACCAAAAACAAATCGTTCCAGCCATAAGTTCAGAAAAGCGACATGTTCCCGGTCATCGGCTGATCCAGTTCCCTTATTATGAATGGATATGTACCTGGACCAGCCGCCGATGTTCTTTGCCTGGAGCCGATGAGCAGGCTTGAATCGGAGCTTGAAGGGGTCGATGTAGCTCGTCGTGTCAAGGCAGGTGAGCATGGTCACATCCAGCAAGGTGGGAGTCATCGGCCCGTGCCCGAACATGAAGGCATTGAGGGCATCGGACTAGAAGTATGAGGCCGATGCGAGCAGGGGTTCATTCCTTTCCATATCGGCCAGAGAGAGATTGATGCAGTGGCCGATATGTGATTCTTCCCAGAGGGTTCTCTTCGCAGCCGATACTCTGATGTACCAATCCCTCCACCCAGGCAGCTTGCTCAGCCATGACCTGAAGCTATTGGTCCAGTCACTGACTAGCATGGACGAGTTCTTGAAAGGAATATGCTGGGTCTCGGTGCTTATGGAATCTGTGGGATCTTCGCTACCCATGGGGCCATGATAGAAAAAGTTCGGGTAATCGGCGGCCGGGATCAAGATCTAGTCTCTAAGATGCTACAGTAAACAAGAACACGACAAAGAACAGATGAAGAACATGGCGGATTGGGTGCATCTAGGCTACAAAATCGGGAGAAATAATCGGATAGGAAGATTACCTCAAGGACTGCGGATGCTGATGCCATCGCGAGAGAGGAAGAAAATGCGGGAATCAACAGCCGAAGAAAAGGGCTACGACGGTTCGTCTAGGTTCGCTGGAGCTTGTCGAAGCTTTGGAAGATGAAGTGGTGGTGCTCTAGTGATGTGAAAGCGTAAAAAAGGGCTAGGGAGACAAAGCGTTTTATAGAGATATGATGACCGGGGCGGGAATCGAGGCCGTTGGCACTGTTTCAAACAATTATGGCAAGTGGGCTACCTTGGGCCCCCTCGGTGTGGAAGAAATCTGGAGACCCAAAATGAAAGAATTTCGAAGTCCTATAGAAGAACTCCGAAATTAGGGGGCATGTGTTAGCACCAAAATTTGGTAAGGCCCTGTATCAGATTCGGTCAAAGGGAAAATTGCAGTCAACTGGCGGAAATTGATCCAGAAGAGACCGATTCCGAGAGGGAGCCGTGAAGACCGCTGTATGGCAGTTATTTACTGTATCTATTAATTAGGCAAGTGTTTATCTTTAAGAAACCTGACCTCGTATCCGGTCGGGCCTTATTAGCGTTTTCTGTTATAATTAGGAAATCATGTACCGTGTCCAATAAGGACTCATGTAACTCGGGGTATAAATACGTACGCCCGGGGACCTTGTAAGATATCACTCGATCAGTACAAATTCGGCGCATCGCCACCCTTCCGACGGGATCTTGCTTCTCGAGCCGGGCTGCATCGGTTAAGTTCGACCTCCTACGAGAGGGTAAGTCTCGTCACCCCGGCTACCTATCGGCTAGGACTTCCTCGGTTAGGTCCGATATTCTAGTCGGTTTATGGTAGTCGGCTTACCACGATATATTTATTTTATCTATGGCTGTATCAGTTCAGTTTGATCTCATAGATTGATTAGGTATATCACATCACGCGTGCGTAGATCGCATCGGCTTACTGGGAGCGGTTTATCATCAGTTTGTGCTGCATCGGTTAGGTCCGACCTACTAAACTGCTAGCGATAAATCGTTCCTGCTAAGTTGATACTTTATGCACAAGCGTCTTATCGGGGTGTATAGCCGGTAAGTTATCATGTTTTAACATCATGATCGCATCAGATCTATCGGCCAATCGAGATCTCGTTATCATTATCAGTCTGTGCTGCAACGGTTGGGTCCGATCTACTAGACTGACAATAATAACTTTACTCTTAATAAGCCGATGGGTTTTATGCGATGTTGTTATCGGAGTGCTTAGCCGATAAGTTAACCCTTAAATACAGCCGATTATACTGCTTGCCTTGTTATACATTCTTGCCTGCATTACTGTTACGATCGGCTAAGGGCTAGCCGATTGGTTTACTCTGCCGATCTGAGCGCGAGCACAAGCAAGTTCCCGGGCACGACCTCAGGTAAGGACCCGGGCACGAGCATAGGTAAGAACGTGGGCACGGATACGGACAGCGGATGAAGATCTCGGGCGCAGGTGCGAGCAAGGGCCTGGGCACAGACGCGGGCAATGTCTTCGCGGCGATACTAGTAACTTTAACCATGATCGGCTGGAGTTCATTTAATCTATTTACTTACGCACCCTGCTTGTTTATTTTATCAAGTTTACAGCCGATTTTTGAACATCCCTTCGATGATCGGCTAGTTCAATACTTGTTTATTATACTATTGCTCATGCCATCTTCGGCTTCCAGTCGATGTGTAAGTGCTACAGTTCAAATCGGCCATCGACCGATGAGATGAGTCCAAGTTGGCTTCCAGCCGATTGGCTCACGAATTTGACATCTTTTCTCCTTGTCAATTGCAGGGTCAAATTGACTTGCACGCCTACGAACCTCAAGATTTTAGGACCTGCACTGGAGTGAAGCAAATCTCCCAGGCCTTCGCGTGTCTCCAAGGCGCCGGACGGCCCCGGCGGTTTTCGGCGTCAACAGGGTGACATCAGGACGACGCCAGCCCCTGCTCCACCAATCCGCAAAGAGCCGTCAAAGTACATTGTCTAGTATTCTAGCTTGTCCGTTGTCATAGCCGACTGAACTTTTGTCCACTCCGCCACGAAGTCGGTGAGTGCTTGTGACTTGATTGCTGTCCGAGGTTGAAAATCAATGTCAAACGCCATCAACTCGAGCGCCCATTTAGCGATTCTACTGGTGGCCTCGTGATTGTGTAGGACGTCCCTGAGTGGATACGATGTGACGATAGTTACTTGATCTGATTGAAAATAGTGCACCAACTTCCAAACAGTTATGAGTAGGCCGTATAACAGCTTCTGCACTTGAGGAGGATTCACCTAGGACTTCGCTGACAAAGTAGACTAGCCTCTGCACTTTTTGTATACGTCCTGGCTCTGCCCGCTCGATGACTAACACCATGCTGACTACTTGAGTAGTTGCCGCCAGATACAACATAAGTGGTTCTTGGGGCATGGGTGATGCCAACACAGGTGGTGATGTGAGGAACTTCTTGAAGTCTTCGAAGACTTGTTGGGCTTCTGATGTCCATTCAAAAATTATCAACTTTCTTCAATAATTTGAAAAAGGGCATACCCCGTTTGCCGAGCCGAGAAACGAATTGGCTGAGTGCCGCCATGCAGTCAGTCAGCTTCTAAATATCCTTCTGGCTAGTTGGGGGTGCCATATTCATAATAGCGTTGATTTTCTCTAGATTTGCTTTGATGCCCCGTTGTGATACGATGAAGCTGAGTAGTTTTCCCGAAGGCACTCCGAAGACGCACTTTTTCGGGTTCAGCTTCATCTTGAACCTCTGAAGGCTTTTTGAAAAGTTTCTTTCAAGTTGGCGATGAGGTCTTCCTTGGCTTTGGTCTTGATCACCACGTCATCGGCATATGCCTCCACGTTGCGCCTGAGTTGAGTGTGAAGACACCGCTGGATGGCACATTGGTACGTTGCGCCAACGTTTTTCGACCCGAACGCCATAGTGATCTAGCAGTATGCCCTGAACGGCATGATGAAAGAAGTCTTTAGGCAGTCCTCCTCTTTCAGGCTGATTTGATGACATCCCACATAACAGTTAAGAAAGCTGAGTAACTCGCACCCCGCCGTTGAATCAACCACCTGATCTATCCTTGGTAGACCAAATGGATCCTTGGGGCATGCTTTGTTTATGTCACACCCTGAGTTTACCCTTAATTGTGCCATACAAAATATATTAAAGAAAAAGCCTCAAATAATTTATTTAAATAGGCCAAGGGAAATAATTAAATGAGAAAATGCAAAATAATAATTTATTATGGCTAGGAGTATATTTCCTATATTCCTTTTGCCAAAATACACTAACATAATTTTTAGCGGAATTTTTAGAGCACTGGAAGTAATTTTAATAAATCAAAACACATTATCGGAATTAAATTCCCTCTGGAAATCTTTTTCCTTTTCCTTTCTTTCCCTTTTTCCTTTTCCTTTCCTTTCCTCCTCCTGGGCTGCCAGCCCATCCCTGTGCGGCCTGCCTCACCCGCGTCTCCTCTCCCCGCACTCGCTGCCGGCTGGGGCCTGCTTGCTAGCGAGCCGCCCCGCCTCGCCCGCGCTCCTCCCGCAGACATGTGGGGCCGGGGTCCACACGTCAGACTTGTCTTCCTCTTCCGGCTGATTCGGGTGGAGGGAAAAAATCCCCAGTGCCGTCTGATCTCCTGCCTTCTCCTGCCTCCTCGCGCTCTTGCCCCTCATTCAAATGCCGCAGACCAGGTCTCCTAGCCATTCCCCCCACGTCCCAGTGTCTCCCACCCACGTTCCCGAGCGGAATCCACCCCATGCCACCACAGCCGCGGCCCTCAATTTTGTGAAATTCGGCCACCACGGCCACGATCTCCCGCTCCCGTGCCTACTTAAGCCCTCATAGTGCGTCTCCGTTCCTTTTCCTGCAACTCCCCAAGCCTCCCATGCGCTCAAATCCCTGGTGCAATGTGAACCCGAGCTGCCGCCGCAATCTGCCGCCTCTAGCCGAGCCCTACCGCTGCTGTAGCCACTGCCGCTCACGTTTCTCGTCACCACCAGCTCCGCCGCATGCCGGGGAACCTCATCCGCTACTGCCGCGAGCCTTATCGCTGCTGGAGGCCCATTTCCCTCATCGTCCTCCTCGGTGAGTTCCTAAGCCGGACTTCAGCCGTGAAATCTCGCCACCCCGTCTGGCGATTCCTCCCCTAACTCACTCTAAACCTTCCCCAGGCCCTCCCCGGTGATGTCCGCACCTCCGTCACCCCTCCGTGCCACCGGAACGCCGTCGGCGTCGACGTCCCGAAACTCCGCCGCCGCCAACTCCCTTCTCTCGTCGCTGTTCGCCACGTTCCAGTCATCGCAACCCATCGGTGAGCACCCCATTCGCCTCCCCTTCTCCTCCACCACTCACCGCCGCTCTCTAAGGGCCGGATGGTAGCCGGCGGTGACCATCGGGCCGCTCGCCCCACTGCGGCGCGACTGCGCCGATGGGGGCGAGCCCCCTTTTGTTTGGGGCAGTCCGATCTACCCCCAGGGTAGATCTGGACTGGCCGCATGGCGCCCCCATAGGCGCTCGCTCCTTCGCCACGTCGGTGCCACCTCGGCACCGCGTCAGCCTCTTGGTCTGGCATGGCTGCCGCGTTGGCAGCCACGTGTGGCGGTCGCGCCGGGCAGCGTTGGACGTGGTCCACCGTGCGCCGCCGACCCCTGGGTTGCTGACCCATGGGCCTTGCCTATCGGCGCCGGCCCCACGGTCCGCTGACGCCATTAATCCTAATAATTGTGCAATAAATCATTAAGGAATTATTTTTGTATAGTAAAAACATAGTGAAACTTTAAAAATTCATAACTAATTCATACGAGCTATGATTAACTCCATTCAAATTTCATTAAATCTAGAAAAATGCCAAGGATCCATTAAAAGCACTTTTAGACCCTAATTCTATGCCCACATGTATTGTTTTTAATTGTTTGCGCTTTGATTGCTATAGAATCCGACACAGTCGACCCTCATGTGTATTACGAGGTTGTTGTAAAGTTTGCAGAGCCGGAGCAACGCAAGTTACATCATGATCTTGATCATTTTGCACCTAATTTATGCCAAATGCTTTGTTTTATTTAAATAACCCTACATGTTTCATTATTTCATGTGGCTTGGGAATGTAACCCATATGTGCTTAGAAGTACACCTTATTTTGATGATCCCTTTCCTTTGTAACTTGGGTAATAATTTGATTAGGGAATAATCTTAGGATGCTTAGCCATGCTTAGAGTCTATTAGCGCACCTTGAGAATAAATATTCATTATTATATTCATTGTTCTGCTTTATGTCGAGAAATGGAACTTTGGACATGGTAATCTTAAATCACTAAAATTTGATCTAAATGGTGGGCTGTGGGTGCGTAGTTTTGCTAGTCGCATCCATAGCAGTTAAGGACCCGTTTGCAGGAACCCCTTGGGCAATTTCTCGGACATACCATAAAGCCAGCGTGGGCAACGGCTGGGCTGTTAGCGTATCTTCTCCCTCTCCTAGGCACCGTTGGTGAGAATGGGCGTGATGGAGTTGGGTCGGGTCGGGGTCGGGTTGATCAGCTTCCGAATCCATTGTGGCGCAAGGGGGGTGGCCTGGCCGATATGGTGTGCCCTATCGGTAGGTGCAACCTCAGCGTGGTGTGGATGGTTAGGGAGAGGTTGGGTGAATGGTCCTGTCATAGCCTCTCGTGGGGTGTCGTGGTGGCACATCGGCATACGGGAACATGTGTGGTGCTGTGTCTTGTGGGTACAGTTGTACACCTTTGGCCAGAGTTAAAATCTATTCGAATAGCCGCGCCCGCAATTATGGGCATTTGGTCAAGACTCACCGTGATTAGTCTCACCTTAATAATTCAATTAAAATTTGATGTAGAGGTAGGATGGGTGGTTGGGCCTGGTCAATGTGGTGTAGTGTTGATCAGTGACGGATTAATATTGTTTAACTAATCAACCCTTTGACTGTTTGCGAACTACTATTGTTTGCAACTGCTTTTACGCAAATGAACCCCAAGCCTATCTTTGTCTCCCGTACATTGTGCATACTTGCGGGTATGACTTGTTGAGTACTATGGGTGGTACTTAGTCTTGCTCCCTTTTCCCCCTTAGTGGTGGAGTACCCATTTGACAAGGATCGTCAGGAGGGCTAGGCTAGATCCATCGTCAAGATGCCTGTGGATTTGAAACCTCTACGTGGCTAGCTGTTATATATAGGCTTCTTTATCTTTTATTGCTGCATTTATGTAAGACTATTTTAATCTATTTGTAAGACGTACTCTGTATGACAACTTGATATTATGTACCCTGGCTTTCCTGAACAGGGATTTAATACATAGAAATGTTTAGAATTCTGGTTGCGGATTTCTGGGCTTTATAGTCTAAGTCGGTGTAGTCGATGCACATGCGCCATTTACCGTTCTTCTTCTGGACCAGAACTGGGTTTGCAAGCCAGTTTGGGTGGTAGACCTCTTTGATGAACCCTGCTGCAAGGAGCATGTGTTAACGCCAAAATTTGGTATGGCTCTATATCAGGTTCAGTCAAGAAGGAAATTGCAGTTAACTGACGGAAGTTGATTCAGAAGAAACCGGGTCCAGGAAAGAGCCGTGAAGACCGCAGTATGGAGGATTATTAATTAGGCAAGGTTAATATTTTATCTTTAGGAAACCTGATCTCGTGTCCGATCGGGTCCTGTTAATGTTTCCTTCTGTAATTAGGAAATCGTGTACCGTGTCCAATAAGGACTCGTATCAACTCGAGGTATAAATACGTATGCCCGGGTGCTTTGTAATCTATCTACATAAATCAGATCAATATAATTTCGGCGCATCGCCACCCTTTCGACGGGTTCTTGCTTCTCGAGCCGGGCTGCATCGGTTAAGTTCGACCTCCTGCGAGAGGGTAAGTCTTGTCACCCCGGCCACCGCATCGGCTAGGACTTCCTCGGTTAAGTCCGATATTCTAGCCGGTTCACGGTGGACAGTTTATCACGATATATCTATTCTGTCTATGGCTGCATCAGTTTAGTTTGATCTCATAGATCAATTAGGCATATCACATCATGCGTGCGCAGATCGTATCGGCTTACTGGGAGCGGTTTATCATCAGTTTGTGCTGCATCGGTTGGGTCCGACCTACTAAACTGCTAGTGATAAATCGTTCCTGCTAGGTTGATATTTTTTGCGCAAGCGTCTTATCGGGATGTATAGCCGATAAGTTATCATATTTTACATCACGATCGCATTAGATCTATCGACCCATCGAGGTCCTGTTATCATCATCAGTCTGTGCTGCAACGGTTGGGTCCAATCTACTAGACTGTTGGTAATAACTTTACTCTTAATAAGCCAATAGGTTTTATGCGATGTTTTATTGGAGTGTTTAGCCGATAAGTTATCTTTATATCCAGCTGATTTGTCATAAACATGTTTAGAAAATCGCTTCCAAGTCGAGGCGGCACAAAATTGCATATCCCGGTTTTTTTCCCTGTGGCGAGGACCCAGGCGCAGGCACAAGCGAGGACCCGGGCATGAAAAGCACGCAAGGACCCGGGCGCGGGCACGAGCAAGGACCCGGGCATGGGCGCGGGCAGCACCTTTGGGGCGGCATTAGCAATTACTATTGCGATCGGCTGAAGTTTATTCAATCTATTTATTTACGCATTCTGCCCATTTATTTTATCAGTTTACAGCCGATTTCCAAGTATACCTTCGGCAATCGGCTAGTTCGGTATTTGCTTATTATTATTAGTTACTGTTCATGCCATCATCGGCTTCCAGTTGGTGTATAAGTGCTACAGTTTATATCGGCCATAGGCCGATGAGACGAGTCCCGATCGGCTTCCAGCCGATTGGCTCATTGATCTAATATTTTCTATCTCCTTGTCAATTGCAGGGTCAAATTGACTGGCACGCCTACGAACCTCAAGATTTTAGGACCTGCACTAGAGTGAAGCAGATCTCCCAGGCCTTCGCGTGTCTCTAGGCGCCAAACCAGGTCGTCGGCCCCCGGCGGTTTTCGGCGTCAACAGCATGGTAATCTCCTCCTGAATAGCATCTTTCCGGACTTGTACGAAGCGCCGTAGTCGTTGCTTGACTGGTTTGGCGTCCGGCTTGACGTTGAGGAAATGCTCGGTCATCTCCCTTGGTACACCAGGCATGTAGGAAGGTTTCCAGACAAATATATCCCTTTTTGCCTGGAAGAAGGTGACGAGCTCGTCTTCCAATTTGGGGTCAAGTTCGGTCCCGACAAGCGCAGTCTTGGTGGGATTGGAAGGGTCCAGGGGGATCTTTTTTGTTTCTGAATCTGCTGAAATTCCCGACTTGGCTGCTTTTTTTGCCAAAACTTGGTCGTCCTCATTTTCAGATGTTGCGGCTAGTTGAATATTGTTGCATCCGACTGCTGCTTCTTGAGATTGGGCCAGCTCGCAGCTTTCCTTGTCGTAGGTGAAGACTTGCTTGATATCGCTGCGCAAGGAAAGTACTCCTGCTGGTCCTGGCATCTTGAGCACCATGTATGTATGATGGGGCACTGCCATGAATTTGGCTAGTGCCGGCTGTTCGAGTATAGCGTGATACGCCGTCTCAAAGTCGGCAACCTCGAAGCAAATATTCTTGGTGCGAAAATTCTCCCGCGTGCCAAAAGTAACTAGCAGAGTGATTTGTCCGAGTGGAGTGGAAGAGAGGTTGGGGATTACCCCATGGAAGGGAGTTGTACTCGGCTGCAGCTCGGATCGAGGAATCTTCCTCTCGTCGAGCGTTTTGGCAAATAGAATGTTAAGAGCGCTTCCTCCATCGATAAGAACATTCTTCAACTTGATACTCCTGATGACCAGGTCTAGGACGAGTGGGTAATGCCTGGATGAGTGACTCGATCGGGGAGATCCGCGCGGTTGAAGGTGATTGCTGTTTCTGACCAATGCAGGTATTGGGGGGACGTCTGTTGAGACCAAGTTGACTTCTCGATCTGTTAGCTTTTTTTTCTCTTGGACTCGTATGCTGACGGTCCTCAAAAGATGTGGTTGAGCTTAGCCTAGGGATCTTGGTAGTCACCGGCTACGCCCAAATATGGCTTGTCCTTGTCTTTGTTGTCGCCAGATGTTGATGTCTGCTCAGAAGCAAACTTCTTGAGCATGAAGCAGTTCTTAGCCGTGTGCTTCCCCTTCAGGTGCAAAGGGCATGGCCCGTTCATGACTTTTTGGTACTCGTCCATCCTTGGGAGTCACGGCCGACTGCGCTCCACAACAGCTACAACGTTGTCCGACTTACATTTGCGGTTGCCGGACTTGGTCTGTGCTGCGTCGTCGACATCCTTCTTGTCCTTCTGTCGGGGCTCCTTCTTGTCGTCCAGGGCCTCAACAACAGCATCAATCAAGTCGGCATATTTGTTGGCCATGTCAAATAGAGTTTTGACAGAAGTTGGAGGCTTCCGAGTGAACTTGGCGATGAACGGGGTGTCTTTGACTCCCTTGCGGAAGGCGGCGATAACGACCTCGTCCTTGATCTTTGGGATCGAGTTTCTCTTCTCCGAAAACCTCTTAATGAAGTCACGAAGTGACTCGTTGTTCCTCTGATGGTATTGATACAAATCGTACTCGGAAGACAACCTCTCATACGTTCCTTGGAAATTTGCAATGAAGCATTCTCAAAGATGTCCCTAGGAGCGATTGATTGCCTGGGATGTCCTGTCAGCCATGCCCTCACTGAATCAGCTACAGCGACCAGGAGGTAGTTAGCCATGGCCTTGTGGTCGCCTCTGGTTGTACGGATCGCCAAAGTGTAGACTGTGAGCTAGGACTCAGGGTTGGTCTTCCTGTCATACTTTTCAATCCTAGTCGACTTGAAGCCAGATGGCCAATCGACTTGTAGCTCGTGGGTGAATGCTGGTACCCCTTCATCTGGATGAGGGCTCCGACTCCAGCTACGATGATGAAATCGCTCGTGGTGGAGGCCGAAGCGCTCCTGCTCATCTTCTAGTCGGCGTCGCTCGTCTTCCTCGCGCTCTCAGCGTTGGGTGTTGATGTCCTGTCGGAGATCACACCGTAGTTGTCCTCGGGCGTCACGACGGTCGTGGTGGTGGTGCCGCCCTCGATCGTTGTTCTGATGGCCGAGTGACGTAGGGCGCGACTTCGAGCGAGGCTGACTAGAGCCAATTGCGCAACGCCATGCTGATGCAGATGAGATTGCCTTATCCGATGCCATCCTGTTGGAAGGTATGAGTGTATCTCCCGACTGTTGACGCTGTTGACATGCTGCAGTGGTAATCATTGCTTTGATCCTTGCGATGGTTGGGGTGGCCTGGTGGTCAGGCCCGAACTGCAAGGTGTCGAGTAGCGTAGCAGTGGCTACGACATTCTGCTGAGGAGTCACAAAGACATCGTGGTCGCCAACTCGGTTTTGGAGGTTCTCTTGTTGTGCGGTCCGCCCAGCCTTGCGTAGATTGTTGTTATGAGCATCGCGCTCGACTTGCAAGCGTCTTGCATCTTCCTCCTGTTGCTCACGCAGTCGATGAGCCTCCTCCTCTTGCTGGTCGTGTAGTTAGTATGCCTCCTGAGTAGGAGTTGAGCCCTTGGACGTCATGAAAACTTCACGTGGTGGAGAGAAGCTTGCCAAGCTGCTGTCCGACTGTAAGTCGGAGTCGGAGCAGTTGAGGGGGGTAATTACAACTCCAACCTCCCTAGATCTGATCTCGAGCGGCTCTGGGCCGTATCTGAGTCGAACTCCAGGGGATTGGATCTACCGCATAGGAGTAGGTTTGAAGTTATCTGCGGCGTTGCCGAGCCCGAATGGGAGATTAATGATATCCTCCTCTCCTAGGCCGTGCTCGGCCAGCTCGAGGCCGAGTCCGAGTCAAACAATGAAAAAAAGAGTTGTCCCGAGACTCGCACATCTTGGGGATTGCCACAGCATGTCGTCGAAGATCGCTATAGCGTTGAGTAGGCCGACTGGCGTGGAGTCGGCTTGGTTTCTGGCAGATCGGATCTAATCCGAGTCGGACAGGGTGAGGTTGCCAAACTTGTCGGCAATGAAGTTGAGGCTCCCAAAGCTGATTGTTTGCCCGGGGAAGAGTTTGGCACCATCGACTCTGGTGATTGGATCCATCAGACTTGATGAAGATGATCTCGACGAACCCCCTACCTGGCACGCCAACTGTCGATGTTTTGTATCGGCTATATTATATGGGGCTACTCGTGAGACCTAAACTTGATGGATTGCAAAAGAATATGAAATAATTTATCCTGGTTCAGGCCCTCAATATGAGGTAATATCCTACTTCCAGCTGTGGTATATTGCCTTTGAGGCTTCTCTAATGAGATTATGTTCTCCTGCCCTGAGGGGCTCCCTACCCCTCCTTATATACTGGAGAAGTGAGGTTACATGATAGGAATCCCAGTCGGACTCCGACCAAGGGATTTTCTTTTGGGAATACAATGTACCAGGCTAGGACTATATCCCTTTTCTTATCATACAAAGAAATATGTACCAAATCCTGTTATATCCCTAATTGCAGGATTAGGCCCATGTCGATGTTTTATATCGGTAATAATTATATGGGGCTACTCATGAGACCTAAACTTGATGGATTGCAAGGGAACATGAAACAATTTATCCTGGTTCAGGCCCTCGATGTGAGGTAATACCATACTTCCAGCTGTAGTGTATTGTCTTTGTGGTTTCTCTGGTGAGATTCTATTCTCTGCCCTCAAGGGACGCCCAGCCTCCCTTTATATACTGAGGAGGCAAGGCTATAGGGTAGGAATCCCAGTCGGACTACGACCAATGGATCTCCTCCTAGGAATAAAACGTACCCGACTTGGACTATATCATGTCCTTATCATACAAAGTAATATGTACCGAGTCCTGTTGTATCCCTAATTATAAGGTTAGGCCCATTCTCTATCCGAGTGGCCTATATGCTTCTCATGAGGTATCTGGGGCCCATGGCCTCTACAGCAGCCCCTGAGACCTTCATAGTTGAGTTACAACTGATGCCGAGTGCTCATCCTCCCTGGTGAAGATTTCCCGAGTGCCTTGCTCCCGAGTACTCATTGTCCGAGTGCTTCTTCTCCAAGTCCTGCTTCATATCGGCTGACAACGAGGCTATGAAGGGCTTCATTGGAAAATATGAATAGTGTGCGCCGAATAGGCGCACCTATTAGGTGTAGCCCCCGACTTTGTGCTTAATTGTGAAACAACTAAACATAAAGTCAAAGATCTTTAACCTTTAATACTTTCCCGAGTAGTATGTTTCTTAGAAATTGGACACTTTAGCATCATGTTAGCTGAAAATATTTTTGCTCAAGGCAATTTTGGCTAAGCATGTAAGTTGAGTACAACTTCATAGATTTTAACCCTATATGTGTTCAGGTGTACTTGAGAGATACATGCATTCCCAATTTTAATGGAGACTAGCTGTTAACCCTTATAAGGATGTATTCTTAATACCTGTTAAATAATTCAGATATCTGAACACATGTGTCCAGCAATTAGCCTTAACATGAAGCATATCTGTTTATTTAATTAGTTTATGTAAAATAGCATCTGCACTGTAATTTTAAGACTGCCAGCAGTCGGCCCAATAGGACCTGCTATTTAGAGACTCATATCTTAGGGCCCATTTCTAAGCTAGTTGGCCCAAGCTCACTAACTCAGCATAGGCCTTATGAAGCAGAGGGAGAGAGAAAAGATTCCCCTTTCTCCCCCAACTAGACAAATCGCTTCAACTCCCAAATCTGCGCGCAAACTTCGCGCTCTTCGCCTTGCTATGGTTCACTGCTCCTTGCGCCCCCAACTCGAGACCCATAGAGCTTCGCTCCGCTGCACCGATTCCCAACCTCCGTAAGCTTTTCCATCCGATCCCTCTCCCCCAGAAATGCCGAAGGCACCGTTCGAGATCCTGGATATGGCGGCCGGAGACTGGCCGGTTCAGATTGTAGCACGGTGAAGCTGCGCATCCTGGAGAAGAAGAAGATATTGTAGCAGCAAGAGATCATCCACTGGCGCCCAATTGAGGGTGAGTCCGTTCCGGCCCCAAACCCGGGTGAAACCGTGGTTTTCACTTCGTTTTTTGGCCATGGTTTGGCTCTCCCATCCTTGGATTTCCTCCGTCGCCTCCTTGATTTCTACTAGATTGAACTAGTAAACCTCAACCCCAACTCTATTATTCAAATCTCCATCTTCGCAACTCTTTGTGAAGCTTTCTTGGGGGTAAGGCCTCATTTCAACCTCTTTTGCTATCTCTTCCACATCAAGCCCCAGCCATCCAAATCCAAGATCCAGATCATCGGGAGAGCAGGCCTTCAGCTCAAGAATGAGATGAAGAGAACCTATCTCAACGTCCCCCTCAAAACCTCTTTCCAGGGGTGGCACTGACAGTGGTTCTATTGCTCGAATCTCAAACCCTCTCTTCCCCCTTTCTCTGGCACCCCTCAAACCATCTTAGCGAGTTGGTCCTCCATGCCGACGCACGAAGAGATGGGGTAGGTCTACCAACTGATGGAGAAGATCGATCTGCTGAAGGGCAAGGGCTTGACAGGTCCTTGGGTGGCAAGGTGCTTTATGAACCGTCGAACCCGAGCACTGAAGGCCAGGAGCCACTTCGGCTTCAATTACCAGGGCAAAAACGATCCATCCAGGGAGTACCCCAACTTCGTTGACAAGGACAAGTTCACTGACACCTTGTTGGGCTTCTTTGTTAATGGAGTCATGGAGACCGAGGACGAGGAGCAAGCCCCCAAGCCCTACTGCAAGGGCAGGCCCCGGCCAATGGTAATTTTGAAATGTAGTTATTTGACTTGATATCTATCTGTGATGAATGCTGTGAATGTTTGTCCAGTTCTGCAATGTGTAATAGATAATATCCAAACATTTGCAGGACTACAAGGAGTTCGATTCTGACTCCCAAGACCAGTTGGCCGTAGAACCCAGGAAACGCCCGGCCAGCCCTTCTACTGCCCAGCCTAGCCCCAAGAGGGCTAGGAAAAGACCAGCAGTTGACTAGGGGAAGAAGAAGGACGTGCCAAGTAAGACACAGGGGAGCTTGAAGATCAAGGACCCCATCAGCACCGCCCCTAGGCCTCCCAGCCCCAGAGCTGCACTGCCGAGTGCCTCTACCCCCCAGTTAGCCACGTTAGGCACAGCATCGACTAGGGCCAGTTCTTCTCTGCCGACTGCCACGCCGATGAGCTCGATAGCCGGCAGCTCTCTGCCACCAAGCAGGCTTTCAAGCCCCTCGCCGACTTCCTCCAGTGCGCCGTTGTGGAAGTTTAAAACTTCCATCCAAGAGGTAATAAAAATTCTTCAATCTTCCGAGAAGCTTGAATGTTGTTATAGTATCTTGATTGTTGATGATTTTTGCAGGAAGCCAAGTGACGCTGATCCCAAGGGGACATCGTCACCGACCCCCATTACAGACCCCGTCCTAGCTAAACCTGAGCCAGTCATGCCACAGGCCGAGCTAGAGATCGTCCTAGCTCCTGAAGCTAAGGCGGTCCCAACAGCCGAGCCATAAGTGCCAGCTAGCCAGGACGTCGTGGCTGAAGTTCCAACCCTTGAGCCCACCCTGGAAGCCACATCAGTAGTCGAGCCGAGGCCTAGGATCCCATCACTTGCATTATCATCGTCTTCTGAAGAAGATAATCTCCTAGGCTCGAAGCTCCCCCTCCCAACTTCCCCAGGACATTTTACTGGGTTACTCCGGAAGGGGTGGCTGAAAGCTTCGAGCATGATGAGCAAGCGACCCTGAGAGAAAGGACAAACTTGATGTATGCCGCCATTGCTACGTGAAGGGGATTTAGGTACATGGTCAATCTTGCTGTGTTTCCTGATTGGTGATTCCTCAGAGTTTTGCATCCTTGCTGTTTGTTTTGCTTGACTTCGGTATTTCCTAAGCAGATGGTGGTCGATCGCTCAGAGAAGATGGGCAAAGTGCTGACCGAGCTCGCCCCCCAGCTACTCCAACTCCGCCAGCTCCAGGTGGCCAAGGACGACCTGGAGAGGACTAGCAAAGAAAGGAAGGAGTGGCTGAGGGGATTGGTGGATAAGCTCAGGGATGAGAACTGGGCCCAAGCTGAGAAAGTCAGAAGTAACTCTCTTTTTTGCCCGAGTGAACTTGAGTAAGTTTCCCCGCATTATTGAGTCTTGAATGTTTTGTGCTGTAGCCCTTGAGTCCGACCTCAGCGCTTAGACCAAGGAGGTTGAGCGCCTAAAAAAGGAACTGAAGGAGCTCGAGAAGGCCAAGTCGAAGGTGGACACTGACTATGCCAGTAAGTCTCCTATCCGACTATGAAATCGTCCCGATAGTATGTCTTGGTTGACTGATATATTTGTTGGTGTGTGGGCAGCTTTCAAGGCCAACTCGAAAATCTAGTTTGGCACCTTTGCGGAAGAGATCAAGATCATCAAAGAATTACGGCAGATCATCGTTGACTCGGTGAAGACCCTACTAGATATCATGCAGCCGCACCACCCTGGGTCCAGCTCTAGCTCAATCACACAAGTAGCGCAGTGTCTCGAGGAAGCTCCAGGTATCCTGAAGAAGTACTTGGACGAGCACGTCGCCGTCGGGGTCGCCCAAGCGCTTGCCATGACCAAGTCTCTCTACCCTAGGGTAGATATTGAGGCTATTGGTGAAGGCTTTGCTAAGGGGACGAACCAAGAAGAGGGCTTGGAGCTAATCAACCAGGTGAGGGCAACCGCAGAGGCCATAGCCAAAGACCTGGTAATGTAATAAAAAAACAGTTGTGTAGTTAGTGTCCACCGATAAATAATATGTAAATGTTGTAAATGTTTTTGCTGATGTTTGTTAAATTCTGCCAAGTGCTTGCTTTATCTAATCCATCATTAGTTTTACCCGACTAGATAGTTCACGCCGAGTGACTCGAGGTCAACTTAGAAAAAAAAACATTCACCTCTTAGGACTATACTCAGGAAAATGTGACACAGTCGTTATAAAACTTTATGACTCAGATAGAACAAGTTCGGATTTTATTAACAAAAATAGGCATGTAGCAACATGTAGCCCCTAACTCACTACTCAGTTGAAACAAGCGAAGTAGTGAGTCAGAGTAAAATACTTTATTTATATCTAAAAAGAGTACAAAACTCAGGTGTAGAAAGGGCGTATCTATTCTATGTTCTGTTGATGTTTTGTACTAGCAATAATTATATGGGGCTACTCGTGAGACCTAAACCTTATGGACTGCAAAGGTACACAGAACAATTTATACTGGTTCAGGCCCACGAGATGAGGTAATACCCTACGTCCAGTTGTTGTGTATTGCCTTTGAGGTTTCTCTGGTGAGATTATACTTATGCCCCAGGGGGCTCCCTACCCCTCCTTATATACTGGAGGGATGAGGGTTATAGAGTAGGAAACCCAGTCGGATACGACCAAGGGCTTTTCTTATTAGTACATAGAAAGTCCGGCTAGGATTATATCCATTTCCTTGTTATGTAATGTAATATGAAGCCAAGTCCTACTCTATCTCTAATTGTAGGAACCTGCCCACCCTCTGTCCAAGTGGCCGTAATTGCCTTCCTTGATGTACCCGGAGCCTATGGCCTCCACAGTAGCCCCTAAGACCTTCATAGTTGAGTCACAGCTGATGCCGAGTGGTCATCCTCCACGGTGAAGAGAATTCCGAGTGCTTTGCTCCTGAGTACTCATTGTCCGAGTGCTTCTTCTCCCGAGTCTGGCTTCATATCAGCTGGCAACGAGGCTATGGAGGGCTCCATGGAAGAATATGAATAGTGTGCGCCGAATAGATGCACCTATTAGGTGTAGGCCCTGACTTTGTGCTTAATTGTGAAACAATTAAACATAAAGTCAAAGATCTTTAACCTTTTAGCCTTTCCTGAGTAGTATACTACCCAAAAATTAGACTCTTCAGTATCATGTTAGCTGAAAGTATTTTTGCTCAAGGCAATTTTGGCTAAGCATGTAAGCCGAGTATCATTATGGAGTAAATCCAATGTGTGATGAGGTATACTTGAGAGATACCTCCATCCTCAATTTTAATGAAGACCAGCTATTGATCCTTATAAGGATATATCCTCAGTACCTTAAAATAATCAGGATAACCGAATGTATACACCCGGCTGTAGGCTTAGCATGAAGCGTATCCAATTATTTAATCTGTTCTTGTAAAATAGAACCTGCATCGTGATTTTAACACGATTAGCAGGCGATCCAATAGGGCATGCTATTTAAGAACTCATATCTTTAGCCTACTACCAAATAGGTCAGCCCAAACCGATATACCTAGTGCAGCCCACAAAATTGGCATCCCTCGCATATCTAAACAATATCATTGGCGTTGGTAACCGTAGTCGGCCAGAGGAACCCTTGTTTGCAAGCCTTTCCGATTTATGTTCTAGATGCAGCATGGTTGCCACAAATGTTCGAGTGGATAGATTGCAGGATCTGCTTGCCCTCCTCAGGTGTGACACAGTGCATGAGAACTCCAGATGTGCGTTGACAATATTGGGCTTCTTCGTCTATGATAAAGCTTTTGCTCCATCGCTTGACGTACTCAGCTTCGTTACAATCTTTAGGAAGTTCATCTTCTGGTAGAAATAAAATGATTGGGGTTTTCCAGTCTTGAAAAATAATGAGCACCTCCACTGGTTCTGGGTTTGGTGCTACTCCCGACTGAAAGCTCTAGTAGTGGCTTGTTTCCTTGTTTTGGTCAAATAGGTACCCAAACACTGCGCTAGCGCAGGATTCGGCTGGCGACCCTCCTAGAGCATACCCAACCTGGCAAAATTATAGCCAAATAAGGTACCCAAACCTCGCATTAGCATAGGATTCGGCTGGCGACCCTTATGCGGTGTACCCTACCCAACAGAGTGATGACCAAATAAGGTACTCGAACCTTGCATTAGCATATGATTCAGCTGGCGACCCTCATGAGGCATACCCTACCCAGCAGAGTTATGGCCAAATAAGGTATCCGAACCTTGCTTTAGCATAGGATTCGGCTAGCGACCCTCATGGGGCGTTCCCTACCCAGCAGTGTGGTACCCGAGCCCCGACTGGCACCGGAGGTCAGTTATTAGCCCACATGGAGCGTACCAAAGTAAAGGTGACATTCGAGTCTCAACTTGCACGAGTACTCGGACAATAGCCCTCATGGAGCATTCCAAGTGATTCTTAAAGTGTTGCACTCCAAGTATATCATGGCCGACTGGTCCAGCCCCTGAGCGTAGGAGATAGGCTTGTAGCGCTGAGTTCCTGTTACGCGTATCCAGAACTGGCCCTGCATTATAAACATATCGGATGAGTAGCATCTAATGAAGAAAATAATTACCCGAAGAAAATTTATGTATTTTACAATAAATGTAAATATGTGTTCCTCCTCTTATTGATATTAATTTCTCCAAGTAGTTGACCCCTTACGTTTAAACACTCTGTCCAACTAGTCATAGCCCCCTAGCGTCGGGAATCGGCTCATGGCTCTTTCCTAGACACGCGTTTTGGGTGACTTTAGTTCGTCTTTCATGGAACAAAACTTCACGGATCGGAATTTATGCTACTCGAGTACATTTGCAATCATTAAGAGCAAAAACAGAGAATGCACAGTATGTACATCTATTAGGTATAAGCGGCTGCGGCATTGGCAAGGCCGAGTGAGGAATTGACGATCTCATCCCCCTAGATCCGATCTCGATTGGCACTAAACCGTATCCGAGTCAAACCATAGGGAAGTGAGTTGCCTCCTGGCCCATTTAGATAAGAATATCATATAAAGGAGAAAATATTTATCAGGAAGTGACTTAGCTGTTCGGTATTGCACAAGTTGGGAGTGGGGATGCCATCCTTGCATTTGAGCTTTTGAGCCCCCGAGAATGTCACTTGTCGTTTTGATAATCTTTAGTTCTAGGAGGTATAAGACGGTTGTGACCGACTGCCACAATGAAGTCGTCCGCCTTGCGTTTGCGGTTCCCAGCCTTAGTCTTGGCCGCATCATCGGTGTCCTTCCACTCTTTCTATCGGGGTTCCTTTTTGTCATCGAGGGCCATCCACGGGCTCACTGGAGAAAAACTCAAATATGTCCTTCAGATACACTTTCCAGCATCTCACAACGTCGCTGAGTACGAGGCACTCATCCACAGGCTCCGCATCGCTGCCCCGTACCCTTCCAACCAATGGTCCTTGTTTTGAGAATAGCTAAACTTCTAGCCAGGTCTTACTCATTAGACTTGTGGTTGCATTGTTATGCTTTGCAACAGAATCCCGAAGACTGGTCCTTATATTAGCTGGGGTGCAAAAGTAACTAGTTAGTCCATCAATTAGGGCACTAAACTAGTCTTTTTGTAATTTTACTGTAGTTCACAGAGGCAAGGGTAGCAATTCAATAACATGGCCATAACAAAGGATATTAGGAATATTGTTTAACAAATAAAACTGTAGTGAATGATAATTTTATAAAAGCAAATACAAAAATAGTAAAAAATATAAATTTTGCAATAATGGGACTCAATATGCTCAAGGGAGATATGACTTGCCTTGGTCACTCACAAAGTCTTCGGCGTCAACAGCGACATCCAACTTATCCTTCGGAAATGCGCAATCTACATGATAATCACAAAGAAAAACAAAAGGCTAAGAAAACCACAAGAACATAAGCAATAAAGCACATAAAAAATTTCTACACATTTTTAGGAAATATTAGAGACTTGAACAGGTGAATTCAGAGTTCAAACGGTTGAGATACGGCCGTTTAAATTTTAAGTGTTGTTTAAATGGAAATTTATGAATTACTTGAATTATTTTTATTGAAAAAGCATGTTTATTGCGTAGGGAGAGAGAAAACTAAGGCGCACGCGTGGAAACACATGGGCATGCAGGAATGCAGCATTGATGTGGCCACCACGGGGTGCTGATGCAGACGCCACGTTAGCCTGGAGAAACTAGCACCGTCGGTGGAGGCCTACTTGGGATGTGGCTTTTGTCGCACCTAGGCCTTTGCCATCTTGGCGTACTTGTCAGCCAGTGAAAAGAGTTGCGTGGTGGTCTCGACGTCGTGGGTGCCTAGCTTCTCGAGCATGTGCTCGTCGGGGACACCCTACTAAAAGGCATGTATCATAGTGTGTGGAGGGATCCACAGAATGGTGTTGCAGACCTGAATGAAACGCTGGATATACTGCCTCACTATCTCATCCTCCCGCTAGATGACAACATGGAGGTCGGACTCTATCCTAGGGTGCGGGAACGTGACTTGTAAGTTGGCCACAAACTAGTGTCTCACAGGTCATCCCACGAGCTGACGGAGCAAGGGGAGATTCATGAGCCAGGAGCGGGCCTAGGTCTTCAAGGCCACAGGGAAGTAATTGGCCATTACCTTCTCACTCCCGCTAGCTGCCTAGATGGTGGTGGTCGGAGCCTCCGGCCAACACTTAGTCTCTGGCCGAGAGAGCTGGTCAGAGCCTTCGACCCTAGGGGTAGGAACCTCCGACCCTGACACTGAAACTAGCCTATCCCAAGTGTATGTGTTGTGCCAAAGTGATGGACTCTCAGATATTTGGATCTTAAGCACTTAAGTGGTCTTGGAACACTGCTTCCAGCCCCTCTTGATAGTATGGTTTTTCTACGACTCAAAAGAAAATTCAAAAGAATTTAAAATAAACTCCGAGTCGCTTCGCCGTTTTGCGTCATGTCTTTGTGGGGGTCTCCATGCACCACACCAAGCAACCTGGGACTAATTCTCCGTGCAATTCTCCATAAACTCATTAGTCCCTTAACCACTTTGTCATTAATCCACCAAAACCCACTTAGGGGTTAGATGCACTTTCAATCTCATCTTCTACAGACTCCTGAGTTTTAATTTTGATCCCCTCAATACCCATTCCATTCATTAATAGTTAGATTTTATTTCAAAATAACTATATCGCCCTTCTCTAACGGAATGGGTATAGAAGGAATCAAAATAAAAACTCAAGCGCATATAGAGGATGAGGTAAAATTTAGGGATATATAAGGGATTGATAAAAACTCAAAGGTACATAGGAAATTTTCTCAATCAAAAACTACCATCCACGGGATGGCAATGCGGCATGCATGCATTACCTACTTTCAACATGCATGCATTAACTATTGGAATTACTAAGTGAGCTAAGATCCATGTGAAGAATAATTTCTAGAAAAATCTCAAAGGCCCACCTAATGGGGAGTGGCATGGGAGTTTAGTATCACCTTGCTAGTTCTAGGAGATGGAGGCCTCCTTATAAGGGTGAGCTCTCTCCTAGCCACTTGAGACATGCATAGTGAAGAGAACTAGAAGAACACATGCGCGTGCTCGCTCGCCTCGCCGCGCCACGCCAGGCCAGGCTAGGCCAGGCGGCGCGTGTACATGACATGCGCGTGAATGGTCCGTCAAAATTGGCTTCTCATGCTTGCGCAGATATAGTTTCTTTTTGCAGTTCTGTTTTGCTGTAAATCTTAACAACTTATCTGGAGTTTGTTTTGAACTTATGGGATAATTTGATAAGCGGACTCTAGATAGGATACGCGCGGCTTATCCAATTCGGTTACGAGTTAGAGATCGTGCGGGCATCCTGATCACGCGTCCTAATATCTCTATAAATACCGAGTTGTTGTCTCCACGCAAAATAAGCGAAAACAAACTAAGGCTTGTCATCTCTTCTGTTCTGAGCCATCGTTCGTCGTTTACTCCGTCCTATTCATTGGCGTGCACTAGCGGATTAGGAGAGCAGGTCTCCAGAACCCTCACCTTTGACGTCATACACTGGGAGAGGGCGAATAAGGTTTTTGGGAAGCGCTACGCGCGACTGCTCACTGTGCGCCCATCATGGCTCGTCTTCCTTCACGTTTGGGCCTTGCGCATCGTCGTCACCACCCGGTGCCACGTGTCGTTCGTGCGATACGTGCTATGCCTATGTCTGCTCCAGAACAGGGCTGTAGGTACGCGTACATTATGTCTCTTGTGTTTGATCTGTTCATATTAATTGTTGTTATATACATGTTTAGGTCAGATTACATGGTTCTGTTTACTTGTGCTATTAATGTCATGATTTATTTATGGAATAAATTAAATCTACATGTGCTTATATTCTCAACATTAACTAACCTATTTGCATGACCCAACCGCACAAATATCACAAAATCTTGATCAATTGCATGATAGTTTAGGATGACTATATAAGAAGCCAAGAAATGTATGTGAGCAACTCTAGCCTTTTAGAAACTACAGGACGTGCTATATACTAATTTATTTGCTCGTCAAATGGCCAACAACGGTGGGTGCATGCAGTAGTTAATTTGATTAGTGAACTATGGTTAGCTAGCTTAATTAGTTCTCCTGATCATCACTTAGTAATGCACATGCACAATAGAGTTTATATACATAGTCCTATAATTGCTAGCCTAATTATGTTTCTCCTTGCTTGTTGCAGGAGATGGATATGGTGGTGGGCACGGGAGCTGGAGCAGTAGCCTACCTTATAAGTGCGTCTACATTACTAGCTGCATGGCGTTCTATTAATCTTACTTAATTACAGCTTTTAGTTAATTTTTCCTTGCACAAACATGCAGCGCTGAGGCGACGTACTACAACGCATTCGCCGGGAGCACGGTGGCTACGTGGGAGGCGAGACGGAAGAATGTGCCGGCAGACTCGACCGCGCCCTTCTCTGGCGGTGATCCCTGGCGGTGATCCCTGCTCGGATGACTACAACAGCAATGCACCAAGCTGGCGTTGGACCACATTGTAAGTGCGGCATGCCCCTGCCATATCCGTTGATAGATCATCAAGCATCGCATGGATATTATTCGGTCGATACTATGCATGTCAGAGGCTTCGACAGCAACGCCTTTGACATGAAGCTATTCGACGACAAAGATGATTCGATCTACTTCCACGTCATGTTTACTGGCGAGACGCGGGGACACAACAATGGCAGTCGGTACTTCTTTGCCGAGATCGTCGGAGAAGACAAGCCGGCAAAGGTGAATATGTGGAAAGAGATGTACAAAGGAAGTAAGAGCAATTTCAATGAAGCTCTCAAATTTGACCTCCTATTGTCTAGAATAGGAGTTCTCTTATTCATATTTAACCTCTTATTTCACTGTGCACTCCAACCGACCCCTCATATGTTGTCGATGTCAGCTTGTCGGCGGTGGCTTGCTTGCCTCGGCGAGGTGGCGGGCTGAGGCACGGCGACAGTGGTGGACTGGCGATGGAGCAGCTGGGGCACCCGGCGACTGAAGAGGCGACGACGATGATGGTTGCCCGGTGGCTGGGTGAGGCGGCGCTCGGAGATGCGGCGACGGGCAGAGCGGCGCTAGCAGAGGGGCGGCGTCGGTGGTGTGGCTAGAGCAGCCGGGCCGCGCGGCAAGGGCAGCGGAGCTAGGCGGCCACGGGGCAGAGGCATGGCGGCGGCGGTGCTGTGCGCTCCAGCGGCGGCAACGCGGTGAAGACGATGACGACGATGCCACGGTGCGGCAGCACGGGATGAGGAGAGAGGAGGCGGCTCCGGCGAGGAGATGCTCACCGGCGACGGCACGGGACGACAACAGATGGCGGCGACGGACGTCCAGACGACTGCAGCCGAGCAGCGGCACTAGCTCCTGGCGTCGGTGCGGCAAGGCAGCGCACAGGGCGGCGGCGCTAGCTCGGCGACTTCCTGGGGTGGTGGCCGGGGGGAAGAGGAAGGGGGCTGGAGGCTAGAGGTTGGGGGATGAGGGCCTCCTACATCTGGGAGGTTGCCTCCCCCCGGATGAGGGCCTCCTCCAGATAAGAGTCTGGTTAGAATTTCGGTTGGAGACGATTTTTAGCTCACAAACTTCTAAATTTGAAATAAAGTCTGGTTTGAGAGTTCGGTTGGACTTGCTCTAAGTATATGTGATTCCTATACACCAGCTAATAACTGCTTGATTAATTCCTGCAACTAATAAGTACTGTTTTCAATATGCATGCATGAAGCTCAATATGTATGTGTACGACTAACTAATCACGTGTTTTCTTGTGCAACAGATTACTCCGTGAAAAACTGCGTCTTCTGCACGGGAATGTGGCACCCTGTATCAGGTGGCTTCTGTGGGCACTAGAGGGAGAAGAGGAAGAGAACCGATCGAGCTAGCTAGGCCTTCTGCAATTACCAGCCGCTGAAGATATCAAGCTGCATGCAAGATATTGCTGCAGACGTATTAGTGCATATGCATGCTGCCGTCTTATCAATTGCAGTTATTTTTACTCGTTCGTCGTCTAAGTTTGTTCTAGACCTAGTTTTCCTGCGCTTGCTTGCATTGCTTAATTAGTACATGTATTCCCAATCCTCGCGTTATAAGCAATTAAAAAATTAATTACTTCATCAATGCGTTTCATGCATGCTACACACTAATTTCTGTTGAGCCTTTTTCCATTTCATCATGCGTGAGTACGTGTGCAGCATGTTCAGATCGGTCCAGTATAGCTTCATAGACTGATCATAACCCATATGGTATATTAACCCTTCATTTCTAATTTCCCACAGAGCTAGCGACATGAAACACATTTACCTCTTAATTTTCTTTTTTTTCTTCACGAAAACCTCAACCTCTTAATTAACCAAGGTGATCACAAAATATATGATAGATCCGTATAGAAGCATCATGCTTTTCTTTTTTTGCAAACCTCATTATTCATCTCTCTTCCAGATCAAGATCTTAGTGCATGCTGTTGACGCATTTTCGTGGCCAACACAAAGTCACCTAACGATTTGCGGTATAATCAATGGAGTCACCAAATCAAAAGGATCAAAACCGGCTAGCGGAGCCGATTTCGACATTAATTCACTTTCGTGAAATCATATGACTAATTTACGAGCAAATTAGTAAACAAGATAAATCGTATTTACATGACGATGAACGACTAGTTTTCGAGCAAAGTAGCAAAGGATAACCTTCACGCTTTCGTAGAGAAGCACAACCGTTTTTCAGCGTAAAATTACAAAATTAGCCAAATTCTAGGGTTGCTAGAACTCAGCCATAAAAACAAAATAAAAAATAACTAAAATGTAAAGTAAGAATAAAATAGTAGATTGATTGATAATTGTTCATGGCGTCTTCCAATCGGCCGTGTGTGTGTATATATATATATATATATATATATATATATATATATATGGAAGGATTCCGTTCGTTCACATCAATGGCAAGTCTGATTTTTTCTCTTTTGATTTTTTTGCCGCCGTCGCCGTCCCGCGCCTGTGCCTCTAGCGCCGCTGCCCCGCGCCACGCCTCTACCGCCCCGCGCTACACCTCTGCTGCCACCGCCCTACCCCACGTCTCTGCCACCACCGCCGCCGCCTCCCCGCATCTCTACTGCTGCCGCCTCGTTCCGCGTCTCTGCTGCCGCAACTGTCTCCCCGTGCGGCGCCTCTGCCGCCGCCCATTGCCACCTCGAAGGCCTGCCTCTGGCGGATGAGGAGGTCGGGGGGAGTGGGGAAGAGACTCTCTCTTCTTTGCAGCGTGGTCTCTCTTCTTTTCTTTTCTTTTGCTGCTTCTCTTCTCAGCTTTAGCGAGCACGTGGTCTACGTGGATCGCTTTTGTAGCGTGCAGCGGTACTTTGGAGAGGAGATGCGAAGGCTCATAGAATGCGTTCAAGACTACCATGAAAAAAATTACTCGTTTTCCATGAACACGCTTCCCAAACTGCTAAACGGTGTATTTTTTATAAAAATTTTTTGTATATAAAAGTTGCTTTAAAAATCATATTAATCTTTTTTTAAGTTTAAAATAATTAATACTCAATTAATCGTGTGATTCTATAATTAAAATTAACTTTACCTGGTGTGATGCACGGGCATTTGGCACACATATCCAGCCATACGTGCGTATCCAATCGTATCAGCAAAAAATCATCCACCGGCCAAATATGGAAGCAATCTAGCTTATCTCTAATTCCTCCTAAGCATGTGCCTTATACAGCTAACTATTCGGTATTTCACGCGGCTTGGCTCCTCCCACACACACGAAAGTACTGGCTCAGAGTATCTGCTCCATCCGCCTCCCGTGCATACGTACTGCAGTCCTCGGAGACGTACGGCGCGGCCGCGCGAAATTACCAGAGAATTGGCCAACCATTGCGTCAACAAGGTGAGGCTACCACTAATTACCAGAGAAGTATTTCATGCCATTCGCAATTATTTAGAACATTCAAACAACAATATTTTGCACTAATAAATCAAGTCAGCCAAAATCGATTAGATAACTTAATTAACATTAACTTCTGCAAACACCAGGATTCATGTGCGACATATGAAGCATTGCATAATTTAAATGGCATGCAAAGGGCATGTTCATACATCCCAAAAAATAATCTGTTGTGAGGGGTATCCACAAACCACCTCAGGCACCCAAAAAACAGTGTCTTTGCTACCACCTATAGCGATGTCAAAAATCCTATGTGGCATTCTCTTCCAGACGATGATATCAAAATTCACACCATTGTTCATGTCCAAAGGGGGTGAAATGACTTTCCCAATATATTGATTTCTTTTTAATAAAACGAACAATTTATTGAAATGACATGCATACGTAGAATATGGGCTGTGCACAATTCATGTCTGAAGCTAGCAATAATTAATGAAATAACTAGCTAGCATGCACTTAAGTGTTGTGGAGCAACTAATTGATTAAGTAAGTAGCAAGCGAGGCATCACTACAAGAAAACATATCACTACCGGTTCATAACCAACATAATTGTCGGTTATTTGTACCCACCGGTAGTGATACTCAAAAATCACTGCCGATCTATGCCTCCAACTGGCAGGGATTTCCATTTTAGGGCAAAAAAGAACAAATAAAGCATGATTTGTTACATTCATTTACATCGCAAAGAAACCAACTGTGAACAGCAAGAAAGTTCAGGCAAATACATACAATTACAGAATGGTTTATTCCATTCATTTATTACATTGCGCTACTAATTGTTCCAACTAGCAAATACATTTATAAAAAAAATTGCACAACTAAATCCAATTTCAGCCAATTGAACAACTAATGAGCTACGGCCAAGATCATTTGCCAAGAACAGTAATAACACCTCAAGCAAATAAATACCAATAATGTGAAAAATACAACATGCTCTATTATGTATGCAATTCACACAGTAGGTGGGTACTGGTTTTAGATGATTTATGGTAAAGGAATTTCCATTTTATCAATTTTTTCTGTGAGATATAAATTTTAGAAGTTTGTATATGGCAAATATGGCATTTATACGTTACACAAATTTTAGAGATATTTTGGGATGTGTTTCTGTCAAATTTAAGTTAACAAGAAATTAGATCATAATTTTCTGAGTCTGCTGCAACTTGGTTCACCTCATGTGGGTGCCATGGGCCCCGGGTACCTCATGACAAGCATATGGGCCACTCGGATAGAGGATGGGCCTAGCCTTGTAATTAGAGATATAGCTAGATTCGGCAGACTTCGCCTTGTATGGAAAGGAACATACAGTCCTAGTCGGGTGTGTTATATCTCTAAGGGGAGATCTCCTAGTCGTAATCCGATGGGGACTCCTACCTTGTAACCCTGTCCCCCAGTATATAAGGGGAGGCAGGGCGCCCCATGAGGGCACGACAAAAAAGAAGAGCTCATAGAAGCACACGGCCATACAGTTCATCAGAACTACCACCGTATATCCTCAAAGGAATACATACAAACTGGACGTAGGGTATTACCTCACATCGAGGGCCTGAACCAGTATAAAATTTCCTTGTGTTCCTTTGCAATCCACCGAGTTTCCATCCGCCGAGTAGCCCCATATATTTATTGCCGGTGTAAAACATCGACACCTCATTTGGAGCTATGATGGATTTTCTATGAATTTTGGATGTTCTCATGTATTTTATACCCCAAATAAAACTATTTATTCATTATACAATTTTTGGAGGTGTTTTAGGTACTGGTTATGTCAAATTTTAGTTTACAGAAGTAAAGAACACAAGTTTTTGATTTCAACAAATTTTGGTTTACTTCATTTGGAGTTAAAATGAATTAGTTATGAATTTTACAAGTTTATTCAATTTCCTAGTTCAACAGAAAAGACTAAAAGCATTTTCTTTAATTTTTCCGGATTTTAAATCGGCTAGGCTCACCAGTCAATGGCAGTAGTTTTGCAAAGAGGCCCCTTGGCTTCCTAGGAATCAACCCGCACTCCCTAGCCATGTGTGACGCAATTTTTATTAAGAGTACGCAAGTTTTTAGGTTATTACGATTAGATCCTCATGCCCATATGTAAGTCTAACAAGTTTTATATTCTAAAGCCCAAAAGGTTTTAACTCATTCTAATCAATTCCTCGCTCTCTAACAACACGGGCCCACGTGTCAGTGAAACGGAGTGCGGCTGGGTAGAGTAGAGGCAGAGGCGGCCAACGAACTTGCCGACGGCGCCAGCAGCGAGAAAGATGATGCGGCCCAAATATGAAATGTAGAGAAGCTCACGGCAAAGCTGTAGATGGCGGTGGCACGGGCTGTGGTGGCAGAGGCACAAGCGGCTGGACAGCTTGGGGTGGCGAGGCCAATCGAGCTACGGCTTGATTTAATGCAAACTAGTGCATGCATGGGCATCTACTAGGTGCTAGGGTGCTCACAAAAGGTTTTGCGGATGCTAGCGATGCGGACGGCGCAATTCCTCAGGGTGGATGGCTTCTAGGATTGTGGCGATGCTGATGGCGAGGTGGCTTGGGCTGGGGTTGCCGTAGCTCGCCGAAACGGCGACAACCCTAGCGACGGCGCTCCGGGGCTGAAAACAAAGGCGACCGTGATTCTGACCGGCGAGACCTAGGAGGCAGGGAACCAAAATGGGTTAGGCGAGGGTAGGGAATCACTTTTTGAGATGGGGTGCATGGCGAAGCTCATCAGCAGCTTGCCGGCAACGATCAAACACCTGCCACTACTGGGGAAGATGCTGCTGTGTCACACCCTGAACTTTCCCCTTAAATAGAGCCACACAAAATATATTAAAGAAAAGCCTCAAAAAAATTATTTTAAAAGGCCAAGGGAATTAATTAAATAAGTAAAATGCGAAATAATAAATTGTCATGGCTGAGAATATTTTTCCTATATTCTCCTAGCCAAAATACACTAACAGGAATATTACTGGAATTTTTAGAGCACTGGAAGTATTTTTAATAAATCCAAACAAATTATCAGAGTTAAAATCCTTCTGAAATCCCATTTTCTTTCCTTTTCTTTCCCTTTTTCCTTTTCTTTTCCTTTCTTCCCGCCGGGCTGCCAGCCCAGTACTGTGTCTCGGCTTGCCGTTGCCCGTGTGCTCACGCCCCCTCCCCACGGGCCCCGCCCGTCAGCTAGCGTCTACGCCTCCTCTTTCCTCCCCCCCGCGCCGCTAACAACTGGACCCCACCGCCAGCGTCTCCTCGCCCGCACTGTTCCCCTCACCGTTCCCGCTGACATGTGGGATTGAGGCCGCACATGTCAGCTTCGTCCCCAACCTCCGGCTGAGTCGGCCAAGGAAGAGCGAGCCGCCTTGCCCGTCCAATCCGCGCCCGTTGCCGCCCCCTCGCGCCTCGGCCCTGGTTTCAAACGCAGCGGACCGAGTCCCTACCCGTTTCCCCCACCTTCTACGCCCCACTCGCCCACAACCGCGGATGAATCGCGCCCACTAGCCGCCGCCGCCGCCGCCGCCGCCCCACTTTCTCGTGAAATTCGGCCAACTCGACCACGAACTCCCGCAGCCAAGTACATATAAACCTTCCCTGTGCTCCGTCCTAACTTTCCCCTCAGTTGCCCACATCTACCGAGTACCCTAACCCCCTCCGCGCCGAGCTCCCGAACCGCCGCCACGCTCCGCCGACTCCAGTCGCACGTCATCGTCGCTACAGCCGTCGCCGACTACCGCGCTCGCGCTCACTAGCTTCGCCACGCCCCGCTGCGTCGTGTTCCGCCATCGGCTGCCTTGGATTCTCGTCAGAACTCCATCCTCTCCGTCATCCCCTTTCGGTAAGTCTCTTCGCCGGCAGTCAGCCGCGGATTTCCATTGACCCACTAGGTCTTTTTCTCTCCTAACCGGTTCTACACCTCCATCAGGTTCTCCTAAACCCCGTTCGCACCTCCGTCATTGCATTGCACTGCCGGAACACCATCGTCGTCGGCTACCTGAACCTCGCCGCCGCCAAACCTCTCTGATCACGGTCGTCCGCCGCTCTCCGTCGGTCGCCGCACCTCGGTGAGTACTCGGTCGCATTCCTCACCTCCTCTGCTACTCGCCGCTACCCTTCGCCGCGCCGGATGGTCGCCAGTGGCGACCATCGAGCCGCACGCGCCAGCGGAGCTTGGTCCTGACTTGATCTGAGCCGTCCGATCTGCCTCAGTAGATCGGGACTGCTCGTGCGCCTGTGTCCGCGGTTGCACGCGCGTGGACTGCGTCCACCGTGCGCCGCACTCTCATGCGCCTCTGACCCATGGGCACCGCTTGTCGGCGCCGGTTCGCCATGGTCCACTAGCGCAATAATCCCTTTTAATGGCGCAATAAATCAATTAATAATTAATTTGTATAGTGAAATCACAGTAAAACTTCTAAAATTCATAACTAATTCATACGCGCTCCGATTAATCCCATCCAAATTTCATTAAATCCAGAAAAATGCCAAGAATCCAATAAAAATACTTTCAGCCCCTGTTTCATTGTCCATATATACTGTCTTTAATTGTTTGTGCGTTGTTTGCCATAGAAACCGACGCCGTCGACCCTCCAGTTTACTACGAAGTCGTTGCCGAATTCGCCGAGCCAAAGCAAGGCAAGTCGCATCATTTCCTCGATCATTTTATACCTATTTATTGCAAATTAATTTTTTTAAATTAATAAACATGCATTATTTCATCATTTTATGTGGGAAGGGTGACCTACACAAATGCAATTTTAATTGCTCTAACTTTATTCCACCTGTACACCTTTGTAGCTGGATAATAATATGACTAGAGGCTATTGTAAGGATACTTAGCCCTGCTTAGAAACCTTTAGCTCACATGGGGATTTAAATAATTTAATTTATATTTATGGTTCAACTCGATGTCGGAAAATAAAACTTTGGATATGTTGAGGTTAAATTACTAAAGTTTGACCTGAATGGTGGGCTGTGGGTGCATGGTTTTGTTGGTCGCACCTATGGCAGTTAAGGACCGGTTCGCGGGAACCCCTTGAGGAAATAATCATACATTCCACAAGCCAGCGTGGGCAACGGCTAGGCTTGTAGCGTTTCTTCTCCCTCTCCTAGGCATCGTTGGTGAGAATGGGAGTGATGGAGTTGGGTTGGCTCAGGGTCAGGTTGATCGGCTTCTGGATCCATTGTGGCGCAAGAGGGGTAGCCTGGCCGATGTGGGGTGTCCTGGCAGCAGGTGCAATCTCAGCGTGGTGTGGATGGTTGGGGAGAGGTTGCGTGAACGGTCCTGTCACAGCCTCACGCAGGGTGTCATGGTGACATGCCGGCACACGGGAACGTGTGTAGGGCTGTGTCTTATAGGTATAGTTATACACCTCTGATCAGAGTAAATCTATTCGAATAGCCGCGCCGCGGTCGTGGGCATCTTGGTCAAAACTCACCGTGATTAGTCTCACTATAATAAATTGACATGAAAATTTGCTATAGTATTGGGATGGATGGTTGGGCTTGGTTAACGTGGTGTAATGTTAATCAGTGGAGGATTCATATTGTTCAATTAATCAACCTTTTTACCGTTTGCGAACTACTATTGTTTGCAACTGTTTTTACGCAAATGAACCCTGAGCCTATCTTTGTCTCCCGTGCATTATGCATATTTGTGGGTGCGGTTTGTTGAGTGCTGTAGGTGGTACTCAGTCTTGCTCCCTTTCCACTCTCAGTGGTGGAGTACCTGTCCAACGAGGATCATCTAGAGGACTAGGCTGGATCCGGTGTCAAGACGCCTGTGGAATAGAAGCCGCCGCTTGGCTAGCCGTATATAGGCTTTAATTTTATTTACTGCTGCATTTATATAAGATAATTTTATTCTATTTGTAAGACGCACTCTGTATGGCAACTTGGTGTTATGTACCTTGACTTTCCTGGACAGTGATTTAATATACATAAATGTTCAGAATTCTGGTTACAAATTTTTGGGCATTACATGCTATTCCCGGTTGTCGGAGGAGGGAACTCCAACCGCGGGGAGTCTGGGGACCCTCCTTTGAGGTTCGGCCAGGGAGTTGTTCACAGGACGACAGCGGTGTCCGGTCGGAAATATGCTCGGGCGCCGGGGGCCCGGGCTGAGATGGCACGCAAGGGAGAAAGGAGAAGTATACAGGTTCGGGCCGCGCGGAGGTGTAATATCCTACTCCTGTGTGTGTTTGCTATGTGGGAGATGAATGTGGTTTGCTCTTACAAGGAGTTCTTCAACCTGGGAAGCTCTACCGGAAGCCGGACTCCTAGAAGACTCAGAAGCTCGGACTCGAAGAAGAAGACCTAGAAACCCTAGAGGCTCTCCAGACCAGAAAAAGTCCTCTTGCTGTAGGCTCGGGTCCTCCTTTTATAACTCAAGGGGAGTCCACAGTGCCGAGTACACAGAGAAAGATTTTAGGTATGCTATGTCTTGTCGTGCACGTCCGCGCCCGCCTGCTGAGCCACGCCGGAGTTGGTCTGCTGCAGGCGGCTAAGTCGTGAAGATGTGACGGCACACGCCCTCACCACCGAAGTCAAAAGTCTCTGACTGCACAGGCGTGTGCCCACGGGGGGCCGTCATGAGACGTCCACGCGTGGCAGAGCAGGCCCGCGGGGGGCCATCATGGGAGCAACATGCCCCGTCGCCTCGCCATTAATGCGGGTAGTTGGCGAGCTGATCCGCTCGAGTCATGCTCGTGCCCGGGGATAGGCCCCAAGAGCGAAGCTGCGAGCCCTGGGAACGGGAAGCGCGCCCCGGGCCCGGGAATGCCAGAGTGATGCGCCTCGGGGACGTGCCCCGGGACCGAGCTGTGGGTCCTGGGCCCGGGGGTGAGACCCGGGCACGGGAAGTCCTAGTACTGTGTCCCGGGGGCGCGCCCCGGGACCGAAGCCGAGGCCCCGGGCACGGGGGCGAGACCTGGTTCCGGGAATGCCCTCGGGCCCCGGGGCCCGAGGTGGATGTGGGCGCCGTCGCGAGGCGCCCGGGAAAAACGTATCCAGGCCCGGGCAGTACTCGGGCCCTAGGTACTTGGCGGGGAAACAGCCGTAGCCGGCCGTCACCGGTGCGGAATATGGGCCTCGAAGGAGCTGATGTGGCCGAAGATCCATGCGTCCCCGGAGAATGTGGGACCCCCATTCCTGTTTCGCCGACACCGGTGATCCAGGGGTGATCTCACCACGTTTGGGCATGGAACACGATGAGGAAGATCAACCTATTCAGTGGGCGCGAGGGTGGCTTAAATAGGCAAGGTCGTCTAGGGCGTGGACGGTCGAGGCACGCTCTGCTGCTGGGCAGGCTATCGTCGACGCGTGGGCACAAGTGGTGCCACTTCTCTGCTGGCTCTAGTGTTGGCAGGGTGTGTGAGTATGACAGGCGGGTCCCACAATGGCTAGGGCCCACTTGGCAGTGAAAGAAATAGAGAAACAGCCCTAGGAGCTAAGTGCCAGGCTATTTCATCATTGTGTCTTGGCATGCAAAATTCAAATTGCTAGAGAGGGAATTAAATTCAACCAAAATTCCTGGAGTTAGTCCTAAGTATGTTGTAAGCACCGGTCAAATGGCAAACCTAAATAGCTATGGTTTAGCTCTGGTGAAATCGCAAAGATCAGTTCAGAGAGTGATTAGCTGTTGTCCAACTCACCACAGTTAAAACAATTGAAGCAGGACGAGGTGGGGGTGTTGACTTCTTTGGGTATGGGCAAGTACTAGAGAAGTGCCCCAACTCACCACACTTGAAACAATTGACATTCACAACCAGGTTTCATCTGGCAGATGGCTGGCTTTTGTGATGGGGCGATTGAACCACAGATTGTTGAGGACGGGTAGGTCGTGCTTGTTTTCTTGAAAGTGGTGGTGCTGAAAAATAAGCACCAGAGGGCTGCAAGGTACACTGCCGAGGCGAACCACTGCTAGCAGATTTTTGAGACATCCGCCTAAATTTGTGGCTCACAATCACCACCTTACCAGTTTCTTCCACTCGTATGGCTTTATCCACTAGGGACCTCATATTGGGAATGTCATGTGCGGAAAGAGCAAGCCTCAATTCCGGGTTGAAAGGTTCCCAACAAAGAGTTACTCTTCATGCATCATTTGGAATTTCTTCGGCCACATACCGAGAAAGATAGTAGAATTTGTGGAGAAAGCCCATAACTGACAAGTTTCCTTGCTTCAATTTGTAGAACTTTTTCTTTTTGATTTCCATGATACCTACTGGGATGTGTGCGGAGATAAAGGCCTCTTTAAAGACATTCCAACTGACAGGCTCGTTTATTGGAAGGATAGATTTGTAACTCTCCCACCATATCGCTGCTGCACCTTAAAGGTAATAGGAGGCATAGGCCGCCTTCTCTTCATCATTGCAGCGGCAAAGGTCAAGCCTTCAATATCACAGAGCCAATCATCAGCGTCTAGTGGATTAGGCGCTAAAGCGAAGTGCGATGAATACGTTTGTTGCACCTCAGCCAACTTGGACTAGGGTTGACTCACGTTCTGAGCGAGAATTGCATTGAGTTACTCAAAACTGGCAATGATACGTTCAAAGAGACGGTTTTGTGCGGCCACGACTTGGGCCATGGTCGGATTAGGAGTGTTCGTCGTCCTGGGATAAGAATGATAAAGAAATGTGAGGTAATTGGAATAAGGATGATTCAAGTTGAAGGGAATAGCAAGAATTGAGATATGATTCTAGGGTAGGACATAAAAATTTATGGCTCTAAGGCTTTGGTTGTTTATTTATCTACTCACATGTACTTTTTCTTACTGAGAAAAGCAAGTAGGATGGTTTGAGATATTGGATATGAACCTAGGGCTAAAGTTTTATCAACCAAACTAGTTCATGGCACTAGGGAGAAGGCTCAGTACCACTAATGGGAGCTAATGGAACTTCATATGAGGTCAAAGAAAACTAGAAACATGATATAGTCGCGAAGAGCGAAATCTGCCTGGTATTTCTAGTCGGTACTGTTGGTTCTGGTTGAGGGTGTTATATGTGTGCAAAAAATACAAGATTATATAGGAACCATCCTAAGTTGGTGTAGTGCCCCTCCTAAAAGTTTTGGGATTTTTGGCCAAGTGGATTTGTGTAGGGGTGATAAACAAACTAAGTAAGCAAATCTGCCCTGCGCACTTCTTGGCAAAGAACAGAGCCTAACAACCAAGCTAGAAGGTGATTAAATTACAAAACTTTTATATTCATGTTCCTGGTGAAGTTTAATTTGTTATCACAAAGAATTAGAATTTTATCACCTGTGGATTTAGGTAGAGAATTATTGCAAATTAGGTGATTCAGTTCTGTAACAGATTGTTCAGTGGCTTTGTCGAATTTTTATCTCCTAAGTTACAAAACCAAAAATTCTAGGCAACTTCTTGGATTCTGCTGGAAGGGTTGGGGAGCTACTGTGAATTTTCCAGAATTTTAGCACCTACAGTTTAGGCTACACAAAATTATGAAGGCTACTGACTCCAGATTTCAGGACATGTGCAACTATCACTATTTGAATTTTTAGACCAAGTTTTAAGCATTTTAAATTCACCATCTTTATGGGAAATGAAGCTAACTAGGTCCAGAGGCTACATGAAATTTGGGAGGGCCATCTAAATAATCAATCTAGTGGCCAAAACACAACAATTTCCTATCTGCCCCATATCTACCCGTTCTAGGTCATACCAATAAAATTTGAAACGTTGGGATAGGAAAAATTTTAAAATCTCACAAAATTCTCTTACGGTACAGAAATACCATGATAAAGTATTAAACTCTAAAAGTCTATCCAATTTTTATATTTTTGGTTATCCTGAATACCAAAACCTATATTTTTGGTCTTTCACAATCTTCGTACTAGCTGATGGGAGTAGTTTGCAATTGGATCTTGAAAACCTTTTAAATCACTTTGGTACTGACTTATGGTGGTTAATAAGAGGTTTCAAATATATTTTTCCAGAAATACCATTTTTCAAAATGTTGTGTCCTATAGAGCAAAATTGGGGGTTAAAACCAAAATACAGACTTAGAGGAGAGTAGTTCTTTAGAGAGGGATGAGATTTAAGAATTTAATAGGTTTTCACAAATAATTTGTAGCTGAGAACAAGGTTCTCAAAATACTTTTTAGAAACCAATTCTAACGACCATTTAAAGGGGCTCCTATAGTCGGTCGTGGCTCTGATACCAAAGCTGTGGAACACCATAACTGTTATATCTTCCAATGCCCAACGCAACCACCACAAGCTATTGGAATGAGTGGGATCCATACACGCACAAATAGCCACTCAAACCTCATTGTGTCCATGACCGCAGTTGACACCTTTCAATATTATAATTACAATGTCGGTAAGGAACAAAGGAGATAGTCGTCGAGATGGCTCACCAATCCGCTAACGAAGTATGCTTGTCAAACCACTCGATGGTGGCGACCAGAAACTATATACCATAGAGGACTCGATCTCAGAGCACATTCCCGCAAATATCTCAAATGTTTCTAACCCATACTCATGCATTGTTAGTCCCCAAGCAAAGTGACTAGCCCTGCACTTTCATCAAAGCATTTGACATCCAAATAAAAGGTAGTACATGCCTAACGCTTGGGCACCTCCACGGTGCTGTTAGGATGGTGAGCCCCGCCATGCCTAATGCCACAGCAGGAAACACCACTGATATCATGGCAGTCTTTTCCCCTAAGTAGCACATACCCTTATGTTGGATATACTCAGACGCCCATGCCGTGGGTGAACAATTGTTTCCACACGGACACATGGGAAGTTCCTATGAACCATCGCTCCGACTAGTTCTCACTACTTCGGCCTACTAGGATGCAGGGTTAGACAAATAAACAACTTAATAGACTAAGGCGGTCCCATAACCAACACATGTGGTTTGCCCTGCATACATTAGTTGGTGATATAGATTTTGGTCCTTAACTGACTCTGGAAAACACTCCCCCTATCGGTATGCAACTACCACAATATGCGTACCACTTGCCGCCCAAGTCTAAAACAAGTTTTCATCATTTTATTAACAAATAAACATATAATACACCTCTGTCCAGAAGTATTAAAATGCCCATTTTAATATGTATAAAGTGTCCATAATGTTTAATTGTATATTTCTAAGCATGGCTGTAACACCCTAAAAATTTGAATCTAAAATCTAGAAATTAAATTTTGGAACCATCAAAAATCTTTTTCGAAATTGCATTCATGTTGGAGTTGTGCTTGCCTCTTTTTTTATTTTCTTTTTAATATACTGGTGCCAAAATTTGAAACAAATTAACTGCAGTGTTAATGCAAATGAAATTAAACCCAAATCTTAGTTTTCAAATCAAAATAATCTAAAATCCATGATTATGAATTAATATCCTTTATGAAATATTTTTTTACAAAAAAAAATAAATCTATTTTCAAAATCTAACCCTAGTAGGCCTCACAGCCCAGCCAGCCTAGGCCCATCAGCATGGAGGAAGCCAACCCCCCCCCCCACCTTTCGAATTTTTTTTATTTTTATATTTATTTAATAAAATATTTACAAAACTATACCTTCATTTCAAACATTTACAAAAATATACTCCCGCCGCCCTCTGGGAGGGCAATTTAATGATGTGGCTGACGGCCGTTCGCCGTCCGGCCAACGACCGTCAGCCAATTTGCAGGTGGCCCCCCGGCTACCTAAAAACCGCCCTCTCAGAGGGCGGTTTTTAGGTAGCCGGGGGGCCGGCGGGGGCAGGCACGGGCGGGCGCGGGGCACGGGCGAGGGGCGAGCGAGGGACGCGGGGGCGGGGCGGGCGAGGGCGCGGGACGGGCGCGGGGACGGGGGCGGGCGAGGGGCGCGGGCGAGGGCGATGGCAAGGGCGAGGGGGCGGTGGGCGGGCGAGGGCGAGGGGCGCGGGGACGGGCGAGGGCAAGGGCCCAAGGGGGCCGCCTGTAAAATGTTTGGCCCCCGGGGATTTTTGCAGGCGGCCCCTTGCCGCCCTCTCCGAGGGCGGTTTTTAGGTAGCCCGGGGGCCGCCTGCAAATTGGCTGACGGCCGTTGGCCGGGCAGCGAACGGCCATCAGTCACGTCATTAAATCGCCCTCTGGAAGTGCGATTTATAAAAATCGCCCTCCCAGAGGGCGGCGGGAGTATATTTTTGTAAATGTTTAAAATGAAGGTATAGTTTTATAAATATTTTATTAAATAAATATAAAAATAAAAAAATTCCCACCTTTCCCCCACCTTCTTCCCCCTACCTCCCACCTGGCCGGCCCAAGCCACTAGTTCGGCCCAGCTGAGCTAGCAGGCCAGGCCAACCAGCCGATTCCCTAAGCCCAGCCAGCCAAGCCACGCACGCCCGCTCTGGTGCGCCGCTCCCACTCATGCGACGCGCACCAAACCGCCACGCCCCGCCCCTGTTGCCGCGTGCGCGACGTGCGCATAGCCCGGGATTCGTGCGACGAGGAGGACGGACCATCACATCCATGGGGCCGCCCAACATCCTCGCCACCTCCGCTTTCGCCACGCGTCCCGATCTCTGGTTAAGCACACGGAGGCAAGGATGAGCACATGCCGAGACCTACGACTTCCATGTCCCCACCGTGCACTTTTCTCCCTGCTGCGCCGAGCTGTTGCAACCTTCTCCCCGCCTAGCTCACCTCGACCTCGCGCGACCTCTGCGAGCTGCCGCGCCATGCATCCCTGCCCGCGCGCTGGCCTAGGACCCCGGACGAAACGCGCGCGGACCGCACCGTCTTGCCGTCGCCGGGATCCGCTGGATGGGCCGTGCGCTGACCGCACCTTCTCGTCGCCACTGAGCAATGAGGACGAATCGCGTGCCCGGCCGCCCCCAGCAAGAACCTCGCCGCCCGTCGTTGTCCCCGCCACTGCCCCAGTGTGCCGCGTCCCGGCTGCCGCTCAGTGAGGAACCGCGTCGCTCTCCCGTCTCCTCTCCCTCCGTCCTTTCCTGTATTGAACCGATACGCTAGGCCACCGGCGCCGCCTCTGTCGGTGTGCTACCATGCTGCCGCACCCACACTTGCTCGCGCACGAGAGAGCACTGCCGGCGCTCTTCTTGGCTCCGCTCCGACGGCGCAAGGCGCTTCGCCGGAGAATCCGACCTCCGCTCTGCCGTGGCCACGCCAAAGCTCAAATCCGCCCCGCCCGTCGCCGCGGACATCTTCAGCCACCCGGAACCCCTTCCCCTTGTCCCTTTTGGCCTCAGGACGCCGCCTCTAGCCGTCACTCCGCCGTTCGGCCGCCACCTCACCGGCTCTCCCGCAGGCCGAGCTCGCCACGCCGCCGCACCAGCCCCTGACGCCCGTGGAGCCGCCGCGACCACCTCGTCGCCACCTACGGACGGCTGGAGCTCCGACCGACCTCGCTCCACCACCGCTCCTGGCGCTGGCTCGGCTACTGGCCGTCTAGGCCAGCCCCGACGCCGGCGCACCCCTGTGCTCGAAGATAGAGAAAGGAGGACGGAGGAGAAAGAACAGAGAAGGGAAGAGAAAACAGGCTGACATCCGGGCCCCACCCCGTGGGTTTTTGTTATGTGCTAACAACCATGATTAACTTAATGATGTGGTTAACATGTATCTATGACATGTGGGCCACGTCTTTTGGTGAAACGTGTTTAAAACCTTAATAAAGATACGAGCCACTGACATATGAGCCCACTTGCATGAAAATGTTAAAAACCTCTTTTAAACTTCTGTCACTGACATGTGAGCCTCAGGCCATTAGTTGGCCATTTTGACCGGTCAAAACATTGACCTTGGCCCCACCTGTCATTTACTCAGGGAGTTTCCCTCCTAGAAATAAATGTTTTAGTAAATAAAAGGTGGTGGGCCCCTCTATCAGTGTTAGTAACTTATTTTTCCTATAGAAAAATAATTTGGACAAAAATGGAAACTGGCTGAGCAGAAGGTTCTGCAATTAATTTGATTTAATTCAAATTTGAATCTTTTAAAGGCCATAACTCACTTGTTTTAAATCGGAATCAAGTGAAACTTTCACCAAAATTCATCTAAATCAAAATCTATCTAATGACACTGGTTTGGGATTTTTACCAATTTTTTGGTATTTATGGTTTAATTAATTTGATGTTAGTGTAATAGGCTAATTAGTCGTTCGTTAAACAGGTTATGTGTGTGAGGACGAACTCGTTGTTGACGAGGAGGAGCCGTCGGTAGAGCCAGGCAAGTCATTATGCCCTCCTCCATGATCATGTTGATCCTATATTGCGAAATGATTTGATTGCAAATAAAATGTATGTTATATTTAACTTCGCGTACGCAATTGCTTGAGCCACTCCTTGTTACTGATTTACCTGCACCTTGATTGCCGTATTTTATTCAGTCCTTAGTCATATAATGACATTGCTTAGTCATGCTTACTTAGATGGTTATATATTATCTGCTCATGATGTGAATATGTTTGGGAAGGGGATAATTACTCAGGGTTGAGTGATTGTCGGTGAGCGGGTGGAGACATGAACGCCACTCTGTGTTTCACACATAAAACCATTTGCGAAAACCAAAAACTTAATGAAACAAAATGGATTTCGATTGGGGTGACACGGTTTGAATTGGGTGGTTCTATGGAACGGCCAGCGCTGACCCTGGTCAGTTAAGGACCGAGTCATGAAGCTATGCAGGAAACGAACTGAGTACGACCGCAATTCTTGAGTGGGGATAGACCTGGTGGATTAAGTGAACTGAGCGGAGCGGTACCCTAGTCATCGGTTTGTTCTGGTGTGTGGTGTGTTGTGTTTGCGGAGGAGTTGTTTTTGCATGCGTGTGGGGTGTGTGTTGAGTTATCCAGACCTCGGGCCCAAGACTCCTCACACCACTGGTGCGGGCGGATGTAGGGCCAAGGGGTGCATGAGGGCTCATAGTCCATGCGGCAGGTACCAAATCCTATAAAGAATCTGAAAAGCCGGGCCGTGACAAGTCTCATGTGTTGGGCGCGCCACGGATTGCCGGTAAAACGTACATCCACTGTTGTGTGAGTAAATTAATCTATTCGAATAGCCATGCTCGTGGTTAAAGGAGCACCGGGACTTGTACTACTCTTGACCGGCCTTTGAAATTTCAAACTTGCTTAGATTAGGTTTGGGGAAGGAGTATGTGGACCATCCCGGAGGCAGGAAGGTCGGTATGGGTAGATTTGTGGTAAATTGAATGCGAGGATAAACCGAACAAAGGAAAGCTTGGGAAAGTGGATGTATTTCTCGTTGTCGCATAACAACTTGAACATAACATCTATTTTTAGTTAAAACTACTAGGTCATATATTTATCAACTGCTTTGTGAACGATTGCTTTCTGCAAATAAACCAAGCCATCCTTGAAACTCTGTGTGCACTATTGCATCTTGTAGTGGTAACTTGCGAGTATGTTTGTACTCACCGTTGATTATTCCCCCCTTTTTAGAGGTAGAAGCCGAGAGAGACCCCTATACACACTTCCTTGTAGAGGAGCCAAAGGAGACACAGTAGGGACCTTGGTACTCCAGTCAATGCCTGTAGAGTATTCGTGGACCTCCGCAGCTTCGCTTCCACTACCTTATTTATTTCTTTTGGTGTTTGATAATGTAACACCCCGGTTTCAGCGAGACATTAAACTATATTTTAATAAAACCTATCGGTGAAAATTTCGCTTCTTTGTGTGCTATGTCGTAAGTCGTGCCTGGATCTCAATTTGCCTCCTTGTCCTCGATCTCAAAAATCCAACCTCTTAAAAAAATCTCTGTTCCGAAGTAATCCTCTTGAGCTTAAACCATCGCAATCAACTCCCCTCTAAACCCTAACGGCAAAATCTCTCGATCCCCTCCTTCCAAAATTCCTGCTTGGATATCCGGTCCGAATATCCAAATCGGAACCCTAAAAATATCCCCTTTGATCACCTCCTTAAATCCCTTTGGTTTTCCTCTCCCTTGATCCCTAAAATAACCCTAAGTTTAAATTGGGAACCAAATCCTTGTTCAACCATCGTCTCCACCAATATACATATATACCTATATATATATATATATATATATATATATATATGTGTGTGTGTGTGTGTGTGTATGTGTGTGTGTGTGTATCAGCTCTCCAGCATGGCTCCACTAAAAGCCCCCTTGACTTCTTCCCTTGTCCCAAGTTTGACTAATCTCTTTGAATCCAAATTGGAACCCGAATCCATTCTCGGAGTACCTTCCAACTATTCCTTGAGAGCCCAAGTTTGAGTATATATATATTCAAGCCTTCAAACTCCCTTCCAATCAAATCCCTACAAACAATCAACAAAATTCAAACTAGAAAATTGAATTTGAATTCTATAAGGCCTTGAACCCCTCTCAAATATTCATTGGAAGCCCCCCACACAAAAATTGCTCCTAAATGCCAAAACGCCCCCTCTGGATTTACCCCTTGATCCCCTAATTTCCCAAAAGTTCAAAAATATGTTTTCAATTCAAATTCCTGCTCAAAAATCCAATCAAATACATCTGCTATCTATCAGTAAATTCTAGAGAAAAATAAAAAGGGGCACTGTGCTCCTGGGCTGCCATTTCCTCCTTTCTCTCTCCCTCCCATGCGGCCCAAGGCCCACAGGTGCACTCCCGCGCCGCGCCCGCCCTCCACCGTTAGATGGCCACCACGTGGCAGGGGCGTCGCGTGCCAGCCATCCGAACCCATTCTCTCATGAGAGATCGCCGCGAGCTGTGGATCACCTCCACGTGGCCTTGCGCACCTCTGACCGCCGCCCGATCTCCCGAGCCTGCTTGTTAGACAGCCTTACCTCACGCCCGCCCGTGTGCCTGCCCACGCAAGGAGCCGTCAGCCACTGGATCAGTGCCGTGTGTCCCCTATGCATCGTGGGTGCCATCCGATATCTCTAACCACCGTCCGATATCCACCGTGTGGCACCAAGGACAACAACATCGTTCGATCAGCCCCTCGCTTGCTCCCCTGCCTGTGCAGACCGCCACGTTCCATTTGGATTGTGCCGTGTGTCACTCGCTCCCAGGCAGTCGTCGATCTTTTCCCCCAGTTGTCTTCTACCTCCCATTCAGACCCCATTCTCTCCTCGTTTCTGCCCAAAACGTGTTCAGTCAAAATACCGTGCGCCACCCGACATCATGGTGCCCTTGCCCGGCCCCACCATGGCTGCCGCTAGCCGCCAACGGTTAAGCGCCCCTCGCCGCCCTTCTCCGCCCCGTTTCCTGCACTTTTCCCCCTCTCTTCTCTCCGTGCATGCCGCCCTGCCCCCATGGTGGCCCTGCCTCTGTGTTCCCCTGTCGGTGACGATGCCCGTGCGCCCCACCTTGGCCACCACGGTCGCCCGAGCCCATGCAAGAACTTTGAACCCCGCCGCCCGATCCACCGACTTCTGTTGCCCTCAAATCATTGCCGTTGGCAAAATTTTGCCACCTCGAAAAATTCCTATCGTGGCACCATACTTTGCTCCCTCTTACCTCCATTATTAGTCAACCCCCCCCCCCCCAACCGACCTAGCACCTCACTTCTCCTCGCCTATAAAACCCCCTCCAAAGCCCCGGTCTTCCATTGCTTCGGTCGTTTTGAGAACCGCCGGCCGCATGTCTCCCCGAAATGGGGCTGAACTCCGCCGCCACCATTCGACCACCTCCGAGCTCCTCTCATCGGGTCGAGTCCCCGTGCCAAGGACACCACCTGCCTCTAACTCCGAACTCCCCTTCCTTGCACGATCTCCGCTCGATCTAAGCGCAAGAAGCCCCAACTCCTCTGTCTCGTCGTCCCCGCTCCTGAGCTCCTTCACTCCCACAAATCCCCGCCGCCAGTGAGCTCCCCTCGAACCCCTTGCATGTACCGCCTCTAGATGATTCCCCGTGTCTCACTCCTCCTTCCGTTCCCCTTGGGTTCCCTTGGCGCCTCCTTGGCCATCGCCCCTAATCCCCTCTTCTCTCTCCCCGCCGCTACGGCATCTCGTCACCGGCTGCCATCGCTCGTCCTCGTCTAGATCTGAACTGACCAAACGTCTTGCCTTGGCCTCCTCACCCCGCCAGCGTAATCCCCCGCCGAGAGACGCCGTCGCTCGCCGAATCGCTTCGCGCCGCCGTTGGCCGTCCGATCCCGTCTCTCCCTCTCTCCTGTGTGCACCGAAGAAGAAGGCCACGTGGCCATTCGCGGAGACGACACGCGAGCGCCACGTCCGCTCTAGCTTCTCGAGCGCGTGCGCCACTCCCCGAGGACCACAAGCCACTGACGAGCGGGCCCGGTTGCGTTGATCCGCCCTAGACCGCATCCATGCACCATGCACCTCTTACTTCGTGGTCGAACCGGTCCATAGACCATGTGCCACTGCAGCGTGGGCCCTTATCCCCCTCGGTCCACCGCAGACCACCCCCATGAGCCCCTCTGTTCCACTACCACCCGGGCCCCACATTCCTCCCACGGCCCACCAGTCATGTCCTCCCTCTCCCCACTGACCAGCGGGCCCACTGTACCAGGGACCCCACCTGTCAGTGACCCGAAGGATATACCTGAGAATGTTCCATTCTAGAAATTCCAAATAATCATTTCCTCTACTCCAGAAATTCCATTTAACTTCGGAAATTCATATCTTTTAATCCGTAGATCCGACTAATTCTGTTCTAACTCCAGCAATTTTCTAAAATTGAGATCAATCTAATGGCACTATTAGTAGTCCTAAATAGGATCTTTTTATTGGTCTTTGTGTAGATTTTTGTGTGTTTGCGCATAGTAAACGCCGTCAGAATATCGTTTCGAAGCGGATTTCGCCGAGATTTCTTGAAGACTCGTGAAGACTTAGAGCAAGGCAAGTAATCTTTGATCAATCGAGCCTATAATTGAAATTTAAATTATTTTATTTGCAAAACCTGCATCGATAAGCGTGCACTGATCTGTGTGGTCCTATCTACTAGTCAGATTGGCGGACCTTCATAAACTTGTTGTATTTAAAATATTTCTATAACACCCTGAAAATACCTAATTAAAATAATTATGGGTAAAAAGGAATTTTAGAAAATATATTTAAAAACCTCAAGGAGTGAAAATATTAAAACAAAGAAAATTCCTAACAAAAGTTGGCCATGTTATAATTTTAGAAAATACTTTGGTTAATCCTCTATCTTCTGGAATTTTCTAGGATTTATTTGAGTAAGAAAAGTATTTTTGGTGAATTAAATAAGCTTTACAGCATTTAAACAAAAGAAAAATAAAAAACCCCTCTTCTGTTCACAGGCCGTATTCGGCCCAGCACTGTGCACTTTTCCCCTCCCCCGCTCGCGCGCCTCGGCCCATGGCCTACGGCCACTGACAGGTGAGGACCACCTTGAAAAATCATTGTCATGATTAATATTTTGTGATGAACAATTGGCTTTGTAAATGATTTATTTAATGAACATTTGTTAAAAATATAAGTCTATGTTGGCATGGGTGTGTGTGGCTAATGCGAGTCAAGTTGGGGCAGAACTTGTGCTCGTATATGGTTTCTTTGTTTTTGCATGTGTAGGTGAGTCTTGAGGCCTCGGGAGTATTGCCGGTGATGGATCGGGAGTCAACTTGGGAGAAGTTGATGTCCGGAAGATCAGAAGATCGTGCGGGATACTAAAGTCTAGAGATCAATGCACGCGGATGTGGAGATTCCATATGGCATGCAAGACGAATTGTGTGCATATGGAATGAGGAGTTTATTTTGGATAGGAGTTCAAGATTGGAAAGTTTGAGTCCTAGTAAGATTAGAAATTAAGTCCTAATAGGATTAGGAGTTCTACTCCTACTTTGTGTAGGAGGTTTTAGGTATAAATAGATAAGGGGTTGAGGCCCTACAGATACAACTTTTGGAAAAGAGAAAACTAAGGTTTAGTTTTGAGAGAGAGGAGTGCTATGTATGCACTTTGTAAACACATCTTGATGCAATAAAGTTGATCAAATTCAATAGTTTGTCAAGCTATGTCTCTTTGATTCGCGAGCGGTCGGACGGATGATAGGAGGATGATTAGACCATGATTGACAGGTTAGTCCATCAAGTTTTGGGGTTTTTTTATTTTCGCTAAAAGATTTGGTTGTTTGGTTTTTCCTAACATTCACTCCATCTGGTAGGCTTGGTTCTTGTATTCGATCTTGCAAGTGGTATCAGAGCCTTGTTTTTGCTTTTCTTTTGATTTTAATTAATCTTAAGTTGCCATGGCGGATAAATTTTCAATCAAGCCACATGTTTTTGATGGAGTTGATTTTCAATATTGTGGAGGCCATGGGTCCCAGATACCTCATGGGAAGCTTTGTGGCCACTCAAATAGAGGATGGGCCTAACCCTGCAATTAGGAATACGACAGGACTCGGTATACATTACTTTGTATGTAAGGAAAGGGATATTGTTCTAGTCGGATACGTTGTATTCGTAGAAGAAGATCTCTTGGTCGGAGTCCGATTGGGATTCCTATCATATAGCCTTAACTCCTCGGTATATAAGGGACGGTAGGGAGCCCCCTGAGGGTATAATAGAATCTCACCAGAGAAACCTCAAAGGCGATACACCACAGCTGGAAGTACGGTATTACCTTGTTTCGAGGGCCTGAACCAGGATAAATTATTTCGTATTCCTTTGCAATCCATCAAGTTTAGGTCTTACGAATAGCCCCATATTATTATTGCCGACATAGAACATTGACAAATATTGGTGAAAAAAGATGCAATCTTACATAATGTTCCAGAGTTTTGATATTTGGCAAAAAGTTTCCAAACCCTATTATATAGCTGATGAGATTACTGTTGCCAATAAAACCAATTTTGAAAACAATTGTAAAGCTCGCAATATTATTCTTAATGGAGTTTCTCGTTCTGATTTTGATCGAATTTCTCATCTTGAAACTGTGCACGAGATGTGGAAGGCTCTATGTGATTTTCATCAAGGATCTTCTAACATCAAGGAATTACACAAATATTTTTTAAAAGGGAGTATATAAAATTTGAGATGAAATCTAGGGAAGCTCTTGATGATTATTATGCTCGTTTTAATAAAGTTTTGAGTGATCTTCATTCTGTTGATGTTTCTTATGATACTAATTATACTCAATATGAAGTTTCTCGACATCTTTTGAATGATCTTGATATTAGGAGATAAAAGTTATATCTATTCAAGAATCTATCAACATGAATGCTCCAACTTTGGAATCTTTGTACACCAAACTTAAGACATATGAGATGAATATTCTTTCTCGCAAGATTGATTTTAAATCAAATGCTTTGGTGTCTTTTTTGAGTTCTTCTGTTGATGCTTCTTCTTCATCTGCTTTCACTGCTTTTAATGCCATGTCCAATGACCAAGTCAAGCAAATTTCTGAGGAGGACTTGGCTTTGCTTGCTAACAGATTTTTCTCAAGCTTTGAGTAATGTTAGAAACAGAAAAAGAGGAGGCTCAATTCAGTGCTTTGAATGTGGAGAGATAAACCACATTCGTTCCAAGTGTCCTAAGCTCGAGAGATCCAACAAGAAAGATGAGGATGAGAAGAATAAGAAGGACAACAAGCACTCAACTTTTGAAGACAAAAGAAAGAACAGTAAACGCAAACTAGTACGCCAATTGCTAGAAGCTTTCAAATAAGTTGAGTTGAGCAATGAAAAATCTAAAAACGATGGTGAAAGCATAGGCAAAGGTAAACATTTTACAAGTTTAGCTCTCATTGCTCGTAGTGTGTCAAATTCCGATGAAGATGAATCTGACAACGAGATGACAATGTAACTTTTACTTATGATCAATTAGAGCATGCTGCTTTTGATCTAGCTAATAAACTTGATAAATGTACTAAAAAGCTTAAAAACGTGATCATACTGTTAATGTTCTAAATTCTGGAATACAAGATTAAAATCTCTAATTCCTGAAGATGACGATGATTGCAAATCTTGTAAGGTGTTATATTCTGAAATTACTGCTTTAAGAAATGTCAATACTAACACTTCTCTAAGATTGGAAGCTGAAATTGAGAAAACTAAAAAGCTTGAGTCATCTTTTGCTCTTGGTTTTACTTTGTATTCTCGTATTGTTAATGAGTTGTTTTTGACAAATAATCTTTTAAAAAAGTATAAAGTTGTTTTTGGTGCTAGTTTTTTTCAATATTTTGTGTGCTAAAAGGATTAAACAACACAAAGATATTTCAAGTTTTAAAACTTGCTCAAATTGTTTTTTAAATGAGATGAAATTGAAAGATGCTCTTGGTCGTGTTGAGTTTTTGCAAAACGACATAAAAACTCACGAAGTACTTTCTTGCTCAAATTGTCGTAAACAAAAAGGGATTACAAAATCATGTGAAAATTATGTTTCTTTGACAAACGAGGTTGCTTATTTGAAAAGCTCTCTGCAAAGGTTTTCCGATGGCAAAAAGAAACTCAATATGATTTTGGATACTTCTAATGTGAGCACACACAATAGAGGAATATGTTTTGATGCACATGCTTATTTTACTAATCATCCACCGGATATTCTGGGTGTTTCTAAAAGCGGTGAGATTTTGACAAAACCCAAACCAAAGAAACGATTTTGAAATCTGCTAGAATTTTGTCGAACCTATCTACAACTCGTGCAATTGCTTCTTCTTCTTCTCATTCGAAGAAAAAAAACACATGTGAAGTACAATTGCTCTCATTGTGGTAAGGATGGGCATTTGGTTCGTTTTTACTTTAGACTTGCAAGAAAACAGAAAAAAGACAGAGAACGTGAACTTGCAAGGTTGAGATGGCAAAGGTCGAGCTTTTCTTCAAGTGGCCCGGTCAGACCACAAGCCCCAGGGTGGTCCGACCGGTGGCCATGGGCGGTTAGACCGACTTTTCAACATCGGTCAGATCGATCTTCAGTAAAGCCTCAAGGTAAGTTTTCAGATAAGTATGGTACTTATTCTATGTAACACCCTAAAATTATCCATATATAAAATATTGTGAAAAAGGAATTTTCATAAATTTAATTAAAAGTCTCAATGAGTGAAAGGAATAAAATCAGGGGAAAATCTAAAGAAAAATGGGCTTGAAGATAATTTTATAAAATTCTTTGCTTAATTATTTATTTTTTCGAATTTTTGGGAATTAATTGATTAGGGGAAGTATTTTTGGCAAAATAAATAAGCTCACAGAATTAAAACAAAAAGAAAAAGGTTTAAAACCCCTCCAACAGTCTCTGGGCCATTTTTTGGCCCGTTACTGTGCGCAGCCCGTTTCCCTCGCGCGCGCGGTCGACGGCCTGCATCCGCTCACATCGCCCGTGGCCATCAACATGTGGGGCCCGCCTGTCGGGTCGTCGTCTTCCTCTCGCCTGGGCGCACCGTTGCGTCCGAGCGCCGCCGCCGTAAATCTCGCCAAATCCGTTTGTCTCGGCCTCGGTTTCTCCAAATTAGTTGGGGGGAAAACGGAGCCCCTATCTCCCTCCACCTAATTCCCAAGAAAACCGGAGCCGAATCGCGCATGGAATGGAGACCCGAAGCTTCCCGAGTCGGATTTCAATCCCTAACCGGCGCCGCCGCAAAATCCGTCGAGTCCGAGCCGGAGTCCGCCCCTCTCCGCCTTAAATAGCGACCTTGAGACCCCTAGGATGGTTTTTGCCCTTTAGATTGAGCCCTAGCTAGCCCTAGTCGTCTCTCCGCGTCTCGTGCTTGCTCCGCCGCCGTCGCCAAGCTTCGTCCGCGCGCCGCCGTCGCCTCAGCCGCTGTTGAAGCCCGCCGCCGCCTCGGTTAGATTCGCTGAAGCCCGCAGAAGCCAGGCTGCCGCCTTTTAGCCCTCGGAAGCCGCCGGAACACTACCATCGACGAAGACCCGAAGCCCTCCGCCGCCTCAAGCTCGCCGCCGGCCGTCTCCGTCTCCGCTCTACGTGGTTTCGCCCTCGGTAAGAATCGCCTCGACCTCCTTTACCCTTTCCCGCTCTCCCTATGCGTCGCCGCGCCACCGATCGTCGTCGATCATCGAGATTAGTGCCGCCGCCGTTGCTGTAGCCGATGTGGCCGCCGACGTGGTCGCCGTGTAGGTGCCAGCTCGGCGTCACCTCAGCGCCGTTAGCCGATCCGATCGGGATCGATGTCTCCTCGGTTAGATCCCACCCGTTCGATCACAGTGAGATCACCTTGACACATGGCTAGATCTTGGCCGTCTGATCAAAATCCTAGAACCCTAGCCGTCGGATCCCCCTGGTGGACCACGGTGGACTCGGTCCACCATGGACCCGACACCTCCCTCTCGCTGACAGTGGGCCCCACTAGTTAGCCGAGAGCCTCCTCTCTCCTGTGACATCATAAACCCCTTTTCCTGAATAAAATTAATTCAATTATGACGCAATAAATCGGGTAAATTCTTTTAAATAGGCTACAAGGGGTAAAACTTCCAAAAATCATAACTAATTCATACGAACTCGGATTGAGGTTGTTCAAGTCTCTAATTTCCTTAAAAATCATGAACTATCCATTAAAAATATAATATTATACTGTTCATGTGTGTTGATATACTGTTTTTATTCGTTTTGTTTATTGCTATAGCTACCGACGTTCAGGAAGTGACGCAGTTTTTCGAGGCAGGTGTTGAAGGCTGTGTGGAGCTGCAAGACAAGTCACACAGATTTCTCTTTCTCATTGAACATGTTGTTCCTATGTTTAAAGCTATGTTTTTCTTCAACGCTGCATTTATTTTGGAATGTCATCGGGACAGGGAAACCCTAACCTTTGTTTATGGCCCCGTTGATTTGATTACTTGACATTGTACCTATGGGATAATTTTGACTAGCTACCTTTATTTACTGGTTAGCTAGAATAACTCCAGGACCCTGCTTAGCTATGCCTAGCAAATGATAGAATAACTTATGGGTTGTCACAGTAATTTCTATACTAATATTCAGTCACATGAAACGATGTTCCATTTACGACGGTGGTCGTACGAGGACATTTTAATGGTTCACTAAAACTTGAATAAAAGGTGGGTTGCGAGCGCCATGGTTGGAAATGTTGCTAGCGGTGCTCGTGACAGTTAAGGACAGGTTCGCGGACTACTTGTTGCGAAGCAACACTTGTGCTAACCACAAGCTAGTATGGGCAATGGTGGGAACCAAAGTGTACTACGTTCAACTGGGATCCACCATGGCGTGTTGTGGCTGTGTCAATAAGACCACCATGGCTGTGTCAATAAGTCCATGTCTTGGGCGTTGGATCATTTCCCTGTTTGGGGCCTGATCAGCTCCTGCCGAAAACTGGTGGTCCAGCGGGTGGCTCCCTTGTTGTGCGGATTACATGGAGGGTCCTATCACAATTTTTTTCCGAGATACCGTGGTAGTATCAAGGGGCACAGTGATGTGCTGTGGAGTTGTGTGTTGTGGGTAAATTGGTACACCTCTGGCCAGAGTAAAACTGTTCGAATAGCCGTGTCCACGGTTAAGGGCGGCCTAGCAATGTTTTCTGTGATTAGTCCCACAGTATCTAAAATTTGATGGTTGAACAGTGGAACATGTGTAGCTCCAGGTGAGAGTGGTTGGGCCTATACCGTTTTGGTGAGCGGTATAGTGTTGATCAATGTTGTTAATTAACTAATGCTTTGTTACTCTCGTAAATGTTTTATTAAATGCTTTTATGCAAACTTGAGCCATATTATGCCATCCTTGTTATCTCGTGCATTTGCATATTTGCTGTGTGGCTTGTGGAGTATGTCATGTACTCACCTTGCAATCAACAATCATCATTCAGAGGAGGACTACAATGAAGAGGACTATTTGGAGGACTGAGCGGGAGCCCGGTCAAGTGCGTGGAGTGGGAGTCGTCACGCTGCTTATTTATTTACCTGCTATTAGAACTTTATTGTTTTAAGAGGTACCATTTGCCTCTGTAATAAATGCTTACGCCATGTAAACAATTACTTTGATTATCAATTTTGTCATGTGTGCCTCGGTTATATTTCTGGACGAGGGTTTACACACAATAAAACTCCAGAATTTTGGATGGAAATTCTGGACGTGACAAGTTGGTGTCAGAGCCACCTTGACCGTAGGATAAGCCCCTTGGTACCCTAGGAGCCCTCTGAAAAAAAATTTAAAATTAGAACTTTTCTCTCCTCTTTCTCTTGCAATTTACTACTTTTGTCTTAATTGGTACCGTACATTCATTACTGTACTGGTTATGACCTGATTTATTACCCCTTCATTCCTTTATTTTGGATAAACTTTGTTTTGTTAATTTTGTCAAATCGATACATCTTTCCTCCATACTTTGTAGATGGACAACCGGGAGCCAGTACATCTGTTCGGAGTGGGTGGATTCGTCAAGGAGTTACGAGATATGGCCTTCGCCATAGGGTACAATCCAGCCCCAGAATATAGACAAGTCACTCACAACCCCAGTGAAGAGAAGTGCCGTGTCCGCCTCACAATTTCCAGTGAACGAGAGGGAGTCCCATCCATGATCTTTGGAGCTGGAGGAAGGAATTATGAGCATGCCTGTCAGGAAGTAGCTTTGGTGGCTATTGGAGAACTTCGTCAGTATTTTGCCATTCATCTGAGGAATACAACATATCGCTACCATCCGGCAAGAACCCACAACGATGAGTACAGCAGTTATCAGGACCTCGGAGCAGAGAACAGTGCAACCGCTCAACGATTGGTAAGGATGTTGAGTGCTATGGACGATGTTCAGGCAGAGGTGGTGATTGCAGCTCATGAACGGGAGAATGAGAATCGCACCAAGATCTGCAGGCTACAAAACCAAGTGGATCGATTGAAGCGAGAGTTGGCCTTGGCCAAAGGAGAAGCACCCCCTGGAGGAGCTAAGATCCGCACTACTGCCAGGAAGAGAGTTCGTCCTCCACCTCGGATTCAGCTAGCACCAAGGACCCGTCTATTCGGTGACCAGGTCCTACTACCGGTAGTACCACCGGTGGCATATGCTGATGATGCAGAAGAAGACTCAGAGGAGTCAGAAGCCAGCACCCCTTCAGAAGGATTAGAGGACAGTGGAGCTCGCACTAACTCTGAAGTGGAGCGGGATGATGCTCAAGAAGACGGAGCCGAACCGGAACATAACTCGGATGCCAGAAGAAGCCCTTTGCCCCATTGAGAAGCCTTGGTAGCACCTTAGCATCAGTTACCCTAGATTGCTATGTTAGCAGTTGTGTGATTAGGAAATGCTTGTGTGTGGGGTTTTAGTCAGCAGTTATGTCAGGGAGTGGTGATGTAACTGTTTATATTAGGAGTTTCTTGATGGTGTGGGTTTAAATTAGATAAATGTTAACCACTTAGTTTAGAGCAAATAATGTGAAAGTTTAAGTAATATGAAATCCGTCTCAAGGGCGTTCCCCTTTCTTCTTGTCTTTGCTCTGCAGATGGTGAACACACGTAACGGTGGTAATCATGATGGCAACGGTGGTGTGGAGGCCATGGGCCCCAGGTACCTCATCATCAGCATATGGGCCACTCGGATAGAAGATGGGCCGAATCATGTAATTAGAGATAAGATAGCATCCGGCAGATTTTACCTTATACGATAGGGAAACATAATCTTAGTCAGATAAGTTTCTATCTCTAAGAGGGAAATCCCTTGGCCGTATCCGGTTGGGATCCTTATCATATACCATGTCCCCCAGTATATAAGGGGAGGCAGGGTGCCCCTCAAGGGGCACGAGATCATCGATCGACAAACACCTCAGAGGAATAACACCACAACTGGATGTAGGGTATTACCTCACATCGAGGGCCTGAACCAGTATAAACTCCCTTTGCGTTCCTCTGCAATCCATTGAGTTTCCCCTTGCCGAGTAGCCCTATAGTTGTATTGCCAGTGTAAAACATCGACAGTTAGCGCGCCAGGTAGGGGCTCCGGCAAGTTTCACATCTACAAGCTCGATGGATCCAGCAACCAGAATTGATGGCAACAAGTTCTCTCCTGGAGACATAATTTCTTTTGGAAGCCTCGATTTCATCGTCGACCAGATCGGCAACCTTACCTTGGCCGAAGCAGATCCAATCCAGCCAGCCGAGGAACCAGTCGACGTTGCGCCAGTCGGCCCACAGGACGCCGCAATCTCCTTCAATGATCTACTGCGGCAATCCTTCACTTCGCCGAGCATTGGGACAACTCTTTCCTTCGGCGTCCAACTTGCACTAGGCCTTGAGCCAGCTCGGGTCGGGCCAAGAAGGGGAGAGATCATCAATTTCCCACACGGATTCGGCGACGCTGCGGATCTACATCCCGCGCGGCAGACCCGATCTCCTACGATTCAGTTTGGACACGGCCAAGCGCCGTTTCAGATTGGATTTAGAGAGGTCGGAGTCGTTCTTACTCCGATAAACTACTCGGAGTCCGACTCCAAGTAGGATAACGGTTCGAACGCTAGTTCAGACTCCAGTCTGGTGAGTTTCCTCCTCCCCCGTGAGATCTTTATGGCTTCAACACCACCACCCGAGGTGCGCCGACTGCAAGAGGAGCAACAAGAGGAGGCGCGGTGACTGTGACAACAGGAGGAGGCAGACCGCGAGGCTCGCAATGACGGGCTACGCAAGGTTAGGCGAGCAGCTCAGCAACAGATTCTCCAGACAAAAGTCGGCGATCACGACGTCATCGTCATGCCACAACAGAATGTTGTGGCCGCCGCAACCTTGCTGGACATGCTCCAGCTCGGGCCTGATCACCAGGCCACCCCAACTATCGCCAAGATCAAGGCGATGATCATGGCTGCTGCCTGCCAACAACAACAGCAACAATCGGGCGACACTGTGGTACCGACTAACCGGTCGGGATCTCCAGCAGCGAGCTCATCCACGTCAGCACGGCGTCGGGCGGCCGGCTCAAGTCGGCCACGCGAGGAGTCCAGGCAAACGTCACTCGGCAATACCAACAATGACAGCCGGCGGCGTCGCCAATACGACCACCGGCCCAACCAAGATCTCCGAGTACGCCTACAACACGACCTTCGCCACACCATCAACGCCCGGCGCCACGAGCGAGAAGAGGACGAGCTCCGCCGATTGGAGGACGAAAACGAGCGCTTCGGTCTCCATCACAAGCTGTTTAACCACCGTGGTCGAAGCCCGAGCCCTCACGAAGACGAAGGCATCCCAGCTTTCACCCAGGAGCTACAGGACGTCGACTGATCGACTGGCTTTAAGCCCACAGGAATTGAAAAGTACGACGGCAAGACCAATCCCGAGTCCTGGCTCATCATATATACCCTGGCAGTTTGAGCTGCTGGGGGCGACAGCAAAGCCATGGCTAACTACCTCCCAATCGCGTTAGCCGACTCGGCGAGGACATGGCTGACAGGGCTCCCGAGGCGGTCGATCGGTTCCTGGGGAGAACTCAGGGAGCGGTTCATCGCCAACTTTCAGGGAACCTACGAGAGACCATCTTCTGAGCACGACTTGTATCAACTACACCAGAAGAAGAATGAGTCTCTACGTGATTTTATCAAGAGATTCTCCGAGAAGCGCAATAAGATCCCAATGATCCGAGACGAGGCCATCATCGCCGCCTTCCGCAAGGGAGTAAAGGATGCCCTGTTCATCGTGAAATTCACTCGGAAGCCGCCACCCTCTGTCCGGGCTCTTTTCAACATGGCCAACAAATACGCTGACTCGGCTGAAGCGGTCGCAGAGGCCCTCGACGAGAAGAAGGAGTCCCGACAGAAAGACTAGAAGGCGAAAGCCAACAACGAGCCGTCTCAAAACAAGTCTGGCAGCCGCAAGCGGAAGTCGGACAACGAGGTGGCCAACATGGAGCGCACTCGGTCGCAGCCCCAGCGGAATAACGACTACCAGAAGGTTATGAGCTGGCCATGCCCCTTCCATCCCAAGGGCAAGCACGCGGCCAAAGATTGCTACATGCTTAAGAAGTTTGCCTCCGAGCAGGCTTCATCATCTGGCGCTGACAAGGACAAAGACAAGCCAGATCAGGGTCCGGCTGATGATTTTCAAGATCCCCAAGCCGAGCTCAATCATATTTTTGGAGGGCCACTCGTGTATGAGTCCAAGCGCAAGCAGAAGCTATCAGCGGGCGACATCAACACGGTTTCTACGACGGACACCCCCCAGTACCTGCGCTGGTCAGAGATGGCCATTACCTTTAACCGCGCAGATCACCCAGATCGGGTTTCACACCCGGGACGCTATCCACTTTTCCTGGACCCGGTCGTCAGAAATATCAGGCTAAAGAAAACCCTCATCGACGGAGGCAGCGCGCTCAACATCTTATTCGCCAAGACTTTGGACGAGATGATGATCCCTCGTTCAGAATTACAGCCGAGCACTGCGCCCTTCCACGGGATAATTCCCGGCCTGTCATCAACTCCACTCGGGCAGATCACGTTGCCAGCAACCTTCGGCACGCGGGATAACTTCCGCATGGAAAATGTCTGCTTCGAGGTCGCCGACTTCGAGACCGCGTTCCACGCGATACTCGGACGATCGGCACTCGCCAAATTTATGGCGATACCGTACTATACATATATGGTGCTCAAGATGCCTGGGCCAGCAGGAGTCCTCTCCCTCCGCAGCGACGTCAAGCAAGCCTTCACCTGTGACAAGGAGAGCTGTGAGTTGGCTCAATCACAAGAGGCGGCAGTCGGGCGCAACAGCATCTGGCAAGCCGCCACAACTGAAGTCAAGCAAGATCAAGTTCCAGCAAAAAAGGCGGCGAAGTCAGGAATTTCAGCGGACTCTGACACGAAGAAGATCCCCCTGGACCCTTCCGACCCCTCCAAGACTGCCCTAGTCGGGACCGGACTCGACCCCAAATAGGAAGACGCGCTCGACACCTTCCTCCAAGCCAACAAGGATATCTTCGCCTGGAAACCGTCCGACATGCCGGGCGTACCAAGGGAGGTGATCGAGCACGCCCTAAACGTCAAGACAGACACCAAGCTGGTCAAACAACAGTTGCGGCGCTTCGCTCAAGACCGCAAGGATGCTATTCAGGAGGAGAACACCAAGCTCCTCGCAGCCGGGTTCATCAAGGAGGTCTATCACCCGGATTGGCTGGCACACCCAGTTCTGGTCCGGAAGAAAACGGTAAATGGCGCATGTGCGTCGACTACACCGATCTCAACAAGGCGTGCCCCAAGGACCTATTTGGTCTTCCCAGGATAGATTAGGTGGTAGACTCCACGACCGGGTGCGACCTACTCAGCTTTCTCGACTGCTACTCGGGATACCATCAAATCAGCCTGAAGGAGGAAGACTGCTTAAAGACATCTTTCATCACACCGTTTGGAGCGTACTGCTACATCACAATGCTGAAGCAACCTATCAACGAGCAATTCAGCGGTGTCTGCACACTCAGATCGGGCGCAACGTGGAAGCCTACTTCGACGACGTGGTGATCAAGACCAAGTCCAAAGAAGACCTCATTGCTGACCTGGAAGAAACCTTCCAAAATCTTCGAAGATTCAAGATGAAGTTGAACCCGGAAAAGTGCGCCTTCGGTATGCCATCCGGCAAGTTACTCGGCTTTATTGTCTCGCATCGAGGCATTGAGGCCAACCCGGAGAAAGTCAACACAATAATGAATATGGCTCCCCCGACTAACCAGAAGGACGTCCAGAAACTGACAAGCTGCATGGCGGTACTCAGCCGGTTTATTTCCCGACTGGGCGAACGGGGTATGCCCTTTTTCAAGCTATTGAAGAAAGCCGATGATTTCCAGTGGACTCCCGAAGCCCAGCAAGCCTTCGAAGATTTCAAGAAATTTCTCACATCACCTCCCGTGTTGGCGTCACCTATGCCCCAAGAACCGCTAATGCTATATCTAGCGGCAACCACTCAGGTAGTCAGCACGGTGCTGGTAATCGAGCAATCCGAACAGGGTCACATCTAGAAAATACAACGGCCAGTTTACTTTGTCAGCGAGGTGCTTGCCGACTCGAAGACAAGATATCCGCAGGTCCAGAAGCTGTTATATGGCCTACTCATCACAGTCCGGAAGCTAGTGCATTATTTCCAAGCACATCAAGTCACAGTGGTCACATCGTTTCCACTCGGGGATGTCCTTCATAATCGCGAGGCCACCGGCTGTATCGCTAAATGGGCACTCGAGTTAATGGCGTTCGATATCACCTTTCAGCCATGGACAGCAATTAAATCACAAGCTCTAGGCGACTTCGTGGCCAAGTGGACAAAAGTTCAACTGCCTACATCAACAGCGAAGCTAGAGTACTGGACAATGTACTTCGACAGTTCTCTACCGATCGGCGGCGCCGGGGCTGGAGTCATATTGACATCCCCCACCGGCGAAAAACTGAAGTACGTTCTACAAATCCACTTCCCGGCTTCCCACAACATCGCCGAGTACGAGGCACTTGTCCACGGGCTCCGTATTGCTATATCACTCGGCATTCGTCGACTGGTTGTGCGCGGGATTCTCAACTCGTGGTGAACCAAGTCATGAAAGACTGGACTTGTCTCAACAATACCATGGCGGCATACTATCAGGAGGTTCGCAAGCTGGAAAACAAGTTCGACGGGCTAGAGATAACACATGTCCTACGACAATATAATGATGCTGTAGACGAGTTAGCAAACATGGGCTCCAAGCGAGAAGTGGTTCCGACTGGAATCTTTGTCGAGCAACTTATGGAGCCATCAGTCAAGAAGAAACCGGCGCCGAAGCAGTCGGGAGGCGAACCTACCCCGGCTACAGATGAGATGCTGCACATATGTCAAGACTAGCGGACTCCTGTTATCAAATTCCTCCTGGACGACGAACTCCCAGAAGATCGCAGTCAAGCTGAGCAGATCAAGCGTCGAAGCAAAAGCTTTCTACTAGTCGGAGAAGACCTGTACCGAAGGAGCGCATTCGGTGTCCTCATGCGTTGTGTCACTACCAAGGAGGGCAAGCAGATCCTACAGTTGATCCACTCAGGCATATGTGGCAACCATGCCGCATCCAGGACGTTAGTCGGAAAGGCTTACCGACAGGGATTTTTCTGGCCAACAGCAGTAACAGACGCCAAGGACATTGTTCGCAAGTGCGAGGGTTGCCAGTTCTATGCAAGACAAACAAATCTCCCAGCCCAAGAACTCCAAACTATCCCTATTTCCTGGCCATTCGCAGTATGGGGGCTCGATATGGTCGGGCCCTTCAAGAAAGCGCCAGGAGGGTTCACACATCTATTCGTCGCAGTTGACAAGTTCACCAAGTGGATTGAGGCCAAACCCATTGCAACTATAACAGCGGCACGAGCAAAGGACTTCATCATGAGTATACTATACAGATTCGCGGTTCGTAACCGCATCATTATCGACAACGGTAGTCAGTTCACGGGCGGCGTATTCCAAGACTTCTGCGAAGATTTCGGCATCAAGATCTGCTATGCATCTGTGGCACACCCGCGAAGCAACGGGCAGGTCGAACGTGCCAACGGTATGGTCTTACAAGGCATCAAGGCCAGGATATTCGACCGACTACAACCATACGCGGGCCGGTGGGTACAAGAACTCCCATCTGTTCTCTGGTCTTTCAGAACCACGGTTAGTCGGGCAACAGGGCAATCCCCTTTCTTTCTGGTCTACGGTGCTGAGGCTATGCTACCGACAGAATTACAGTTCAGCTCTCCAAGAGTCCGGGCTTACTCAGAAGACGTTTCAAATAATACCCGATTGGTCGAACTAGATCAGTTGGAAGAAGCAAGGGACATCGTAACAATCCAGTCGGCAAGGTATCTTCAAGGCCTGCGTCGCTACCACAATCGCAATGTCCGTGGCCACGCCTTTTTGGTCGGGGATCTCGTCTTAAGGAAAATACAAACCACCAAAGATAGGCACAAATTATCCCCAATCTGGGAAGGGCCGTTCATTATAGCCAAGGTCACGCGGCCAGGCGCCTACTGACTGAAGACCGAAGACGGTGCCCTTATCAGCAACTCATGGAATATAGAACAGCTACGTCCTTTCTATACCTAAGCTTTATACTTTCTCATGTGTACAATTTCTCTGACTCACTACGCCGCTTATATCAACCGAGTAGTGAGTCGGGGGCTGCATGTATATATGTGTTTTGTCAATAATATACGAGCTTGTCCTACTCTAGTTATGAAGCCATACTACGACTGTCATGTTTGCCCGAGTACAGTTTCTTATAGCAAACGATTTTATTAAGTTCCGACAGACTAACTCAGCGTAGACTACACAGTCGAGTAAAGCTAATGACAACTGAGTAATAATTCAAAGCTTGGCGGCATTAAACATGTATTTACACATGTTTTCCACAAAAGTTTGTACATACCGACTACATGATATGTTGCTCTTATAGACCCAGGTCTCGGGTGATTATCTTAGCAGTCGGCCTCGCCCGGGCTATCAGCTCCAACGCCTCCTCGGGCATCATCTCCTCGGCAAACCCCTCCCCGATGGCTTCAATATCTACCCTTGGGTAGATTGATTTGGTCATCGCCAGGGTCTGGGCCATGCCGGCAATGACATGCTCATCCGAGTACCTCTTCAGGGCACTCGGTGCATCCTCAAGACGCGCCTCCACTTGGGGGATTCGACTGCAGCTAGTTCCCACCGGACGGGCATCCAACAGATCAAGGAACCCTTTCACGGACCCGATGAGGGCCTCCCGTGATTCCCTGATAACCCTTATCTGCTCTGTATAAGCCCGATATTGGGCCTGGACATTGGCTCTCGTGTCTGCCTGGGTCCACCCACAAGTAAACTTGTTAAGCATGGCTACAGATGGAATGATTAAAGGATTGGTGAAGATCATTGTCGAGACGGGGACTTACTCATGTAGTCAGCCTCCCACTCAGCCACGGTCTTCTCCAGTCTAGCTTTTTCTTCGCCGAGCTTGATGGTGGCCTCTTTTAACTCGGCCTTCTCCCGTTCGAGCTCGGCGTTGGCATTTGTTAGGTCGGCCTTGTCCTTTTCAAGCCCAGCCTTGGCTTCCTTGGCCTCCTTCAGCTAGGCTTCCCTCTCTGATCGGGTCTTCAACTCTGCTTCGAGGGCTGCACAACAGATTAGTCAAGAACTCAACCTTGCGGCCAAGATACAACTGGGCAGTCGGGAACAATGCAGCTGGAGAAATACATCAAGGGTTCAGTCGGGAGGATGCATTCGGGGGATTTACCTCTAATCTTCCTAGCTTGGGCCCAAGTTTCATCCCTAAGCTGGGTGACGGCATCCTTCAGCCAGGATTCCCTCCCCGCGTGGCGCTCCTCCATTGCGGCCTTCAACGCCCGCAGCTGCTCTAATTCCGCGAGATGGGGGGCCATTTTGATCAGGATCTCGGTCATCTCCTCATTACGATCAACAAGCTTTTGCTCAGGGAGAGAACAAGACAAGATCGAAGTCAGACGTCAGAACAGGAAGACCGCCAGGACTCTACTGCAAGAATTATACCCGAACTCCCTGGGACCTGGTGATGGTGACACGAAGCAAGCTTTCGCGTTCCCTTCTCACCGTGGCCTCATCAAGCTTGAACCTCTTCGCGGTTCCATCAGGCGCCGTCCAGGTGAATGTCTGGGGAAACTTACGTGGAGGAGCTTCAATCCGGGGAAGGTTCGGGATCTCTGGCGGCGGCAACGACGACGACAAGGAGGACCATGACGGCGACGGGGCCCTGGCCCCCACGCTGGCGTCCCCTGCGGCCTCGAGGGTCGACTCGGGGGCTCTGGCAATGGCCTTGGCGGCGAGCGTTGACTCAGGGGCTAGGGCAGCAACCTCAGTAACCGCCCCTTGGTCGGGCGGCACCAGCGGCCCCGCAGTCGGGACCACCTCAGTCTCCGGGACTAGGATGGCCACTGGCTCAGTGGGTGTGCTCACGGGCGCCGGCTCGGCTGGGGCGGGCTCTTCAAGGGGAGCGGTCGAAGCAGTCTCCTTGAGATCGATATCGGCACGCTTCCTGCATGGCAAAACAGACATCAAAATACTACTGCAACAGACAAGAATCTCAGAAGATCTAAAGTAGCTCACCTCTTGGAGAACTTGAGTTTCCCGCCGGGCGATCCGAGTCCCTGTGGAGCGCTACCCCCGGTTGGCGGACCAGCTGGCGAATCGGTCGGCGGAGGTGTGGCAGCTGGAGGCGGCCCCGTTGGTGGCGTGGCCGACTCAGGCACCTGTATGCTTGGCGGCGCCTGCTTGGATCGCGTACTCGGCGGTGCTTTTGCCGGGCTCGGCAATGTTGAGATTGACCGCACAGGTCCCAACCTAGGACTTGATCGCCTGGGTGCCGTGGCGGCGATGTCCTTTATCTTCAGACTTCCTGCCACAGCACGCGGCGACATGGCCCCCTCGCCCCGATATAGAACAGGCTTTTTCCCCGCTCTCTTGGAGTCGGGTTGGGCAGCAGGGGGGCTCCTCGGCCTCTCCTTCGACTTGGTGGCTGACAACGGGCGGGAGTCGTCATCGAACTCCTCGCACCACTACAGATGATTCAACAAAATACATCACACAATGTCGGGCAATCATACATACAAATCCACAAGCATTCACTACAAAAGAAAGATGGAGGTTACCTCGGGGCGGGGCTGATTGTGCCTCTAAGACGCAATGCGTTGTTTCTTGTCTTCGGTCTCGACCACCCCGCTGGAGAAGTAGCCGAACAGGGTCTCAGTCACCTTCTGCTCATTGGCCAACTCGTGGCTGACCCGGTCAGGGTCATGTTTTCCCAGATAATCCTAGCCGAACGCGATCCTCAGCTTTAGTGGCTGGAAGCGCCGAGTCAGAAACCGCCTGGCTACCCAAGGTCCGGTCAGGCCAGCTTTCTTGAAGCTATCTAATTTCGCCAGCAATTGATGCACTTGGCCCATCTCTTCAAAGGTTGGGTCTGACGACCAATTTGGGGAAACTTTCGGTGGCAAGCCAGTGAATGGACGCAAGGAAGGTGCCAGATCTGCGCAATAGAACCACTCCTTGTGCCAGCCTTTCAAGGAAGATTTCAAGGGGAGATCAAGATATGATTTCTTCCCGTCACTCCTCAACTGGAGACCAGCCCCCCCAATCACATTGATATTATTCTTGGAGGGTTGGGGTTTAACATGGAAAAAATGCCTAAAGAAGTTGAAGTGGGGTTCCACGCCCAAATAACACTCGCAGAGAGTCACGAAAATGGAGATTTGAAGGATCGAGTTGGGATTCAAATTCACCAACTCCAACCCGTAAAAGTCAAGGATGCGGTAAAAGAACGCAGAAGAGGGGAGGCACAAACCCCGATCGAAAAAAGAGGCAAAAACTACTATTTCGCCAGATTGGGGATTTGGGACCAACTCACCCTTAGCCGGCCGCCAACGGATCACCTCCTGGCTAGGTAACTTCAATTGTTTCTCCATCAGCTTCAGCTTCACCGTGCCGTAGTCCGAAGTCGGCCAGGCATTCCCCGGCGCACCCATAGGATCCGAAGCTTTCGACATGATTGGGGGCGGAAAGATTTGGGGGAAAAGTGATTGGAGGCTTGGAACAGATGGAGAGGACTGAAATCGCCCGAGTTTAAGCGAAAAACAGCAGCAGCAGCTAACCCTAGCCGAGCAGGAGGCCAAAAGTTGGGCGCGGAGGCAGAAGACAAAGCGATTGTTCACTTTGGGGAAGATGAAGGAATCTTTTTCTCTCTCCCCGTCATTTATAGAGCCGTGCCGACTAAATGGGCTTGGGCCTACATAGTTGGCACTGGACCACCAAGATATGAGTTCCTACAGTAGCATGCTCCATGTGGGCCATCCGCAGGCTGAGTTGAAATTATAGCGCTGGTGCTACTAACAAAAGCCGATGAGGTAAACAGATATACTTCATGAGAGCCTTATTGCTAAACATATATGTTTGGGTATCTATTTTATCCACTAGGTCTCGAGGATATATCCTTACATGGATCACAAGCTGGTCTTTATTAAAATTGGGGATACAGGTATCTTTCTCGAGTACACCTGACCACGCCATGGATTTATTTTCATAAAGTGGTACTCGGCCTACATGCGTGGCCCTCAGTTGCCATGAGCAACATTATTCCAGCCGATATGACGCTGAGGAGTCTAACTTTCGAGTAGTGCACTACTCGGGAGAGACTATAAATTTCTCATTCCCACTGACATGATGCGGAGGAGTCTAACTTCTGGGTGGGACGCCACTCGGGAAAGACTATAAGCCTCCTTTCCAGCTAACATGAAGCTGAAGAGTCCCATATACGAGTAGCATCTTACTCGGCAAGACTATAAATACACATTCCGACTGACATGAAGTCGAAGAGTCCTACATACGAGTAGTCCCTTACTCGGCAAGACTATAAAGTTTATTCCGGTTGACATGATACCGAAGAGTCATATACCAGTAGTATACTACTCGGGAAAGACTATTAGGTTAAAGATCTTAGACTTTATGTTTAATTGTCTTCACAATTAAGCACAAAGTCGGGGCCTACACCTAATAGGTACGCCTATTCGGTGCACACTATTCATACATCTACAAGAAGCCCTTCATAGCCTCACTGCCAACTGACGTGAAGCAGGACCCGGGAAGAAGACTTACTTAGACAAAGAGTACTCGGGAGCATCGCACTCAGGCAATCTTCACCGTGAAGGATGAGCATTTGACATCATCAGCTGTGACTCAACTATGAAGGTCTCAGGGGCTACTATGAAGGCCATGGGCCCCGGGTACCTCATCATCAGCATATGGGCCACTCGGATAGAGGATGGGTCGAATCATGTAATTAGAGATAAGATAGCATCCAGCAGATTTTACCTTATATGATAGGGAAACATAGTCTTAGTCGGATAAGTTTCTATCAATAAGAGGGAAATCCCTTGGCCGTATCCAGTTGGGATCCTTATCATGTACCCCTGTCCCCCAGTATATAAGGAGAGGCAGGGCGCCCCTCAAGGGGCATGAGACCATCGATCGACAAACACTTCAGAGGAATAACACCACAACTGGACGTAGGGTATTACCTCACACCGATGGCCTGAACCAGTATAAACACCCTTTGCGTTCCTCTGCAATCCATTGAGTTTCCTCTTGCCGAGTAGCCCTATAGTTGTATTGCCGGTGTAAAACATCGACAAGTAGGGACAACAACCGCAGAGGAGTACCCAATGGACCGCTGCACCAGGATGACAATTTGACCATCGCTCAAGTTCTTGCCAACCAGACTCACCTGATGAACATGATGTTTCAGCAGATGCAACAACAACAACAGAACCAAGCACAACAGCAAGCACCTCCTCCTCCACCGCAGAACAAGCTCGCGGAGTTTCTGCGAGTGAGGCCTCCCACGTTCTCTAGCACCACTAATCCTGTGGAAGCAGGGGATTGGTTGCATGCTATTGAGAAGAAATTGGATCTTTTACAGTGCACAGATCAAGAGAAGGTCTCTTTTGCCTCGCACCAGCTACACGGCCCAGCTTCTGAATGGTGGGACCACTTTAGAGCTAACAGAACGGATGGATAGCCTATCACTTGGGCTGAGTTCACAACTGCTTTCAAGAAGATGCATATTCCTGCTGGAGTAGTGGCACTGAAGAAGCGTGAGTTTCGAGCATTGAAGCAAGGGAATCGGTCGATGACCGAGTTCCTATATGAGTTCAACCGGCTTGCCTGCTATGCGCCAGAAGATGTTAGCACTGACGCCGACCAGCAGGAGAAGTTTCTGGATGGATTAAATGATGAACTTTTGGTTCAGTTACTCTTTGGTGACTATGCAGATTTCCAGAAACTGGTGGACAAAGCCATTCGCCAGGAGGACAAACACAACAGGATGGAGCAAAAGAAGCACAGGATGGCAGGTTTCTAGTCAAAACAATCCTCTAGTCAGAAGGCCGCGTGATTGGGGACCGCCTCAGACCCGGCAAGGAGGATTTTCATCACACCTCGTTCGCAGCGTCAGGTCTATCCCAACACCACTGGTGGCAACACGGGAGCAAACCGTCCTTCCCCTCGGCCAGCCCCGGTCACAACAACTAACCAGCCAGCCAAGAAGTTGGTGGGAAAACCGTTGACCTGTTTTCAACTGTGGAGACCCAGGGCATTTCTCCAATCAGTGCCCTAAGCCCAAACGCGCCAGGCAAGTCGCACCAGGACAGAGCACCACGAGCATGGTCAAGGCTCATGTAAATCACGTCACCGCAGAGGAAGCCCAAGCCATGCCAGACGTCATCTTGGGTATGTTCCTTGTTAACTCGGTTCCTGCTATAGTACTATTTGATTCTGGTGCTACCCATTCTTTCTTATCAGTGGGGTTTGCTAATGAACATGGGATACCTATTCGGAAGTTGAGAACACCTATTCTAATAAATACACCTGGCCATCAGATGCCTACAACTCAGAGTAGTCCTTCTGTGACTATAGAAATAGTGGGCATCCCTTTTCTCACCGATCTGTTCCTGATAGAATCCAGAGATATCGATATCATCCTAGGGATGGATTGGTTGGTTAACCCGGCACCAGGCAATTATAGATTGTGCCACAAGAACCATGACCTTAACTTCTAGCATGGGAAAGAAAGTGATCTTTCGTGTCCTCACTACCACATCTTCTCCAACCTCTTTGAATCAGGCAATCCTAACCGAAATCCATTAGTACGGGATTACCCAGATGTTTTTCTAGATGACTTACCAGAAATGCCACCTAAAAGAGAGATTGAGTTCAGAATAGACCTAGCCCCAGGCACTGCCCCTATCCACAAGAGACCGTATAGGATGGGAGCTAATGAGTTGGCAGAAGTAAAGAAGCAAGTCGAAGAGTTACTTTCCAAGGGCTACATCAGACCAAGCACATCGCCTTGGGGAGCGCCAGTCATCTTTGTGGAAAAGAAGGATGGAACTCAACGGATGTGTGTAGATTATCGTGCACTCAACGAAGTTACTATCAAGAATAAGTACCCTCTACCACGGATTGATGATCTGTTTGATTAGTTAGAAGGAGCCACAGTGTTTTCCAAGATAGATCTTCGCTCAGGTTATCATCAGTTAAGGATTCGGGAAGAAGATATTCCCAAAATTGCTTTTACCACTCGGTATGGGTTATATGAATGCACGGTTATGTCTTTCAGATTAACTAACACCCCTACATTCTTCATGAACTTGATGAATAAAGTGTTTATGGAATACTAGGATAAGTTTGTGGTGGTTTTTATCGATGATATCCTTGTCTATTCCAAGACTGAAGAAGAGCATGAGCAGCATCTTCGCATCGTTTTGGAGACCCTTCAGCAACACCAGTTGTATGCCAAGTTGAGCAAGTGTGAGTTTTGGCTTCCAGAAGTGAAGTTTCTCGGGCATGTTGTCACTGTAGGAGGGATCGCGGTAGACCCAACTAATGTCGAGTCAGTAACCAAGTGGAAGCAGCCGCAAACGGTTTCGGAAGTTCGCAGTTTCTTAGGATTGGCGGGATATTACTGTCGATTCATAGAGAATTTTTCCAAGATCGCGAAGCCCATGACTCATTTACTTCAGAAGGATGTAAAATTTTTATGGACCCTAGAGTGTGAGCAAAGTTTTCAAGAGTTGAAGCAAAAACTTGTGACCACACCTGTGTTGATCATGCCAGATCCTAAAAGAGGATTCCAAGTTTACTGTGATGCATCTCGGCAAGGTTTGGGATGTGTGTTGATTCTGAAAGGAAAGGTTGTGGCATATGCCTCACGGCAGCTACGGCCTCATGAGAATAATTATCCTGCCCATGATCTGGAATTAGCAGCTATAGTGCATGCCTTGAATATTTGGAGACATTACCTCATAGGTAATATTAATGAAGTTTATACAGACCACAAAAGTTTGAAGTATATTTTTACCCAGCCAGATCTGAACCTTAGGCAACGCCGATGGTTGGAGCTGATCAAGGACTATGACGTCAGAATACATTATCATCCAGGGAAAGCCAATGTGGTGGCTGATGCCCTTAGCCGGAAAAGTTTCTGCAACGCCATGGAAGGTCAGTAGTTATCTTTGGAGTTATGTGAAGATTCTGGACGGTTAAATCTGAGTATAGTCAATCAAGGATTTGTGACAACTTTGGAAGCACAGCCTACTTTGGTAGATCAAGTTCGTGAAATGCAGAAAGAAGACGCGGACATTTTGGAAATCAAAAAGAACATGAAAAAGGGGAAAGCTATTGGATTCTCGGAGGATGAACAAGGTACCGTGTGGTTTGGAGAGCGAATCTGTGTACCTGACAAGGAGGAATTGAAAAGGCTAATCTTAGATGAAGCTCACGGAACACAGTATTCCATCCACCCTGGCAGCACCAAAATGTATCAAGATCTGAACGAGAGGTTTTGGTGGTCAAGTATGCGTAGATAGATAGCAGAGTATGTGGCTGTTTGTGATGTATGTCAGCGTGTAAAGGCTGAGCATCAGAAGCCAGCAGGATTGTTACAACCCCTTAAGGTCCCTGAATGGAAGTGGGAAGAAGTAGGAATGGATTTCATCACTGGATTGCCAAGGACCACATCGGGATTTGATTCCATACGGGTTGTGGTGGACAGACTTACAAAAGTAGCCCACTTTATACCAGTCAAGACAACTTACTCTGGTAATAGGTTGGCAGAGTTGTATATGGCCAGAATCGTATGTTTGCATGGAGTGCCATGCAAGATTGTGTTGGACAGAGGAAGTCAGTTTACCTCTAAGTTTTGGCAGCGACTACAAGAAGAGATGGGTACCCGGTTAAACTTCAGTATCGCTTATCACCCGCAAACGGATGGACAGACTGAACAGGTTAATCAAATCCTAGAAGATATGTTGAGAGCTTGTGCCATTGACTTTGGTGGAAGTTGGGACAAGAGCTTACCATATGCTGAGTTTTCCTATAACAACAGTTACCAGGCAAGTCTGAAGATGGCCCCGTTCGAGGCTTTATATGGACGGAAATGCCGCACGCCCCTGCTTTGGGATCAGGCGGGAGAACAACAGGTATATGGGACAGACATCTTGCGGGAAGCGGAAGAAAAAGTGAATATCATACAAGAATGACTTCGAGTAGCCCAATCTCGTCAAAAGAGCTATGCGGATAACCGTAGAAGAGATGTTAGTTTCAAGGAAGGTGACTATGTGTATTTACGGGTCATGCCACTTAGGGGAGTACACCGATTCCAGACAAAAGGGAAGTTAGCACCACGTTACGTGGGACCTTACAAGATACTAGAACGGAAAGGAGAAGTTGCTTATCAACTAGAGTTGCCTCCCACCTTAACGGGAGTACACGATGTCTTCCATGTGTCTCAGTTGAAGAAGTGTTTACGAGTAACAGTAGAAGAAGCCGACCCAGAACAAATAGAGATTCACGAAGATATGACTTATATCAAGAAGCCTATTCGTATCCTAGAGACTAGCGAAAGGAATACTCGGAATCGGGTGATAAGATTTTGCAAAGTTCAATGGAGTAATCACTCGGAAGATGAAGCCACGTGGGAACGTGAAGATGAATTGAAGTCTGCTCACCCGCACCGCTTCGCCTGAGCTCGCGAATCTTAGGACGAGATTCTGTTTAAGGGGGGTAGGTTTGTAACACCCTAAAATTATCCCTATATAAAATATTGTGAAAAAGAAATTTTCAGAAATTTAATTAAAAGTCTCAATGAGTGAAAGGAATAAAATCAGGGGAAAATCTAAAGAAAAATGGGCTTGAAGATAATTTTATAAAATTATTTGCTTAATTATTTAATTTTAGGAATTTTCTGGGAATTAATTGATTAGGGGAAGTATTTTTAGCAAAATAAATAAGCTCACAGAATTAAAACAAAAAGAAAAAGGTTTAAAACCCCTCCAATAGTCTCTGGGCCATTTTTTGGCCCGTTACTGTGCACAGCCCGTTTCCCTCGCGCGCGCGGTCGACGGCCCGCATCCGCTTGCGTCGCCCGCGGCCACTGACAGGTGGGGCTCGCCTATCGAGTCGTCGTCTTCCTCCCGCCTGGGCGCACTGTTGCGTCCGAGCGCCGCCACCGAAAATCTCGCCAAATCCGTTCATCTTGGCCTCGATTTCTCCAAATCCGTTTGTCTCGGCCTCGGTTTCTCCAAATTAGTTGGGGGAAAATGGAGCCCCTATTTCCCTCCACCTAATCCCCAAGAAAACCGGAGCCGAATCGCGCGTGGAATGGAGACCCAAAGCTTCCCGAGTCGGATTTCAATCCCTAACCGGCGCCGCCGCAAAATCCGTCGAGTCTGAGCCAGAGTCCGCCCCTCTCCGCCTTAAATAGCGACCTTGAGACCCCTAGGATGCTTTTCGCCCTTTAAATTGAGCCCTAGCTAGACCTAGCCGTCTCTCCGCGTCTCACGCTTGCTCCGCCGCCGTCGGCAAGCTTCGTCCGTGCGCCGCCATTGCCTCAGCCGCTGTTGAAGCCCGCCGCCACCTCGATTAGATTTGCCGAAGCCCGCAGAAGCTAGGCCACCGCCTTTTAGCCCTCAGAAGCCGCCGGAACACCGCCGTCGACGAAGACCCGAAGCCCTCCACCGCCTCAAGCTCGCCGCCGGCCTTCTCCGTCGCCGCTCTTCGTGGTTTCGCCCTCGGTAAGGATCGTCTCGACCTCCTTTACCCTTTCCCGCACTCCCCGTGCGTCGCCGCACCGCCGATCGCCGTTGATCATCGAGTTTAGTGCCGCCGCTGTCGCTGTAGCCAACGTGGCCGCCGACATGGTCGCCGTGTAGGCGCCAGCTTGACGCCACCTCAGCGCCGTTAGCCAATCCGATCGGGATCGAAGTCAGCCGTCAGATCTCCTCGGTTAGATCCCACCCATCCGATCACGGTGAGATCACCTTGACACGTGGCTAGATCTTGGCCGTCCGATCAAAACCCTAGAACCCTAGCCGTCGGATCCCCCACGTGAACCACGGTGGACTCGGTCCACCATGGACCCGACACCTCCCTCTCGCTGACAGTGGGCCCCACTAGTCAGCTGAGAGCCTCCTCTCTCCTGTGATGTCATAAACCCCTTTTCCCAAATAAAATTAATTCAATTATGACGCAATAAATCAGGTAAATTCTTTTAAATAGGCTACAAGGGGTAAAACTTCCAAAAATAATAACTAATTTATACGAACTCAGATTGAGGTCGTTCAAGTCTCTAATTTCCTTAAAAATCATGAACTATCCATTAAAAATATAATATTGTACTGTTCATGTGTGTTGATATACTGTTTTTGCTCGTTTTGTTTATTGCTATAGCTACCGACGTTCAGGAAGTGACGTAGTTTTTCGAGGCAAGTGTCGAAGGCTGTGTGGAGCTGCAAGGCAAGTCACACAGATTCCTCTTTCTCATTGAACATGTTGTTCCTATGTTTAAAGCTATGTTTTCCTTCAACGCTGCATTTATTTTGGAATGTCATCAGGATAGGGAAACCCTAACCTTTGTTTATGGCCCCGTTGATTTGATTACTTGACATTGTACCTATGGGATAATTTTGACTAGCTACCTTTATTTACTAGTTAGCTAGAATAACTCTAGGACCCTGCTTAGCTATGCCTAGCAAATGATAGAATAACTTATGGGTTGTCACAATAATTTCTATACTAATATTCAGTCACATGAAATGATGTTCCATTTACGATGGTGGTCGTACGAGGACATTTTAATGGTTCACTAAAATTTGAAAAAAAGGTGGGTTGCGAGCGCCATGGTTGGAAATGTTGCTAGCGGTGCTCGTGACAGTTAAGGACCAGTTCGCGGACTACTTGTTGCGAAGCAACACTCATGCTAACCACAAGCTAGTATGGGCAATGGTGGGAACCAAAGTGTAGTACGTTCAACCGGGGTCCACCATGGTGTGTTGTGGCTGTGTCAATAAGACCACCATGGCTACGTCAATAAGTCCCTGTCTTGGGCGTTGGATCGTTTCCCTATTGGGGGCCTGATCAGCTCCTGCCGGAAACTGGTGGTTCAGCGGGTGGCTCCCTTGTTGTGCGGATTACATGGAGGGTCCTATCACAATTCCTTTTCGAGATACCGTGGTGGTATCAAGGGGCACAGTGATATGCTGTGGAGTTGTGTCTTGTGGGTAAATTGGTACACCTCTGACCAGAGTAAAACTGTTCGAATAGCCGTGCCCACGGTTAAGGGCGGCCTAGCAATGTTTTCTGTGATTAGTCCCACAGTATCTAAAATTTGATGGTTGAACAGTGGAACATGTGTAGCTCCAGGTGGGAGTAGTTGGGCCTATACCATTTTGGTGAGCGGTATAGTGTTGATCAATGTTGTTAATTAACTAATGCTTTGTTACTCTCGTAAATGTTTTATTAAATGCTTTTATGCAAACTTGAGCCATATTATGCCATCCTTGCTATCCCGTGCATTTGCATATTTGCTGTGTGGCTTGTGGAGTATGTCATGTACTCACCTTGCAATCAACAATCATAATTCAGAGGAGGACTACAATGAAGAGGACTATTTGGAGGACTGAGCGGGAGCTCGGTCAAGTGCGTGGAGTGGGAGTCGTCACGCTGCTTATTTATTTACCCGCTGTTAAGAACTTTATTGTTTTAAGAGGTAACATTCGCCTCTGTAATAAATGCTTACGCCATGTAAACAATTACTTTGATTATCAATTTTGTCATGTGTGCCTCGGTTGATTCCTGGATGAGGGTTTACACACAATAAAACTCCAGAATTTTGGATGGAAATTTTAGGCGTGGCATTCTATTTGTGCATATACATGTGCTTTGCCTGCTGGTTCTCTTGGTCGTGTGTCTCAATGTTGGATTCCTAAATTTCTTATTTCTAATCCTAGCACGAAGGCCTCAACATCTTCTTATACATAGGTCTTTTGGTAGCATATTCCCCATGTGCATTAAACGATTTAGACGTCATTGCTTTTAAGGTAATATTGATCCACTTATGAATTGGCAATATAATATCTACTTCTTCATTAGCTTTTTTTTTCACTAGTTATGGATATAGTAGTTTTTGATAATAATTACAAGTGGATACATATCAATTCATGAGAACTTGTTGATATTGTTGACAATTGTTGTTTTTTTCAAAACCTTGATATCTTCTCGATTTGCTTTGTTTTTTTCGGGGGGGGTTGGAGGTTGATTTGAGAGGGAGTTTATGTTTTTTGATCCATTCATGTTTAATTTATTGCATTGCTCTCAATATGATAAAAAATAAGAAAGAAGAGCTTTGACTTTACCTCTAGTATATTCTTATGCTTGCCTAGCAATGATGAGTGAGTTTTTTGGTCACCAGTTAGCTGTATGCATTCTATCTTTATATGAGCCTTGATATTGTTTTTAAGTGAAATGATGCATGACACTTAAATTCTTGCACTTGAATTAAGTAAATATGCAATATTGACACTAGTGCTTGTTTGAATGAGTTATGCTCATATATATGCTTTCTGAAATTTTCATTCCCCAAATGCTCTAGAATTTCTCAAGTAAAAAAATGCTTATTTGAGAGAAAAAATAGATACGAATCCTTGGAAATAGTATTCACGACAAGGGCATATATCCGAGTGATGAAAAAATAATGGGTGTCAAATCCTTGGAAACTATATCACGACACGGATGTACCCAAAATATTATAAGAGAATTCCTTTTGTGTTACTAAAAAGTTATTCTAAGCAAAAGCTTAGAAATTAATCTTGATAAAAATTCTCTTGTAAAGGGCAAGTAATTTTGAAAAAGAGTGTTTAGTTCAGCTTGTCTATGTGTAGGGGTTTTTCTTTCAACATATGTGCTAGTAAATATGTTGCATTATAAATTGTTAAAATCATGAATTTTTAGTGTTGATTTGATCTTGATTGTAATATCATTGATTCATGTTTGGAATATAACCTATGCTTGTTTGCTAGTTGGTCAATCTATCTCCCTTGTCTTGTAACACATTTCCCTAGGTTGCTTTAGGTATATTTCAAAGCTCCTAGTAAAGAAAAATTCAGAAAAAGGAAAATTGGTAAATATTACATATTCATTGCATTTGTGCTTCATGTTTATATTTTCTCTTTTGAAATTCTTATTGATGAATCATGCTAAAGGGGGATAAATATACAAAATGCATGTTTAAAGAAAAAGCGAGCTATATTAGAAAAGGGCAGAATTTGAAAGTTTGAAAGTTTTGACAAGCTGATCGATTCTTAAAAATTGTCAATTTTGTGCTTTTACTGCAAACATAGGGGAAAATCCTTTCTTTTAAAAACGGGGAGAGTTTCCATTTCAACTTTTTGTATGATTTTCGAGCCAGTAGTGCTTTTTGACACTTCTGGTTTTTATTTTTTAGAAACAACAATTTCTTTTGGAGATGTGCCAATTGTTCATCAAGGGGAGATTGTAAAATCATTATCATGATTAATATTTTGTGATGAATAATTGGCTTTGCAAATGATTTATTTAATGAACATTTGTTAAAAATATAAGTTGATGTGTGGCTAATGCAAGTCAAGTTGGGGAAAAACTTATGCTCGGATATGGTTCTTTGTTTTGCATGTGTAGGTGAGTCTTGAGGCCTTGGGGGTATTGCCAGTGATGGATCGAGAGTGGACTTGGGAGAAATTGATGTCCGGATGATCGGGAGATTATGCGGGATACTAAAGGCTAGAGATCAATGCACGTGGATTGAAGATTCCTTATGACATGCAAGAGGAATTATGTGCGTATGGAATGAGGAGTTTATTTTAGATAGGAGTCCAAGATTGAAAAGTTTGAGCCCTAGTAGGATTAGAGTTGAGTCCTAGCTAAGGTCATTAGAAGTTTTACTCCTATTTTGTGTAGTAGGTTTTAGGGATAAATAGATAAGGGGTTGAGGCCCTAGAGATATAACTTTTGGAAGAGAGAAGAGCTAGAGTTTAGTTTTGAGAGAGAGGAGTGCTTTGTATGCACTTTGTAAACACATCTTGATGCAATAAAGTTGATCAAATTCAATAGTTTGTCAAGCTATATCTCTTTGATTCACGAGCGGTCGGACAGATGGCAGGAGGATGATTAGACCGTGATTGACAGGTTAGTCCATCATGTTTTGGGGTTTTTTATTTCAGCTAAAATATTTGGTTGTTTGGTTTTTCCTAACATTCACCCCCTCTGGTAGGCCTTGTTCTTGTGTTCGATCCTACACACCTGTCAGGGCCGTCCCCGACCTCGAGTCGAAGAGCACTATGCCGCTTCGATGCCGCTGCCACGAATCTCACTCCAATTCGGCCTCACCGAGCGGGGTTTCCCCAAATTTCCTTAGGGGTTTTTATCCCCTCAACTCCCTCATCCTTTTCCCCCTAAAATCATGGAGGATAAACCCCAAGACCATCGTCTATCCGAGCTCGTTTGGTTGCCGGACTCCGAGGTTGAACCCTAGCCGCCGCCACGCCGTATCCGAGCCAATCTCCTCTTCCTTCCGCTATATATAGCATCCCCCGGCGCCCCTCTCTCTCTTTCCGCCTCAAGCCTAGCCTGTCCTAGCCTCTAGTGCCCTAGTGCCGTGAGTTCTCCGCTCCGCTAGCACCACTGAGACCTAGTTGAGCCTCGCCGTCGCTTTAGTCCTCATTAGTGCTCACCGCCGCCTCGGTTAGCTTCGCCGGAGCACCTAGAAGCGAGGCCGCCGTCTGCCGACTGTCGGAGATCGCCGAAACCCCATCGCCACCAACAACCCAAGGAGCTTCACCGCCAAAAGCATGCCGGGGCCGCTCTCGTCACCAATCGTCATTGTTCTACCCACAGTGAGAACCCCCTTGGTCCCCTCTACTCGTTTCTGCCTTCGCCACGCTCCACAGTGCCGCTAATCACCGACGACCATAGGGATCCTAGCCGCCGCTCCGCCGCCATTGCCGGTTGCCGACGTGGCTGCCACGTCGATGCCAATTCAGCGTTGCGTCAGCCCACGTGCCTCGCCTAATCGGGACCAATCCTAGCCATCGGATTGCTTTGATGAAGTCCGAGTCATCTGATCCTTCTTTAGTTAAAATCCTGTTGTTAGATCTTTGGGTTGGATCCTAGCCGTCCGATTTAGGTTGGACTAGATCTCAGCCTTCCGATCCATCTCAAAACCCTAATCAATCTAGACCATCCGATCTTGCCCCTTTAAATCCGAGCCGTTGGATCCTCTGTAGGCCCTCGGTAGACCCAGTCTACCGCGAACCCGAGAACCATCTCTCACTGATTAGTGGGGCTCCGGTGTCAGCCGCCCTTTGACTTAGTGCTGACTCCATAAATCCTTTTTTTCAAATTAAAATAAATCATAAATGACGTCATAAATCGGTTTAATTCTTTTAAGGATTTAAATTTCTAAAATTCATAACTAATTCATCCGAACTTTGTTTAAGGTGATTTAACTTGCAAATTTCATTAAAAATCAAGATCTATCCATTAAAAATATAATATTATACTGTTGATGTGTGCTTATGTACTGTTTTGCTTATTTTTGTTTGTTGCCTTTAGTCGTCGACGTTCTAGAAGAGTCGGGATTCCTCGAAGAGAGTTCGGAAGCATTTTCAGAGCAACAAGGCAAGTCACACAGATTCCCCAACCCCTTTGAGCATATTGTGCCTAAGTTTTAAGCTATCTTTTCCTTTAACTATGCATTTATTTTTTATATTGTCATTTGGAAGTGAAACATTTATCCTTGATTATGTCCTTGTTGATTTGATTACCTATCATTGTACCTATGGATTAATGTGACTAGCTAGCTTTAAGTATGGGTTAGCTAGAATAATTCTAGGAGTTTGCTTAGTCTAGCTTAGAAACTGTAGAAAACTTATGGGCTATCATTTAAACCCTGATTATAATATTTTGTTCACATGAAATGATGATTTAGTTCATGACTGTGGTTGTGTGAGGATAACTTAATGGTCCACTAAAATTTGACTAAATGGTGGGTTGTGAGCACCAGAGTTGTGAATGTTGTTAGCAGTGCTCATGATAGTTAAGGACCAGTTCGCGGACTACTTGTTGTGAAGCAACACCCGTGCTAACCATAAGCCAGAATGGGTAATGGCGGGAACTAAAGTGTGATCCGTTCAACCGGAGGCCCCACGGTGTGTTGTGACTATGTCAATAAGACCACTATGGCTGCGTCAATGAGTTCATGTCTTGGGCATTCGATTGTTTCCCTGTTGGGGGCCTGATCAGCTCCTGCCAGTGATTGGTGGTCCAGCGAGCGGTGCTCTTGTTGTGCGGGTTACATGCAGGGTCCTATCACAACTCCTTTCCAAGGTACCATGGTGGTAATGAGGCACATAGCGATGTGTTCTGGCGTTGTGTCTTGTGGGTAAATTGGTATACCTCTGGCCAGAGTAAAACTATTCGAATAACCGTGCCTGCGGTTAACGGGCAGGCCTAGCAATATTTTCTGTGATTAGTCCCACACTATCTTAATTGAATAATATTGGTGTTACATGGTTAGCTCTAGGTTGGAGCGGTTGGGCCTATATCATTTTGGAGAGCGGTATAGTGTTGGTTAACAGTGATTAATATCTACTGTTTTATTACTCTCTCTTAAATGCTTTATTAAATATTGTTTATGCAACTTGAGACATATTATGCCATCCTTTGGATATCCTGTGCACTTGCATATTTGCTATGTGGCTTACGGAGTATTTCATGTACTCACCTTGCGTGTGGAGTGGTCAAGTGTGTGTGGAGTGGGAGTCGTCGCATCGTCCATAGTTTATTCCGCTGCTTAGATTTTATTATATTGAGAGATGCCATTCGCCTCTGTAATAAATACAGTCGTTATATAAACAATTACTTTGTTATCAACTTTGTCTTGTGTGCCTCGGTTGATTCCTGGACGAGGAATTACACACAATAAAGCATCTGAATTTTGGATGGAAATTCCGAGTGTGACAATTTCCTTGACATTGATATATCCTATTCCCTTGTAACCACCACTGTTGCACCTCGGTATTTATGCACTCTTGTGCGAGTACTGGCGGCCACCCTTCAGACTTAAAACTTGAGAAACACTTTGGGTAAAACTTGGTTTTACGAAATGATTGGAAAACCCGACACCTGGGTTGATGCCTTGTGAAAGAAAAATGAGTTTTAAAAATGGAGATTTGTGACACAAGGCCGGTCCGGTGCGTGATGCCTGTGTGGTCGCCTTAAGGACCGATTCCTTCGAAATTTCATCCGAATATATAACAGTACAATCACATGGGTGAATGGGAAGCCCCTAGCTGAGTAACTAGCCGATCAGGGATGCACTGCATGTCATTAGACTGTAGATCGCTGGGAGGGCGGTGTGGATGTCTCCTGGGTTCCTGCCATAGCATGGTCTCGGACCTACCCTATTATTGGACGTGGACCCCTGAGTTGGCATGGGGAAAACCTGGGATGCTTGGGAAATGCCTTGTCACGATCGTCCGATGCAGACAGGTATTTGGTGTCAATTTTGTGTCGTGTGGATAAAGTGTACCCCCGCTACAGAGGTCTAAACTATTTGAATAGCCGTGCCCACCATCATGGGCAGATGCGAGGTGATTCCCTAGCGTAGCTTTATTTTACACTGTTTGCAAAAATGTGTGTGGTTTGGGAACTGTGAGAAGGATGTGCCATCAAGGACGCTGGAGATCCGATGAAATGGCTTGGCTATCATGGACAGCATAACTCGGGAAGTCCAGAGTAAATGTTTTGGCTCTGGAAGCCGGTTTGATGTCAACACTGAGATTTGCGAAAATTGAAGAATTAAATATTGATACATTTTCAGTCCGATCGGACGAGACTCCACCTCACCCTGATTGTTGAGAAGCACACACTCAATAGATTTAAAAGACTTTCAAACAAAGCTGATTGCAAAATAACCAGCCATTCTTTGAAGCCTACAACAACCACCTAAGTTCCCCTGGCTTGCTGAGTATGCGAGTACTCACCCTTGCTCTATATATATAGTTCTTCATCGAGAGCTGGAGCTAGAGTTGCAGTGAAGAGAAGATTAGGGTTTCGTCCTGGTTCCTAGCCGCTGCCTATGTGTTGGGACTTAGTCCGTTGTTCCGTTGCTGCCGCTGCCTCTGTGTTGTTCATTGTTACCTCCAGCTTGCTCCGAAGCTACAACGTAAGTTAAGGTGTATGTCTATTTATTTATTTAAGGTTGCAATGATGCATATCTGATTTCTATGGATACCAGCGCTGTGTCCTAGGACTAGTATCGGTATCGCGGTTCCGCGGGGAAGCAGTTCACGTTGTTTTCCTGCGGTACACCTTATTTGGTGCCATTGTACGACAGTGCCAAATTGGGGTGTGACAGATAATGTAAATGGCCATGCTCGGTCTATTTGGGACCCACTTGGATAACCCTTGTAATATTAAGTATTGTAAGACCGTTAATCGATGCAGGTGTTGTGGTATCAGTTATGTTATGTGTGTACCAAACTACTACTGTGTACACATGATGTTTCCGGTGTTTAAAACCCAGGGCCGACAATAGCTAAGCATTTGGAGGCATAATAAGCAAGTATATACACATTTGAGCACTTGGAAAGCACTCTAATCCATTCTAATGTTGCATATAGTAGGGAATTCAAGTTCCAAGGTGGAATATGCAGCAAATAGGTTATAGTTACCATTTAACCACATTTCAAATATTATAGTTATAAATACGCATGCAAATTTACAAACAACACATTTGATTCCCCTAAACATAGGATTCAATTTGTTCAAAGGAAGAGGGAAAAATACTTGTCTTACTCTTGATCAACCTGAGCATCAACTGTTGTAATCACTGCTTCACCAATCGTGAACTTGATCTCTAAACAATTTAACGTACGAGCAAATAAATACCAATAATGCGAAAAATACAACATGCTCTATTATGTATGCAATTCGCACAGTGGGTGAGCACTGGTTTTAGATGATTTATGGTGAAGGAATTTCCATTTTATCAATTTTTACGTGTGAGATATGAATTTTTGAATTTCGTATACAGCAAGTATGGCATTTATATGTTACACAAATTTTAGAGATATTTTAGGAGGTGTTTCTGTCAAATTTAAGTTCACATGAAATTAGATCATAATTTTGTGAGTCGGCTGTAACTTGGTTCACCTCATTTGGAGCTAGGATGGATTTTATATGAATTTTAGGTTGATGTGTAGCAGTTTTGATAATGTTTTCAGATTTTTCCATTGAACCATTTATTTTTAGGATTTCCTCTTGTCCACATTAGTGCATTTGAGCCTATTATAAAAATGCAATAAAGACCCATAAATAGGGAAAATAAAGTATGCACAAACAGACAAGATGATTTATTTCTTACACATTTTATTACACAATTTTGTATTACATTTTTTTAGTCTATGACAATTCCTAGCCCACCCACCCACCTCGTCTAGTCGTCTCCACTTCAAATCACTGCTGCCGTCACCGCCACTTGCCGCCCCTACTTGCCTGAGCTCAAACTTCCCCAAAGTTGCCGTTGATGCTAGTCTGTCGCCCCTCACTCAGGATGGGCTTGACGCCTTGATTATGATACCTCTTGTAGAAAAAATTTCTACAGAAGATTCCTATCCCCTCCCCCCCTCCCCCCGCGCCTAGTCGGCTCCAGTTCAAATCGCTGCCACGGTAACCGCCACATGCCACCCCTACTTGCCTGAGCTCAAACTCCGCAAACATTGTCGTTGACGCTAGTCCATCGCCCCTCACTCAGGATGGCTTGACGCCTCCATACATGGTGCCACTGACTATTGTATCGCTAGAGGGCTCATAAGCCCACACCAGCTGGCTCAAGCTAGTAAATTATTAAGCCGAGTCGAGCCCCATTGCCTAGCTCGTTTTCCCAGTTGAGGCAAGCCTTCACACCTGTGAGCTTTCACGAGAGCTTGGGCCATCCAAATAGCCGATTACATTGCAAGCAAAATAAAAGGAAACTGTTTTGATAATGGAATAAAAATCTCACCCTCTGTATCATATGATGCACACGTCGTTACTTATTACAACATTGTAGTCCTTGTTTACCACACCATAAGTGAGAAAGGTAAGCAGCAAGTGGTCAACATGGAGGAGGGGCCGGCCTGGACGGACATTCAACGGAGGCAGCGAACGGCGCATTCAAGAGAAGGAAATGATCCCCCAATCACCAACTACTACGAAAGAGCATTGAAGACGACAAGTAGCATTCCTCGCTCGCTTGAAGGATGGTGCTTCAATTGCCTCGGCTCGGGCCATCGTATGATCGATTGCCCAGGCAAGACGCGGTGCTTTCGCTGTTGGTTTCCAGACCACTTAGGGTGTGTCCGGGGCAGAGGAGAGAGCCCTTTGTGTCCATGCAGTAGCAAGCGCCAGCAAAGAAACCACCGGAGAAGAAGGTGGTCGCGGCCCCAGGGGCCACCCCGCAACCTGCATAAACATCTACAACTTCCACCAGGTGCAATTTATGGAACAGTTCCGGGTGGGGGAGCCGGGCATGCTTCCAGCCCCTGGCATGGAGCGCAACGAGCCGTGGCTGGGGGCGCATGCGCTGCTAGCTTCAGTGCTGGGGACCGAGCCGGAGGTGTCAGCGGCGTAGATGGTGGAGACTATCGAGCTCCATACCAACATCCAGAGCTGCACTGTCCGGGTCAAGGTGATAATTATAACTGTACATGTGATATATAACCATTTCGATGTAATTTATTATTACATAGCACCTTCATTAAATGACAGGACACTACGAAGTGCCTCAAAAGGTCTAGTGGAGCCGAGATAAGGGGACAGAAAAACACCGTAACCGCAGGGACCAACACGTCTGCTAGCAACTGGGATAACCAGCGAAAGCTAACGTGCGGCTAAACTGCAAAACCGGCAGCTGCAACTGATCCACCTGCAAAAGCGAAAGAATGAAAAAAAAACAAGGACCGATAGGTATCCTATCAGCAATCGACGCCGTCCGGCAAAACCAGAAATCAGGTGTGAAACAAGTAGTCGGCACACGCGTCTTTGTAGGGTAGGACATACAAAATTCAAAAAAAAAAAGAAAACTTGTTAATGGCAGAAGACATTTGAATTATATGCGTTAAACCCAAAAACTTAAGCCGATAGAGAAAGACGAGCAATTCACATATACTCTAACACACAATAAAAATAGGCTATAATTTTTTTATTTATAAACAGATCATACGATGTCCAATGAAGTTAAACTTTATATCAAAATCATAAAGCTCGACAAAATAAGAAGACAAAAAAAACCCTAGCCGCAGGGACCAACACATTTGCTATCAACTGGGACAACCAGCGAAAGCTAACGCCAGCTAGACACCGTGTGAATCAGCTTATGGTTTAAACTTATTCCCTTATTTTTTTGTTGGCACGCTTTCTGAACTGCTAAACGGTGTATCTTTTGTAAATACTTTATATATATATATATATATATATATATATATATATATATATATATATATATATATATATATATATATATATGTTTTTTTAACAAGATAAATCTATTTTTCAAGTTTGTAAAAAAATTCAAAAAAAAGGAGAACTTAAGCTGATACACCGATCAGTTCAACCCAAAAACTTAAGCTGATGGAGAAAGACGTGCAATTCACTAATACTCTAACACTCAATAGAAGTAGGCTGCAATTTTTTATTTAATTGCGTGCAAGACATGACTCAAACTCGAGACTTTAATATCATATTGAGTTACATATATATACTGATCATTTCAATCTAAAAACTTAAGTTGATGAAAATATCAACGAAACTACTAAGCAAGAATGTCTTCTTTCCCACCCATGCACAAAAGACGCCAAAGTCGTGGCTCACAAAAAATGACCTTGGTGGCGACCACTACAGTAGTGCGGAGATAACGGCCTCTGTGGAACAAGCCTAGGGAAGAGGTTGGCTGGGGGCCACTATCAGAATCTGTTAAGTTCCCGAGTGTCAAAAACTCTCTGTTAAGTACCCGAGTGTCAAAAACTCTCGGGGAATAGGCTAAAACACTCGAGAGAGAAGTAGCGATCACGACGACGGCAAGTAGGACGGCCGAGACCTGCGCGGCGTGAGGCGTGGGATCGGGAAGACGAGGGTTGCTCCGATCTGATTTTTGCTTAGAGAAATTACAGTTTTTCCTTTTTGAGTAGGGTACCTGCTCACTTTTGGGTTATGGGCCCTGGACTGCAGCCTTGGGAGTTAGAGAAAGAGTGGGCCAGCAGTTGGGCTCTCGTTCACGCGTTCCGCGCGCGTCACCTAATGCGATGCGGACTCGGACAACGAGTCGGTTTGGAATTGGATCAGGGTATCCGTCTTCTATATATTAACGGGGTGGGGCGAGGCGAGAGGCCACTTTCATTCGTTGCCAGGAGGCGCAGGAATTGGATCGATTCGATCGGTTTCTAGTGCAGATCGAGACGACATGACATCCTCACCGCTGCGGCGTTGTGGACGACTACGAGCAAATGGAGGACGAGGAGCCACCCTCACCGCCGGCGTAACCCGGAATATCCGACGCTCGACCCCGAGGAGGACCCAGACTGGATACGGCAGAGCAGGATGTACGCGGAGTCGGCGCTGGAGCATCACAACGCCGACCCCAGCAACAAAGTCAAGTACGAGCTCGTCAGGGCCATCATTAGCAGCGCCATCTTCACCTGCAAAGCTCTCTACGGCCACGTCAACTTCATCGCCAGGGCCATGGGTGGCAGCTTCCAGCAGGAGCAGCTCTTCTTCGCCGAGGTGCGTAAGGACAGGAAAAGTTGGACCCTGACGTGCCTTTCGTCCCTGGACGATGAGGCTGACCGAGTGGGCGGCCTCGGCGCCGACTCGCCCGTAAGACTGCCGGACATCACCTCGCCCTCGCGGAGGAACTACTGCTTCTGCTGCACCGAGATAATGAAGCACCCCAAGGACGGACGGTCCTACCATGCCGGACACCGCCTATAGCTAACTCATCAGCAGAACTGCATTCTAGCTGGACAATTGATGTAATTAAGAATTTAAGATCGATCGATCTAACAGCTGAACATCACTTGATGTATTTGTTTATGTCATTGTTGATTATGGCATTAGGGAAAATACAAAGATCGACTATAAGTTTGTTTATGTCATTGTTGATTATGGCCCTCTGCCTTGATTAGGGAAAATACAAAGATCGACTATAAGTATACCTGTTGTTGATTTGTTAATCTGTATATGTAGTAATAATTAACTAAGCTATACGATTTAATCTACTATCAATGGACAGCAAAACGCAACATGGGACTCACGTGTTGAGATATGTTTTGGAAAATTCTCCTAGTAAGATGTGCACGGCATCCAACAACTCGATCGCTTGATTTGCCTCCTATGACCAACAACTCGCACAATATAGAGAGCATCTTCAGCAATAGCCCCTATTTTAGAGCCCCTAAATATTAAATAGGGACTGCCCCTATTTTCTTTGGAACCCCAAAAATGCTTCGAACTCTAGCAACAGCCCCTATTTCTTAGCCCCTATTTTTTTTCTATTATTTTTCACCGTAGACTATATGTATATGCTTAGTTTGACACTATAATTAAAACATAAATATTTATAACACATAGAATATAATTTTAATTATCATAATTCAAATTTTTATTTATAATTTAGAAACATGGAAATGATATATCCTACAAGCATAAGTTCAGGACTCGAAATAACCCACAGATAATAAAATAAAACAAATTACTAAGCACCAGGAAACGTCCACAAGTGCTCTATAAGATCATCTCGAAGTTGCTCATGCATTTGCTTGTTTTCTATTTCTTTATATATCTTTAGGAACTCCTCCAACATGAGTTTATTACGTTGCTGGTACTTCTCCTCCCTCACCACCTCGCCATCCTCCTGATCATAGTCGAAGTCATTATCTTCGTCTCGCTTACTCTCAATGATCATATTATGCATGATTACACAAGCTGTCATTATAAATCATAGGGTCTTTGTGTCCCAAAATCTAGCAGGACCCCTCACCATAGCAAAACGAGCTTGTAGAATACCAAATGCTCTCTCAACATCCTTCCTCACTCCTTCTTGAACTTTTGCGAAATGGACTCTCTTGTTGCCTTGTGGATTCTGGATTGTTTTCACAAAAGTAGCCTAACAGGGGTAGATGCCATCAGCAAGATAGTACCCCATATTGTACTTGTTGCCATTCACCGTATAAAAGATCACAGAAAAAATTAGAGGAAAAAATATCTAAGCAAACTATACTATCATTCAAAGAGACAAAATATATTCACAGTCATGTACACTATTCCATTAAAAAAGTATATTCACGTATATAAAAGAAGTGCATTTATATATACTGCAACAGCTAGTACTGCAACAGCTATTAGTCATAAATATATATAAAAGAAATATGCAAACACAGCAGCAGGACGCAGGAGGCAGCAGCCGGCGCGGCGAGGCCGGCGCGCAGGGTGGCGCGCAGGAGGAGGCGGCGGCGCAGGAGGCCGGCGGGAGGCGGCGCCGCGCAGGAGGCCAGCAGGCAGCGTGACGAGGCAGGTAGGGTTTTCACCTGAGAAAAAATCCAATCTTTCTCCTCCTCTGAACGTCGACGGGCACGGTGGACTTGAGGAATTATCGTAGGCGCCAAAAAAATGTCAATAGGGGCTATGGTGTAGAGCCCCCAGGACTGGGGGATGGATTTGGGGGCCTCCTCATTTTAGGGGTCCTATTAGGGTCCCTGCTGGACCTAAAATTTTTGTCTCACCGCCCAAAACCTGTTTGGGGGCTGAGTTTAGGGTCCCTGCTGGAGATGCTCTTAGTATAGCAAACCAAGCGTTCCGCATGGAGATGCATGCCTGGAGGCAATATCGGTAGAAGGCCTCTTGTATTATGGGACTCAAAAAGTCCAGTGCATGTTGCCAAGGGGGGTTGGTGTCTATAGCGAAGTTGCAAAATTCTAAGATATAAATCTCTACAATTATAAAACAAATCGTGTTTCTGCCCAAGATTTCCATCCGTCTCATGACATCATCATCGGGCTTTGTCAGTTCGTCCGTACGTCACCAAGTGAGTCGGTCACATATTTGGATATCCTAATTCTTATTTCCGGGAAACTTCGCAAAACAACGGAACTGACGGTTTCCTACTAGGCCATGAAGATTTTGGCTCATATATGTCCACGAATGCAGCACGCCTTGTCAGCCTGGCTCTGAGTGACGCGCCACAACGCACGTAAGCCTGAGTCCGAGCGAAAACAACGCAAACTTTTGCACTCATCACGGATAATTTTGCCGACCAACCCACTGCACGTCGTTGCTCTTGCGCTCTTGAGTTCGAACGACCCGTCAGCTCACGTGCACAACCATGGTTTTAGAATTTGAGTAGGTTAGTAGATATACCGGTAACACTGTATAAGCATAGCATGGTAAAATAGATTAGGATTCAGCTAAAAAAATTACTTATGTTTATCAAAAAAATCTTGGTATATATACATAATAACTGTATATCACGCATAGGATTCTTACAAAGGAGTTTAATTGTTAATTCTCTTATTAATATATGTATCACGCCAACGCCAGCCATAAAATTCATAATATGTGTATCTTATCTTCTTCTCTTACCTACTTAAATATTCATATACATCTCTAGGCAACTGCATCTGGGTGTCATGCCTTTTCTTAAGACCAGATACATGTCATGGTCTATTTATGTTGTATCAGATAAATATAATAAAATCTAATTCGAATCTAATTTTGAGTGCATGATGAGTCTTCCTATAAAGGCTAGCCCAAGAAAAGCTAAGTCCATCGGCAAAGGAACAACACGTTAAGTCACTAACACATACGCCATCGCTCGGCTTAGCACACGAGCGCGGGATCCGAATGGGATTCCGACCGATTCGCGCGAAAGGTGAGAGGGCGAGCGTTTGCCAATTAATATTTTTGGTTTTTGCCTATATTGCCTAAGATGTATTGCATGTTGTAAGACTAGGGCCCATTTTTGCAACGGATATGGGGATTTTATTGACATGCTACACTTTGACAATATATTCGTATCAAAATCTAAAGTACTTAGAAAAAAATAAATTTTGTCTTAAACAACTATATACTTTATTATAATTTTTTTTCTAGTAGCAATGCATGGGCATTTTTCTAATGGAACCAAGAAATGATTAATCTGAACCATTTAAGTACCATCCATAGACACCAAATATAAGTGATGACGTGGCTTTTTGAGGTGGTTTATTGTGGTGGCTTCTTTATAACAACTAGATGATACCCCGCGCCTTTGTCACAGGAATTTGTACATGATTATGGTAAATATCTTACGGATGATGTTTTAAGTGAAGACAATGGTGCATGGGAGGTAGAACAATTATTTTGTGTACACAAAGAGAATAAATATAAATAGATGAAAAATACCTAAGCATTGAACATGACTATACCGTCCAGTTCTAATGTAAAGACTACGGAAGCAACCACACACACTCGACGGCGGTACGAGCTAGTAGTCCCAGCCTTCTCCGCCATCCGATCCATCATCTGAATATTGTGAGCAAGAGTGAGTGGCAGCCACCGTACTTAGTACCAGGAATGCATAGTAATGCAACAGGGGAACAAGGCAATGGCATAATAGGGTTTATTTTGTGTAAAGCTGAATTTAAATAAAGGTAAGTTCACCTCACAATGTTACCTAGCTGAAGGAAATGGAGATTTATTAAATCAGAGAAAAAAAGTTGCCAAAGAAATACAATTTTGGAGTGCCAGCATTCCGACCTCAAATATTTCCCCGGCCACTGTGATTATCTTGGCCACTGAAATAATTTGGCCGCTGAGACTATGTTGGTCGTCGGGATTCCTCCAGCCGCTGACACTATCTCAGCCACCGAGAATCACTTGGCCGCCAAGATTTCTCTCCCTCTCTCTCTCTCTCTTCCTACAGTACTACCCTGGTGTCTCAACCTCTCAAGAAGACAAGGAAGAGCCAGTGAGTTGCAAATGATTTGAAGGGGTTATTTATAGGAGGAGGGAGGTCGGTGCACCGGCTGGTCCTAGGAGTGGGCCAGCCTTGAGGTCCTCTTTTCCCTAACTAGAAGGCTTATGTGGGGCTCACGTAGTGATAAAAAGTGGCTTGCCTGTCCCATGTATATTGTAAAGTCGAACAAAGATTCAAACCAAAAGTCAAATACTTCACGGTTTGACCATTAGAAAAAGGATGTTTTAGGAAGAAGGAGAAAATGGACTCACCTGAAAGAGAGTGATAGCGTGGCCAAATGAGGCAATCCGATGCACAAGGTATGACCTTGAGCTCGATGACCGTGCCAGGGGATGAGACGGCCTTTTGCTCCTTGGGGTAATCCGATATTCGAGACCATAGGGAATCCAAATCTTGGATGTCTCTCTTTTCTTTTTTCCTCTGTTTTTATAAGAGCCTTTTTTCTATTTTTATTTTCAGCCATTGCTCTAACCTAATTCTCCCGTGGTCTCTGAAAACAACATCCGAACACAGAATTTCTAGAGCATTGACAAACGGCAAACGTCTCTCGGCGAGGGTCTCAACCAAATGTTCAGCGGGTGGATGCACAAGCTCACAGTGAACTTCGGCACCACTAAACATGGAAGGTTTTCAAAGGCATTGTCTAGCTCGAATTCAGGGTGAACTCGGCATAGCTAGACGGAAAGAGTTTCAAGGAAATATTTTCTGGCTAGGGGGGTGCTCGAGCCAGGAGTGAACTCGGCAAAGCCAGGACGTGGGAATGATTTCAAAACATGGTTGTATCTGGCTGGTGGACACACAAGTCCGAAGTTGACTCAGCACAGCCAGACATGAAAGGCCAGAAAGCAAGAGGGTACACGATAGGAAAAATAGTCAGAGTTTGAAATACCTGACTTGGTAAAAATCAAAACTCAAAAAAACTCAATAGAAAAATGTCACACCCAGAAATTTGGCCAATTTCTACACTATTTTGTGTATTAAAATCTATGTCCAGGAATCAAGCTAGGGTATGCAAAATGGCAAATTAATATGCAAAACCAAACGTAAATATTGCGTAAATACTTACATGAGAGGCTCTTAATCCTCACATAGAACAAGACAGCAGCGGAAAGTCGAATCTAGCATGGCATTAGCTCCACTTTGCAGCCAAACTCAACTAAGGTATAAGCCTTGAACCTCTAAGCTCGACTTTGAAACTTAAAGGTCTTCACTTCTGAAAAGGAGGGAATTATAGCAAGGCTGAGTACCACCCACCGCACTCAGTAAGTCACACCAATAATGCATTCATGCTCAAGATTTCAAAGGAAGGCTTGTGGCTCTTTTGCATAAAGGCAGTTGTAAACATTTGTATTTAAAGTAATAGAGTAGTTCATTAATTAAGTCAAGATTAATCTCCACTGAACAACGTTACACCATGTTGATCAAGCCTAACCATCCACCTGAACTAAACCGGATCCATTAAGTCAAGTTAATTAAGAGTGGGACTAATCATGGTGAAGCTCGTTCGATCGCCTATAACCACGGGCACGGCTATTTAAATAAATTTACTTTGGTCAGAGGTGTACAACTTTACCCACAAGACACAGGCCCATGGCACATTTCATGCACCGGTGTGCCACCACGACACCCCAAAAAGGGATTGTGACAGGACCTTTCGCATAACCCTTCCCAAACCTTCCACACCACACTGAGGTTAAACCTACCGCACAAGCTGCACCATGTCCGGCAGGGTACCCCCCCTTGCTCCAGGTGAATCCGAAAGCCAATCAATACCATACCCCGGTTTGACCCAACTCCATCACGCCCGCCCTCTTCTTCAGTGCCTAGGAGAGGGAAGAGCTACACTTCAAGCCCAACCATTGCTCACGCTGTCCTGTGGTAAGTACGAGATGCCTCACAAGGGTTTTTCGTGAACCTGTCCTTAACTATCATGGGTGCGACTAGCAAAACCATGCACCCAGAGCCCACCATTATGTCATATTTTAGTTGATTAATTAAGACCAATAACCATGATCAAAAGTCTCAAGCTCGCAGCTCATCAAGTCACCAAATATCGAATATAATGATTATCCCATCAATTATCTAGTTGTACTAAGCATGGCTAAGCATTCCCTATTTCTAGCTAAGTCATCAAATAAGACATAAGCTAGTCAAGTTCTTACCCAAAGTTATCAAGGAATGGATATAAAATAAATAGGGTCACAAGCAAGCAGATAGGCAGTCCCATATTCCATGTAATTAGCAAAATATGCAATTTATTTGTAAACAGTAAAACAATTCACAAAGTAGGTTCAACATACTCGAGGATAAATATGTGACTTGCCTTGCTTCTTCAATTAATCTTCCGAACAATTTTCCTCAAGATCACGATCCTTTGAAACGTCAGAATCTAAGCGTTGGCATGCAAAATGAGGAAAAACTATAATAAAACCAAGTAAACAGTACATAAAAAGTAAACAAACACCTAGAGCTCATTTTACATGAATTTTTCAAGTTGAATGGTCCAATTTGGAGTTTTTATGAATTAGTTATAAATTTTTGAAGTTTTAATTGATTTAAACCCTAAAAAGAAAATCTATTTGATTTATGACACAATAAGGAATTATTTTAGAACTATAAAAGGGAGATTATGACGTCAGCCCTCGAGAGAGAGGGTCGAGCCACTGACATGTGGGACCTGCATGTCAGTGAGAGGAGGGAAGCTGGTCTACCATGGACGGAGACCACGGAGTTGGTCACGGGAACAGGCGGTCCAGATCAACCGATGAGGAGCGAACAACTAGGATCATCACGGACCAGATCGACGAACGAGATTGACCGAGGGCGATCGGACAGCTGAGATCGGATCAAGGCAGATGGATGGCCGGGATCAGGTTAGGGTTTTGGCCATGCAGGCAAGCCACGGGGCACAGACGTGGCAGCCATGTGGAGGGAGGAGGGTGAGGTGGCGCTGACCTGGCACCATGGCGGCGCCATAGTGGTCGGCCGCAAGGGGAGCACGTGGACAGCTCGGATCCGTCCCGAGCACGGATCAAACAACTGGGGCACGCGAGGGCAAGATCACCATGCAGCCGACCGGACGACAGTGGCACATGGCCCGATGGTTGCCGGCGACGACCATTCGTCGCCGCGAAGGCCCAGGAAAAAGCACAAAGGAAAGTGGAGGTGATAGAGGTTCTCACCGAGGGATCAACAGCGCGGACAACGGCGAGTGGAGACCAGCGGTGAGGTTTTGGCGGTGACCCCTAATGGGTCGCCGGCAGTGGGTGGTTTCTGTTGGGCTCCGGCTTGGGGGAGGCGGCGGCCAAGGCTCTCCGAAACCTAGCGAAGGCGAGGAAGGGGTTAAGGAGGAATGATGTGCCATGGGACAGTGGGAAACAATGACTGGTGAAGAGGGACGGAATTACCTCACGCGAGGGAGGAGGCACTTCAAGTCAAATGGTGTAGTGGGCCCTGGCACCACCTACAGCGATACCAGAGGGGAAGCGCCGCAGGAGATTGGCATGAACCAACTCCCACGGAACCGCGATGCCGGTACCAGTCCCAGGAAACCTTGCTGGTACCCGCGGCCAACGGAGATGTACCACAGCAATTAGCTAAATAAATAAATATATATTTTATACCTTTATAAGTTGCGGCTTTGGGCAAGCCCTGAGCAGCAACCAGCAAGCAGAACAGCAGCAGCGAAACGACAGCGCAGCGAGAACCCAATCCACAAGCAACGGCTTGGGACTAGGAAAGAAACCCTAATCTTCACTTCAACTTCACTCTTCCTGAAGAAGGGGAGAAAAGGAATGGATTGAGTACTTTTGTACTCAGCAAGTCACGGAATATGTGAGTATGCAGGCTATCAAAGATAGGCTAGGGTTTATTTCGCAAACATCTTCATTTGAAAACCCTTTTCGAAAAACCTAAGTGTGGGTTGTCTCACTATGACTGGAAGGAGGCTCTCACCTTGATCCTGCCCGCGAATTGCTTTTCAACAACTCGAGTAGACGAACCAGATTTTAATAGATCTTAGGTATTCTTATACCGCCTGTCGGATCACGACAGCGGTTCAGCGAGTCTGCCCACAAGCAGCTTCCCACTGTATCATCATCTATTACTTTATTTTCAATTTCGTCCACTCAGGACGTAATCTTATTTTTCACCTTAGTCCCATCCGGGACATCATCTCATCTCATCTCATCTCAGTGGCTCCTCGAGCCATTCGTAACTCATCTCATAATTTATCTCGATGGCTCCCCAAGCCATCATTAATCTCAACTCAAACTGTTTTCACTCGGGAAGCCTAATATATGATGCCATACGACATCCCGGGTCATATAGCCCCATTTCAGACCACTCAGGCCATCCATCAGCCACAAAGGCCGATTCTGGTAACGATTCTCATACCACAAATCACTTTCGCAAACACTTGCAAACAAATCTACGTTAGAGGAATCACCTCACATTGCCCGTAACCGTGGGCGCGGCTGTTCAAACAGTTCGTATAACTTTGCAAAGGTTACATGCTTTACCCACACGACGTGAGCTTACTCCCACACTGATCAGGTGGGAAGGTTCGCGACAAAGCCTTTCCAAAGCCTTCCCAGGATAACACGTTGCCCTATAAATGGGTGCTCACTCTTAACCAAGTACCAGGAACTCACTTCCTGTACTCAGGGACAGGGGTATATCGCCCTCTCGGCACCCAGCCAGTCCCACATTTATTAGCAACCGAAAACCATTCTGGAAACACTAATTACTCAGCCAGGGGTGTCCCATACCACCCGTGTGGTTGCACTGTGAGATGCTCGGATGGAATTCCCCAAGGAATCGGTCCTTATATGCGAATACGAAGTGCCACCACACAGGCGATCACTTTGCACCGCAAAAATTTTCGCAAATAAATTTTGTTTCGCAAATCCGCCGACATCGCATGTTGGGTTTTTAAATCCTTTAGAAACCCTATTTTCCCAAATCGACAAACAATATGATGTGGGTAGAACCATCGGAATCCATGCTCAGAGAGCACGGTTACCAAGATACTACGAGGTGGAGTGACAAGGAATAGGATAACAAAGTCCTACCGGATTTATGCAACTACAGGGGAGGTCCGTCGGTTCGACCCGCAAACCGAGACCAATCAATTTAACGTGCACACTAGCAATGCAATTTTGCAAACAAAATATTTTAAATTTAGGAGCAATATGATCAAGGAGTGACTTGCCTTAGACTTCGTCTTCGAATCTTCGCAAAAATCCGACGTCTGACGAATTTCCGACGTGTCGACTACGCGTGAAACGAGAGAAAAACACATAAAACCCTAGAAATAATATACTATTATTAATAACTAATAGTGCCATGAGATAGATCTCATTTTTAGAAAAATTTAGAGACTTGAACGGGGTCAATCGGAGTTACAGTTTGGAAGATATGATTTTTGGAAGTTCTAGGGATTTTTGGAAAAAGAAAATGATTTATTTGAATATGGAAAAGAATATTCTGGGAATATTCTCAGCTCTGGCAGGTGGGGCCCAAAGTCAGAGAGAGAGAGAATCTGAGAGGTGTGGCCCATATGTCAAGGATACAGAGGAGAGAGAATTGGAAGGGCCCACATGTCATTGACTAGAGAGGAGAGAGAAGGAGGTGGGGCTCATGTGCAGTGAGAGGAGGAGAGAATCACTGTGCTTTACTGTTTATGGGCCCACGTGTCATCCACACCGAGGAGAATAAAAAGGGGGACCTACATGTCACTGATAGGAGAGGATGGTGTGATCACTGTGCATTATTGGGACGGGGCCCACTTGTAAGTCTCTCATCACTTAAAATGAAGGTTATTTAATATTTTCAATGGGGCCAGGCCCATTGGTCAGTGGGATAGGAGGGAGTAATCACTGTGCACTAGGGTCCATATGTCATATGTCTTAACCGAAAGGGGCCCACGGGTCGGCGACCAGAGGGGGGGCGAGGCCCACCGGTCAGACAGGGCAGTGCCGGACGGGGAACAGGAGCTGGCCGGGCAGAGGGATCGACGGCCAGCGGCGGCCGGGGGCTCGCCGGCGAACGGCGGCTCGTCGGAGGAAGGGGAAGGCGGGAATGGAACAAGAAGAATGTGGCGAAGGAGATGGACAGCTTGGATTGAGGCTGGGGTGGTCGACGGCGGCGGTCGACGTCGGACAAGGGGCGGCGGCGAGGAGGAGCGGTGGTTGGCCGTCGCCGGCGACCAAAAGAGCGGCGGAGGGGGCTGGGGGCTTCGGGTTTGGAGGCGGTGAGACGAAAGGAGGGTGGAGAAGGGGAGAGTCAGCTCTACCTGTCACGGCGACGAAATCCCGAGCGGCAACAATGGCGGGGCGGCGGCGGCCAAATTGGGGCTTTTCCCTATGGCGGCGCTCGGGTGAAATTGAGGGCACAGGCGGACTCGTGAGGTGGCAGGGAGTCCTACGGTGGCGGCGGCTGGGTCAATTGTGCTCGGGATGATGAGATTGGAGCGGGTACAGAGATGCTTCGGCGGCGGCGGAGAGAGAAAGAGAGAGCTCGAGCTTGGGTGGCAGAACATGGCGCGGCGGGCTGGGATTTATAGGCACGGGCGGCATAAGGAGACAACGGAGAGAGGCGGTGGCTTGGGCGAGATTTTTGCTCGAGGCCAAACGTGGAAATGGCGTGGAGGTGAGCTTGATGGGACTCGACGGTGCCGCGCTTCTGTGGCCGACGTCACCGCCGGGCCGTGCGGTCACCAGGGAGAAGATAAGGGCAGGGGAAAGGCGACGGGACAAGTTGAGGATTTGTGCACGCAGCTTTTGACTTCGCCGAGAGAGACGCTTCGGTTCGGCCGGCTTTTGTCCGAGCGCCATGGCAGGCACTGTGGATAGCGTCAGCTGTGCCGAGCTCGGGTCCCAAGGGGTTGACGAAGAGGAGAGCGTGTGCTTGCTCTGGCCGGGACAGGGAGGAATGGCACGGTCGTACGGCGTCAGGAAGGGAGAAGAAGGATCGAGAGAGGGAGAGAGAAAGCCGAGAGAGAGCGAGGAAGAAGAAGACGCGGAGGAGACGACGACTGCCAGGCGGGGCCCACGGAGGAAAAAGATCGGGCGGTCCGCGTTTGCTCAGCTAGGCGCTGACGGAGGACCGCTTGCCAGCGCGTGTACGGGTGCGGCCGGTCGGGCTGAGGCCGAGGAAGAGAAGGAGGATGGCCCCGATGGAACAGTGCGCCTAATATTTTTCTAGAATTGATTTTGAAGGTGTTTGGTGATTTTCAAGGGGATTTAGTCAAAATTTTTATATATGGACCATAATTTTTGAGATTTTTGAGGAGGGCTTAGGGATATATTGTCTGGATGTAGAGAGATATACATATAGTATATATATAGGGAAGGAATGGACAGGGATTTTTTGGAGAATTGAGAAGGATAATTATTTGGAACTTGATGTTTGATTTTCTCAGGATTGAATCAAAGATTTGGAAGAGGGTCTCATATATACATATACACATATATTTATACCTATATTACATAGGCATATATGAGAGAGGGATCTAGAGGGGGTTTTTTCGGAAGGGATAATTTGGAGATTGAAACTCGGATTTGATTTTGATTTTAGGATTTGAACTTCTGGACTTTTGGGAAACTTCTGAGACAAGAATTACAGGAGGAAAATTCGAGGAGATTAGGGTTTGAATTTAATTCTTGGGATTTGAGGCAAATTTTGGGAAGAGGGTTCTCGATGGAATTCAAGGTTTCCGAGAGGAACAAAATAAGAGGATTTTAAATAGAGGGCTTCAAAGATGATTTCCGAAGGATTTTATTGGAAGGCTTCGAATTGCAAAATTCGAACCCGAGTACAGAGAATTTTTGTGAGATATTTGATTTTGGATTTTCTGAGGAATTTTAGAGAGACAATCAAATTGCAAAATTCGAGTCTCGGATTTTAGGAGAAAGTTTGGGACCGAGGTTTAAGTGTTTCAAGGAGATCCAGACTGAGATCTACGGCACTTAGTCCTTAAGCACGCACAAAGATCCAAAATTTTTGAAATTAGGGTTTTTACTAAAATAGTTTTTTAACAGCCCGGAAACGGGGCGTTACAAATGGGCGTCGAGGACAGGGCGGCCGAGACTCCTTGAGGCTCGGCGAAGCTAGCGGTGGTGGCAGCATAGCTCAGTGCGGGCCAGAGCAGCGGCAAGCGATGGCCGGAGATGGAGGGCCGCAGCGCCGCTTGAAGCTCACAGCGAGAAAGGGGGTCTGGGGCACGACTCGACGGGTGAAGGAGGAAAAAGGACAGGGACCCGGGAAGCTTCTTATTGCCCAGGGAGGAAGGTATCGTGGTCGGGTGAGGCGGATTTGGAGAGACAGGGAGAGAGGGGGGGCAACGACGGTGTGGGGGAATGGGGCACATCCACCCTGAATCCGCGGCGAGTGCGAGGAGGAGGTGGGGGAAATGGGCGACGACCATGTCCAAACTGTTTGAACGCGGGCGGGAGAGCGGGAAGGCACGGGATGGCGACGACGTGAGTGACATCACCCCGGCCTCTCGGCTGGACGTTAGGGAAGAAGCTGACATTTGGGCCCTAGCCCCACATGTCAACGAGACAGGCGGCGCGAGCTGTGACCAGGCCGGCCTGGCAAACGAGCGCATGAGGAAGAGGGGCCGCGACTTGGGCCGGTGCGACAGGGGGAGGGAGAGGAAGAGACAGGCCAGAGGCGGCCCAAGAGAGGGAAGGAAAGGAGCAGGCGAGCTAGCCACGGCTGGTGTCATAAAGCAAATTATAATTGACTTTTCAGAATTTATTAAATTATAAAGCAATTAAGTAAGTAAAGTAAAAATGGGGAATAAAAATTTCTTTAATAAATCATTGTCGAAATAATTTTTAATACATTATCTATATGTAATTACACTCTCTGAAATTTTCTCGGATTTTTCGAAGCTCCAGAATTAATTTTACTATTACAAAGATCAATTCAGCAATTATTTCAACAATTTCCAAATTCCTTTTCTCGGGTCATTTCTGGTCCAATCCCTTTGTGCCCTTCTGTTCTACTCGGTCTTGGGCTGTTATTCCCGAATCCCCAATTCCCTAAAAGTCTGATTCCGTAAAATATTCTCGAAATCCAAAATCCGGATTGTCGGATATATCCATTTCCTCTCAAATAAACCCCATAAAATTCACTATCCAAAGTTTTCGAATAAATCCAGTTTCTAAAACTCGGAAATCCCTTAAATCTCGAAAAATCCTTTTTCTTCTAAAATAAATTCTTTATATTCCTTTGAAATCTAGTTTCTGATAAATAAATTCAAATCCCTGATATTCTAATTTTTCTCAATTTCCGAATCCCGTAAAATATTTCCAAGTTTTTGATTCCCAAAAATAATACCAAAGTGTTCGAAATGTTTTGACATTGTATGTTCTGATATTCCATATGGAAAACTTCTAATATTTTCCAAAAATCCTGTTAACCCTAAATTCTCCCCAAAAAATTCCTATTTCCAATTTTAGGAAATTTCTGGAAAACTCCCTATTTCTTTTTCCCCCTTTTTTCTCTTTTCTTTTTTCCCCTCTTTCTTTTCCTCTTTCTTTTTTTTTCCTTTCTCTTCCTTCTCCTTCCTTCCCCTTTTCCTCCTCTCTTCTAGGCCTACCCCGAGCGCCCGGGCCAAGCCCCTCCCGGCGAGCTCCCCTAGGCCCGGTCTGCGTTTGGCCCACCGCCGCTGCTCCCTTGGCCCGCCGCCGCCACCGCCACCCGGCCCAGGCCAGCACCCGTGCCACAGAAGCCCACCGCCGCCACTCCCTTGGCCCGTCGCCGCCACCGCCGCCCGGCCCAGGCCAGCACCCGTGCCACAGAAGCCCGCCACCGTCTCTGCACCGATCCGCGTCGCTGCCCTGCTCTACGCCTAGTGCCGCCACTCCTGCCCCTAGCCGCGTCGCGCTGCTGCTTCAGCCATGCCGCCGCCGCTCTCTTCTGCCGCCCAAGCGCCGCCTTGCCCTGTGCGCCGCCGCCCCTGCGCCGTGCGCCGTCGCTGCTCTGCGCCCGTGTCGCCGTTGCTGGTCAGTGCCGTCGTCGGCGTCGCTCCGATGTCCAAAACTCGCCGCCGGTGAGCACCCCCTCCGGCGCCCGTTGGTCTATCCCCGCTCGGTGTCGGCCGCCGCGTTGCTCTGTGCCATCGTGTGGCTATGGCCGTCCGTAGCCGTTCGCAGCCGTCGACTGCCGTAACCGCACCTGCCATCGGTCGTCGCCGTCGCGCTGTTGCGCCGTCGTGCATCTCCTCTGGCCCCTGATACGCCATGGCAGGGACTGGACTCCCTCCTGAGATTGACATGCGGGGCCCCATCAGCAGTGTCTTTTCCCTCTCGGTGGGCCCTCGTGCAGACTCCTCTTCTCCGGCAATGACGTGTGGACCCTAATGATCAGACGCCCAACCAATCTCGGCCTTTCGACGCATCTTGATAAAATCCCCGCCGATCTGTGTCGCCGCTTTCATTCTCTCCCCCTTCCCCCCTCCCCCCCCCCCCCCCCCCTCGGCGTTTTTCTGACTCGGCGTTGCTAGCATTCGTCGTCGCCGCCCCATGAGCCGACACCGTCGTGCCGCTTCTGTCCATGACAGTGATAATAAGTCCATGCATTTGGGTGTCGAGCCGTCTCGCGGGAAGGCACTTGATCACCCCTACCGGAGACCGGAGGCTTGGTGGGAGGCTTTCCTATTGTGCGAGTTATATGGATGGTCTTGTCACAATCTCTATTCGGGTACTTTCGAGTATCGCAACGCATGGCTGATATGATGTTGAGATTATGTCTTGTGGGTAAATTGGTACATCTCTAGCCAGAATAAAACTATTCGAATAGCCGTGCTCGCGATTAATGAGCGGGCCTAGCAATGTTTTATGTGATTAGTCCCACACTGCTTAATGACGTTGATAAATGGTGGAAGCTTGATAGCTCCGGTTTGGAGGGTTATGGTTATGGGCCTGAACTGCGTTGGAGCGTTGGTCAGAGATTGGTTAAATGTTGATAATAATTAAACTATATTGTTTTTCAATGTTTATAAATGCAAATGTTTTAAATATTGTTTTACGCAAATAAGCCATACTATGCCTTTCCTTTGGATTCCTGTTGCATTACATTGTATTTCTTAGTATGGCTTGTTGAGTACGATGAGTGGTACTCAGTCTTGCATTACTGCAATCATCAGAGTAAAGCTTAGCAAGGAGGAGAAATTTAGTGTTTGGCTTATACCCTAGTTGAGCTGCCTGTGGCTTAGTGCTGCTGCTTCGCTAGTTGCCGTTCTACTGCCGTTTTCTTCAATGTGAGGACTAAGTGCCTCTGTTGTAAGTGTATAGCATTTATCTTTTTGGTTATGTTTATCAAATTGTCGATTTGTATACCTCGGCTGATTCCTGGACAAGGATTTGTTGCACAAATTAGCTTTGGAAATTCTGGTGAATTTCTAGGCATGATAGCTGGGCTAGCTCGGGCAGAGGAGAGATGGGCTGGAAGAAGGCCGGTGCGGGAGAGAGGAAGGAGGAATGGCATTGGCCGAAAGAGGGAGCCGACATGGAGGAGAAATGTGCCGAGGCCGAGAGGAAAGGGAGGGATTGCACCGGATTTGGCCCGAAACTAAGAAAGGGTTCTTTATTGGTTTTTTATTTTCAATAATTACTGAAATGAAGTTTGTAATATTAAAATTAGTTCTTGAGCTCTGAAAATTTCTAGGAAAATCCAGATAGTAGTTTAGGGCATGAAGAAATTAAGAAGATAATAGCTCCATGCATGATTTATTATAGGAAATTTTATTTCATGTGTTTAATTCACTTGTTAATTGCTTTGCAAATTAATATAAATTGTAGAAATCAATTATTAAATGATTTTTAAATCCCTAAGGGAAATCAGGGCGTGACAAAAAAACGGGCAGCATTTGTAGGGTTTTGAAAGTTTGAACTCCTAGGCTCTAATAGGTAGGAAAAAAACCATTGAGAAAACTAGTTCATGTTTTTTTTTCACAAAAGAAAAACTCCAGAGTTTCATCTCTACTAAGAAATCCAGTAGCATCTCATCTTAAACCATGTCTCAAAACTCAACAACGTAGACTTAGTTTATTCAAGCATTTATGCTCCCACGAGGATAAGACTAGCATGGAACAAAACTATACCAATAACTTTCAGTTATCATGTAAGAGCACTAGACTATAAAATGGAACTATTCTCAAAACTATAGAGCAACTATTCATCATTTCCGTTAAGAGTGAGGTAAAGACCTAACTAGGAACTATTTATATGACGGAAATAAAGCAATGCATAGGCATAATTTATTAAAATGCAAGATAAACAAAGCACGTTGAAATTAAAATAAGGGAAAAGGGAAATGGGATACCCCATGACATGCTTCTTTTAAGGTCTTTAGCTAGACCGCAGAGCTTCTCTCACTCCCTTGAAAAATTTGAGGATGTCCACATCCTCCACTTGAGGTTTGTCGGGTTCAAGAAAAATCTGCAGGCGCTATGCATTTACTGTATAGGAAACTCCTTTATTGTCCAGAATGGCCACGGCTCCATGCTCCTTGGCTTCTTTAACTGTCAATGGTCCTACCCATTTGCTTCTTAATTTCCCATGGCCAAAGAGTTTCATCCATGAATTGAACAACTGGACCTAATCTCTAGGATAAAATTGTTTCTACTTCAACCGTTTATCGTGCCATCGCTTGGTTTTTTCCTCGTAAATTTTGGCACTATGATAGGCTTTTTCTCTCATTCATCAAGCTCACTTATCTGCATTTTCCTTTTTATCCCAGCTGCTTGAAGATCCAGGTTCATCCTTTTGATTGCCCAATATGCTCTATATTCTAACTCAACCAGCAGATGACATGTTTTCCCATAGACAAGCTGATAAGGAGTCATGCCAATGGGTGTCTTGTAAGCAATTCTATATGCCCATAGTGCATCCGAAAGTTTAGACTTCCAAGATTGCCCAGAGCTATCTACCATCTTCTGAAGGATGTTCTTGTTCTGCATATTGCGGAACGAGGTGTAGATTGAGAAGAAAGATGAGCGTATGGTCCATACTCAATCGGGTTCAAACTTATTTTGCAGGGAGAAATGGGTACAGGCTTGTAGATCTTCTTCTCACAGCGAGCACTTGATTACGGAGCCTGATTCTATATATTATTTGTAGATTATTATAGATAGAATAGAATCTATCTTTTTCTTCAAATCATAGTGGGAATCCTATTATGATACCTAAACATTTTCTTTGTCAAAACAGAAAGGAGGGAAATTGGATAACTGACGACACGAGTTTCCCATTCAACGTTCCGCTTCGCTCCACTGCTAGATAGGCAATTCAATAGTTACCGACAAAAAAGAAGTTCCCTTTCTCTTGGCCAATTGGTGTTCTGCTTAAATAAATCATGACCTTCACTCGAGGTCTCAGCTTGTCCACTAGTATGAAGATGATAGGCTGTAACCACTCCATAATCAACCCCCAACGCTGATAATGTCTTGCGGAAGGTTTTATCAATAAAGTAGGATCCTCCATCACTAATCATTACTCATGGCACACCAAACCTGGGGAATATCACCTCATTGAACATCTTCTTAGCATGATAATCATCAGCTGCACGGCATGGCAAGGCTTCTACCCATTTTGAGATGTAGTCCATCGCGACCAAGATATATTCAAATCCCTTTGAGTTAGGAAACAGTCCCATGAAATTGGCTCCCCATACATCAAAGATATCAACTGGGAGGTTGTATTTTAGAGGCATCGCATTGATGTTACCATGTCGATGGCATCTTGAGCATCGCTTCACAAACTCCTTAGCATCATTATGCACAGTGGGCCAATAAAATCCACTTTGCCGGACCTTAGCATTTGTTCTGAATGCCCCAAAATGACTACCATAGCTTGATCCATGACACCTCTCCAAAATACCATGGGTCTCCATGGCAGGAATGCAACAACAAAGAGGTCCGTCAACATAAACCGATAAAGGTACGGATTATCCCAGAGATAAAGCCAATTCTCTGTGATAAGTTTCTTCCTATCCACATTGGGAGGGATGTGTCCTGCTACCAAGTAGTTTACAATGTTGGCATACCAAGGATCGGTGTGAGATACCTTGAGCAGTGTGTCATCTCCGAGGTAATCATTGATGAGAAAGCTATCCTTCTGCTCAAAATAAAGTCTAGCTAAATGATCAGCCACCAAATTTTCAACACCCTTCTTATCACGGATTTCAATATCAAACTCTAAAGGAGCAGAATCCAACGAATAAGGCGAGGCTTGGAATCTTTCTTGGTGAAGAGATATTTGAGATCAGCATGATCGGTGTATATGATGACCTTCAAATTAGCCAGATAGGTCTGGAATTTATCAATGCCAAAGATTACTGCAATAAGTTCCTTCTCGGTCATGGCATAGTTCTGCTAGGCATCATTTAGAGTCTTGCTGGCATAGGAGACGGCACAGTGTTTCTTATCCTTCTTCTGTCCAAGCACAGTCCCGACCACATAGTCACTTGCATCGCACATGATCTCGAATATTTGCTCCCAATCCGACGGCTGGATGATGGGAGCAGAGACTAAGCCCTTTTTCAGAGTTTTGAATGCCACCAAGCAATCATCATCAAAAATGAAGGGAACATCCTTGATAGCAAATTGGCGAGGGACCTGGCTACATGGGAGAAGTCTCCATCCTAAGAGCAACTCTAAAAGAGTGGCTATTTGGCTTGCCAAGCCAGAATTTGGCAAGTTTGCAAAAAAAAAAGGCCCTTCAAAAGACTTACTATCTCACTTGCCAACCCATTTGGCTGGCCAAAAGACTTCCCTAACTAGCCAAATGTGGCTAACCAAATCCATTGGCCATCTATAGGACCCACAGCAAAAAAAAAACGCTCCAAGCGACTCATTGTTCGACGCGACAACGCCAACTGCATCCGTGCATCCCCGAATCCCCCGCGGTTGCAGACACCGTCCCCCGCTCCCGCGGCCACCGGGTCCCACGCCCCCATCAGCCTCTGCCACCGCCAGGCCTCGCTCCCCCGACAGGCCTCCGCGACCTCCGCGGCCTCCAACACCGACCCCCGCACCCGTGGCCGCCGCTGCCGCTAGGGCCCGTGCCCCCCGCTGCCGCCGCCAGACCTGCCAAGAACTCCCCCGCAGCTGCCCCCCTGCATGGTGATTTTTTTCAATTTTTTTATATATGCAAGCAGTTGTTGTTTATATGTATGCAATAGTGATGTACTGCAAGATCAATTCTATTTTTTATTAATTAGCATTGCATCTAGAAGTGAAATGTGTTCTAATTTCAGACTAGATCTCTTGTAATTTTCGATATGTTTAGATGGATGGTTAATTTAGGTGTGAAATTGTTTTGTAGGGAGTATGGATGGTGAATTTTTGAGTGATATATTGGGTGAGGGTAACGAATGGAATGAAAGTGAACCACCTCACATAGTTGAGGAGGCTCCTCTAGTTTAGAGGAGTAAGAGGTAATTGAAGTACCTCATACCTCTGTGAGAACCGTTACCAAAAGATATAAAAATTTCTCAAATGAGGAGGACAATATGTTGGTCTCTGCTTGGCTTAACACTAGTATGGATGCAATCCAAAGTAATGAACAACAACGCACGACCTATTGGATGAGAATTCATTCTTACTTCCATGAACATAGAAAATTCGAATCGGTTCACAACCATAATTCTCTCATGCATCGTTGGAGTGATATACAAAGGAGTACTAACAAGTTTGCAGCATGTGTGGCTGATGCGGAACGTAGGAGACAAAGTGGGTTGACAGAGAGGGACAAGGTTAGTTTAATTATGCTTTGTGAATTTTGTTGCTTTTTAAATTAATGCAATATTAGGAATTAATGAGTATCTATTGTTTTGATGACAGCTTGTTCAAGCTTGTGATGTGTTCAAAGGAAAAGAGAGGAGACATTTTGGATTCTTGCATTGTTGGTCTCTTTTAGAGCAAGCGCCAAAATGGAATCAACTTTTGACTTCCAAAAATTCAATGCCATCTAAGAAGAAGCAACAAAACATTTCCTCAAATGCAAGAGAAGAATCTCCTACTCTTGTAAGTGTTGACTCTTGTTGCCCAAACGATGATGCGGTTGAGACCAATCCATCGACTGATTCTTTGAAAAGACCCGGTGGAAAGAAGGCGGCAAAGGAGAGGGAAAAGAGAGGAAAAGGTTGCCTAGGGCAAGATAATAATTCATGCTTTGAGGCTCTTGATGTAATGTGGTTGAAGAAGAATGAGAGGGATGCTACCAAAGAGAAATTGAAGGAAGAGCGATATGAATGAGTTTTAGTGATGGAGCAAGAGAAGATAGCAATTGACCAAGCAAGGTTAGTGTAAGACCAAGCAAGGTTAACTCAAGAACAAGAGAAGGTAATAGAGAAGAGCAAGGTTGATGCTAAGAACAAAGAAATAGAGTTGAAGAGATGGTTGGAAGAGGAGAGAATTATGAGTATTGACACTAGTGTTTTGGATGGACCAAGAAAAATTTACTACGAATCATTACAAAATGAAATCATTGCTAGACGCACCAAACCATCGGAATGAGGTATTTCTATATGTATTCACCAATCAACTTTTGCTTATCTTAGAACCATGGACTTGTATTTGTGAGAACCCTCTATTATTATGTATGAACCGTCTATTTGTGAGATCCCTCTATTTGTGAGAATCCTCTATTATTATATATGATCCGTCTATTATTATTGTTGTGTGTGAACCGTATATTTGTGAGAATGGACTTTAAGTGCATACAACATAGCTCATAATATATAATAATTGATTACATAAAACATAGCACATAGCATATAAAAGTTGAGTACATATAACGTAGCTCATAATAATATAAGCACTTCTACTGACATCCATGGCGTTGCCATATGTGTTCTACTAGATCATCTTGAAGCTAGGAGTGCACTTGGGGATCTCTAATAGACCGAATATTGTTAATAAAATCTTCCAACTCAGCGGTACGCTCATGTGAAGGTGTGACTTTGTCTCCCATAAACTCATAGTTGAAGTCTCCTTATATGCCTCTCTCATCGTCAATTATCATGTTGTGCATGATAATACAAGCGATCATAATTTGTCCAAGCGTCTCTTGATCCCACAGACGAGCTAGCCCTCGAACAATGGCAAAACGAGACTGTAGGACTCCAAAGGCCCTTTCCACATCCTTCCTATTTGCCTCTTGCGCTTGGGAGAACAACTTTCTCTCGTTCCCTTGAGGAGCTCTAATTGACTTCACAATTGTGGCCTAATTAGGATAAATATCATCTGCAAGGTAATATCCCATCGTGCAGTTGTGACCATTGATAGTATAATTTGCTTAAGGAGCTTACCTTTCAGCTAATTAGGAAAATAGTGGAGAATAGTCAAGCACATTAATATCATTGTGAGACCCTGGTAAGCTAAAAAAAGCATGCCAAATCCAAAGATCATTTGTAGCAACAGCTTCTAAAATTATCATTGGCTCGTGCACATGACTCTAATGCATACCACTCCATGCAGAGGGGAAATTTTTTCACTTCCAATCCATGCAATCTATGCTCCCAAGCATACCCGAGAAGCCTCTTGACTCTCCAATTTCAAGCAATCTATCAGTATCACTTTGATTTGGAGACCTCAAATATTTGTCGCCAAATATTTCAACAATAGCCCTAACAAATCTTCTAAAACTCTGGTGGTACTCTCTATAATGCCAAGATAATCATCCAAAAAATCGGCAGCCACACCAAAGGCTATCATTCTAAAAACTGCGGTAATCTTTTGCAATGAAGATAATCCAAGTATTCCAGCCGCAGTTCTCTTTTGCACAAAATAAGAATCATGATCTTCTACGGCATACACAATGCGCAAATACAATGATCGAGACAAACTAAATCTACAGATAGGAAAAAGTACCATCAAAATAGGATCAAAAATGTATTCAAGGAAAAAAATACGAGTATGAGTATGGTTGCATACCTTCGTCGAAAGAAAGTTGGGTCATATGTAGCATTGTCTGAAAAATAGTCCCGGATCTATCTTGCATGCCATTCCCCTCTCTCGCGATTAATCACTATATGTCCGGGCACGGAATCTACACGGCGAGGGCCATTGTTGCCTTGGAGGTGGTGGTGGTGGTGGTGATGATGGTGTAATATGAGTGCTATTGCCATAATGAATTTGTCATCGTCATCGACGACGACAACTCCAACACAATTTACATGGCTAGACTATGGCGACTCATTGTGGCGTGGTGGAGGAGTAAGCAAGGAAGAAGAGCAAGAATGGTGTGGTAGAGAGGTAAAGAAGGAACATATATATAGCCTTTGAAAACTAGCCATTAGAAACTAGCCATTGGAATATGGAGAATGAAAAATAGAGGTTATTGGAGTGGACGGAGTGTGCAGATTTTTAGAAGGAAAACTAGCCGTTGGAATTTGGAGAGGGAGAAATGGAGAGGTTATTGGAGTGTGCAGAAAATTTGGCTTGCCATCTATTTGGCTAGCTTGCCAAATGACTAAATGGCAAGTAAGAAATAGAGAGACTTTTGGAGTTGCTCTAAAAGATTCGTTTTTAGGCCATCTCACCTATACCAATATAAAACTAAAAAACTAGAATGTTGTTCACTTCAGCAAACTCCAATACATTTGTCCCCACATTAACAAACTCTAATGTATTTAGCTTCTACTTTAACAAACTTCAATGCATTTGTCTCCCCATTTTCACAAACTTCAATGAAAAAATAAAGTCTTTGTGGGACAGATGGCATATACAAAAGATAAAGTTATTTTGAGACAAAAGGAGTATAAACCTCCTATAAAACCTAGCATGACCAAGAAAACTCCGAATACCCTTATGGAATTCTATTAAGATATTATATGAAAGTCGAATTTCTTCCACTCTCATTTGAGTGTGTGAATATAAGGAGGTATTTTGTGTTTCGGAAAGTCCGAAGAAAAAAGGATTTTGAATCCTCCTTTTCCTTTTTCCCTTAGAAAAATAATTCAATCAAAATCCAATTATCTACTCTACAAGAACAAAATGGGGTATTCTCTTGCTAGGATTCTAGACATGCGGATAATATAGAATCCAAAAAATGCATTGACATTAGCTGGAGGGGGCAAGGACTCAATGACATCTACCTTGGTCTCAGTGACCTCAATTTCTTTTTCCGAAACCATGTGTCCAAGAACTATTCATTTTCTTACCATAAAGTGACACTTCTCCCAATTAAGAACAAGATCCACTTCATGGCATATACTCAAAACCTTCTCTAGATTGGCTAAGCAAGAGTCGAAGGTTTTTTCATAGTTAAATTAAAATAAATTTCGTTAAACCCTACTGTCGGTAACCCTTATCTCTTATTGTAACCCCAACGTAACCTGGTTATTGGCAGCTTGAGAAACCCTGACCGAGATCCACCCATAGTGCTGTATTCCCATGAGGCCAACGCCCCTGGCCGAGATCCACCCATAGAGTGATGTGTTCTCAGGAGGCCAACACGCCTGGTCAGCCACCTGACATTCTTGGTTCGAAGTACAAAGGGGTGATGATAAGCTAGCTAAATAATCCCGTGTGGTGTGCCTAGTCCTCATCTGTATTCGCCTAACTATTGTCGATTGTCGGCTGCCGGCTGGCCCCACTGGAATGCAGCCGGCGCAGATCGGCAGAAACGACACTGGAATGTACCGCTGAACCCTCTTTAACTTCCAAAACAGCAGCTTCCTGTGGAATCAGCGGTGAAGCCACCAACTTTAGGCCAAACGATGGGTTTGCAGACTGCATTAGTGGCCTCCACAAAACGTCACACACCATCAGGTCATGCATCTTTTCCCGAGACCAAAATTTATGTCACGAGACAATTCTATTGCAGCTTCCCATCTCTCGTCTCAGGATAATACAAAATGGGGGTACAGAAAAAAGAAAAGGAAAAAAAACGGCGCCATGTACGTTTTAACATGTTCTATGGAAGTTCTGAGGAGCTGCAACAAAATCTCCAAACAAAAGAATGAGAGGTACAGCTTGGCTCGAGGAGGGAACCCATTTTCTAAGGACGAAGATCTACATAAACCAGACGCAGCAGAGAGGAACATCAACAGCAGTAGTTAAAAAGATCAACACCGCGATTACAAAAAGTAGTCAGGGGTCTTGCGTGTTGTGTCCGGCTCTATTTGCCGTGGGGCTGGATCGAACTGCAGGAAGTTCTGATCCATGTTCTCCCCGATTTCTAGAATTGCAGCCATGTTACCACAACGGTAACAGTAATTTGGGGCGCTGAACACCGTGACAACGTTCTTGTCCTGTATAACAAACAACACTGTTATATATCAAGGTTTTTGCGAGATTTCCAATTTGATGCTCAAATCCAGGTGATGGACTGATTCCCGGTACGGTTCTATGTGCATGCTCCTATGTGATGACACATGAAAATCCAAACCTAGTAATGATCCTGAGATCAACAACAAACCACAGACAATACATCCAAATGAAGCAAAGTTCTGCTCATCTTGTCGAACAATATCAAGCATCGCATGGCCAGATTCTTTATGCACCCCACAGATTGTAAATATGTTATGCCTCCTAGATAAACAATCAGCAATCACTATACAGCATAAACCATGTGGGAAGGCATCACCATTTTTTTAACAGATCACTTGAGGGTTGAGTAAGCTACTATAACTTAAATAATGCATACTCCTGGTACCATAACATCATAAACAATTACTAGATTCAGTATGCACTATGACTTAGTTAAAGGACAAGAAATTCTTATGAATAATTAGAAGCCCCTGATATATATATACCAAAATGGTTTAGCTTAACATTAGTAAGACCAATAACAATTCCATGAACCAATTGAAATTGTGTGGGAAATGAAAACGAGCAAATGACACATTGTATACCAACCTGGCACCAATTGAACCCTTCCATCACAAGTTGATGGGCCCTTGAAATAAGGCTAAGGCCATTTGTATGGTTGAATTGCTGTGCAATATCTTGCCCAAATGTGTATCCTGCCCCTCTTGGTGAAATTCCCCACCCACATCGATCGTCCGGGTCAGACCATAAAAGATCACACATGGGCCCTTCATGAGGGACCTATAGCCATTAAAGAGAATGGAGTGCAACTATGAGTCAAGAGATATGTTTTCCATAAATTAATCAAGATATAAAAAAATATGCAAATACAGCAAACGTTTGTACACAAAGACAATGACTATTATGCATAAATGCTCAATGAGGGCCACCTTCAGTTACTAGTTTAAGCAATGTAAGAACAATGACATGTACAAATAAATTGGATATATATGCATTGCAGGTACTAACACTGAACCAGCAAGTGCAATATTATGTGTGAATGGTATATGGTGTTAATGAGGTCCTGTATAGCCTTACAAACTGCTTGGCCAACAATAAACTAGGAAACACATCTGTAACTAATTAAACAAATCGTACAGGAATATTGATCTTTTAGTTCACTTAATTGCTGAGCTCTTCTCCCATAGTTCATTGCATCTTGTGGAACACATGATGATACATAAGAAAACCACATTACTGCAACCTGTTATATCAACCTTTGTATATCAATTGAAATTCGCCCAGAACATTTTTTTGTATATTAATAAAAAGTTATTGTGCGAGATCAACATATATGTGAAGAATGCCCTATGTAGGCCATGCATATGCAACAACGCAAGGTAAATGGTTAGAGCGCATCCAATGATTCAATGGCAGCGAATGGTGAGTTGTAAACCCTACATTACAGATATAGATCAATAAAGTAGTGGAAGTCCTGCGAACCTGATCTGCTATCCTCTAAAATAGATTCGATTATTTAACACTCCTGGACCTATTCTCATACTCCTGGACCTATTCTCAAGCTATCATAAACCTTCTCAGAAGGAACAAAAACATGAGCATTACCTCCAGTTCATAAGGAGGTTGGCCTATGGAGACATGGCTAGTAAAGAGGATGTGTAAAGTGATGCACAATTAAACCACTAGCTCAAAGGTCTGGATAAAATGTTGCATACCTCTTGTATGCGATCAAGAGCACGAATGTTATCCAATGTATCCAATGATGGCGAGAGACCGCCATGGAGGCAAAAGACCTACAAAATGAAATTTGTCCTCTTTTGTCAGGTATATCATATACATAGACGAGCTGAGTTCTATGTCCATATTAATAGAACAAACATTTGGTGAAAAGAGCTAACCTGGTTTTCTACAAGAGCTGTGAGAGGCAAATAATCAAACAAGTCCGTGAAGTACTTCCAAACATTTGCATTTCCATACTTCCGTAAGCATTCGTCATAGAAGCCATACCTGTATCCAAACACTCCATGTCAATAACACCCTAGCACAGTGGGTGTGCTTGCATTTTACAAAGTAGAATGCAACAGAAGACATTGGCGAAAGTTTATGTCATGGTAAGAACTAAGAATATTATAAAGTAGGTTGCTTGGTATACCAATCTTCAGTTCCAGAGCAATCATCACTTCTTTACTTTAAAAGAGTTCATGGCAGCAAGTCAGCATAAAGTTGCGAAAAAAGATCCATCATATTCTAGGAATTCAGTGCAAACCTCCTGTCATTCATTGGCTGCCAACACCTAAACTTCTGTGTGGGGCTGTTAGATCAGATTAGGGAGTCAGAAGCTGGGAGCCCTCGTAAACGGTTTCATCAGTGAAGGGATTATCACAAAATTGCCATGATCATGGCTCTCAAGTCCACCTAAATCTAAATAACTCTGCAGCTCAAATCCCATGCAAGCACGCATAAGCCAACTTACGAACTCCCAGAGCATACTTTCCCAGCTATTTATTTTAAAATAAAAAATTGAACATCTTTATTGCTAGATTTGCATTGTAGCTAAGGAAAGGAACGGATATTTATTTCTTTAGGCTTCTAACCATAAAAGTCGTGTAGTTTACAAAACTTGATGATTCATAAAGCACCATCAACATTACATGATGTAATTCTTATCATATCATGCTAGCTAAAAACTACAGTACTAGATACCCTGCTGAGTCCAAGAAAAATAAACATGTTCTGTTCCATGACCTCTTAATCGAGCAATTAGCAGGGAAAATTGGGAGCCAAATTTCTGAAGCACAATGGATGCCTTCAGCCATTTTGGATCACCAGTCCGATAACAAATCACCTTTGTTGTTTTCTCCATGAAATAGAATTCAGAGTTCAGTTGGTGTTGTAGCCTGGAGCCCAAGCCAACCAAATAAGCCAGCAGTTGGCGATTACTTTCCATGCCTTTTAAGAACGAGGAATTTGTTTCTCACATGATTGTTTATGCTCATTGATATATCTGTTGAAATGCAAATCGTTGTGTAAATAGACTGCCTGCCCATTAAGCAACCAGCCAACCAGTTTTTTCTACAGGGGTGTTATGTTGCTAGAAATTATTATAACTTTGTAATTCTTTCTAGAAATTTTTGCTGTTGAGGTATGAGGTACAACATTTTCATCGTCGTCTGCACACAGAACCACTAAAATAGGTGATTCATGACTCTGCCACTGCACCACTTTAAGAATCCATCAATGTCTGAATTCTTCTTTATAATCAGCTTCAGATGGCTATTTTACCTAAATCCAAAATTCCATATCTATTAAGATACAATAGAGTGTTGAATTACAAGGCCTGAATTTCCACACCAAGACAAGAGACAGATGCCTTCTTCAGCTTATAGGATTTCTGACGCTTGGCATGCAACCATGTAGCCATTATGTCACCCTTATTAGAGGATATTCAACCATATGGAAGTTGAATATCATCTATGAAAACTTGAAACAGGATGTAGTCCTCCTGATTCTAAAATAGAACAAGTTGACTAAGGAAATACCAAAGGGGATAGGCCATGGAGTACAAGGAAATAATTGAATAACCAAATATATAAGGGAAAATTGGTTCTATACCACTAAAAGTTCACGACTATGGATATATAGCACCAAAAGATACTGGTTCACTTTAATAGCATCGAAAGTTACCACCGTTCTTCTATTTAGCATTCCGTCCAAACTTCTGTTAGGTCTGTTTGCTTTTATTTTTTTCCCAAAGAAACAAGATGTAAATTCCCATATCGCCCTTTCATCCATCTTCTTCCTCCAGCACTTTCCCCTCTATTTGTAGATATTGAGTTCGGCCATGGCAGATTGGCCACGGAAGATGGAAGCATAACAGCTCCCATCTACTTCTCACCCCCGCGCTCCACTGCAGAACGCCTCGAGCTCGCCCCGGGTTGGCGCCGTTGAGCTCCCATGCAGCCACGCTGTTGAGCTTGGCCACTTCCCTTGAGTTCCCCGTGGCCGTTGCCAGCAAGCTTGTGCTTGGACTCCGCCCTCAAGCTGCCACGCACCTGCTGCCATCAAGCTCACCGTGGCCATCACCGGCAAGCTCACACCCGTCCTCCGCCCTTGGCCTCCCACACTCTTGCTGCCGTCGAGCTCACCATGGACATCGCCAGTGAGCTCGCGCCCCGCCTCCACGCTTGAGCTCCCAAGCACCCGCTGCCAGCGAGCTCATTACCGCCGTTGCCGGCGAGCTCATGCCCCCGCCGCCCTCGAGCTTCCATGTGCCCTGGTCAGGATGCGTTGGCCATTGCTCTGGAGCTTGCTTGCTGCTGCCCTGTGGAGCTCCTCCTGTTTGCATACGTTGGGAAGAAAAGGGAGGGGAGGAGGAAGAAAGGAAACAGCGCAGCTTGGAAGAGATAACGGTGATGTTGACGGAATGGTAAATAGAAGAATGGAGGCAATTTTTGATGCTATTAAAGTGAACCGCATCTTTCGGTGCTATATATCCAAAATCATGATCTTTCAGTGCTATAGAACCAATTTTCCCAAATATAATGTTTGTGTCAGAATTTGCATCAACCTTACAGATATTTGGTGGCCACAAAATCTAGTCCAAGTAATACACTAGTTTACCTTTGCAGAGCATATTATTATGCTCAATATCGAGGCAATGAATTTTATATAAGACAAGCATTTGAATACAACTAATCAAGGAAGTTAAAGTAACTAAGGTCACAATGTTTTACTTGCATGTTAACCAGTATTGCAAATCAGCCATAAGATGTCAAGATAACATAATCATAATCTTCCAACAGAAAAAAAAAATTGTTACTCTCATTCATACCCCAAAAAACAGTACTCTTGTCTAAGGAAGCACTCATCCATACCCCCCAAAAAAAGCACTCTTGTATAAAGAAGCAAAAAAGATCAATTTCCAGCTTAATCATTCGGTAAGATTTGCAGCGTGGTCATATATGTTTTGCAAAAAATTGCAGTATAGAAGTACTATGCTGAAAATTAACAACTGGCAACTACTGAAGACAGTGCAGGAGTTCTTTTTCAGATCAGAGGAATAGAAACTCACACTTGGGTGATTTGTCTGCTCTCATGATTTCCTCTCAATATTGTGATTCTGTCTCTATAACGGACTTTAAGAGCCACTAATAATGTAACAGTCTCCACTGAATAGTAGCCACGGTCTGCAGTAAACGACAATAAAATCAATTCAACTACAAATAGAAACAAATAAACACAATCCAAGAAAAAGTAATTATGATAGAAAGAAAGGCATCTCATTCAACTACTTGGCTGAAAAGGCATTCTGTACAAATCTTTAACTGAATGGTCCCCTGATTGTCCGACATGTTGTATTATAGTGCATACAGAATTCAGATTAATATACATCAGGAGCATGGGCGATGAATACACATAGTCAATTCTCACGACCATAGTCATGATGACCTCAAGTTTAAGAATGCTTGGCATGCATGATTAGAAAAACCAATAAGGCAGCAGTGTAGCAGAACCAAGCGACAAGACAAGATCCTTATATGCCGTGTACCAGTAGGGACCAGCTATACATGCCATTTATGTTAAAAGTACATGCAAGCTCTCCGTTTCCACACAACCTTCAAACATTTAAAATGAAGCAACAAAAACCATCTCCCCAGTTCCCTAAGAACTAAGACCATATCACTATTGAATAGACACTCCAGAGCCTATAACGACATCCACTCATGTCCATCAAGAAGAAAATCAACATGACTAATATGTTCAATAGCAATAACTACTCACATAAATTTCTACTTGGCTAACATACCTATTCCAGAATAACACATATTCACGTAATCATCCGGAGAAAAAAAGCTAGCATCATGAAAAATACTAGCGATCCATGGAACAACATAAGAAGAACATGATCAGCAAGCAATTCAGCACAGTAGTAAGACCACAGCGCCGTCTCAAAACTCCCAAATCCGAACACCCTAGCACCTCATCGCTGCATCAGGATCTAGCAGAATCACCACCATCTAGCACACTCCATTTATCAGATCGATTGATCGAGCCACCCCCACCAAATCCACGGATCGACCGAAAGTGGCACACGCGGCGCTGGGAGGCGCGATGCAAGAGAATTGGAGCTTAGAACCTACCGACGTAGTCGCCCATGAAGAGGTAGTTGGTGTCGGGGGAGTCCCCGCCGATGCGGAAGAGCTCGATGAGGTCGTAGAACTGGCCGTGGATGTCGCCGCAGACCGTGACGGGGCACCGCACCGGCTGCACGTTCCACTCCTCCATGAGGATCGCCTTCGCCTGCTCGCAAAGCGCCTTGACCTCCGCCTCCGCCAGGAACTTGCACTCCCGCAGCTGCGAGATCTGCCGGTCCAGATCCGCGTGCGACGGCATCGTCGCTCCCCTCCCCTTCCCTCTCCTCCTTCCTCCTCCTCCTCACTGGTGCCCCGGGGAGCCCGCCGCGGGGGAGGTGGGGGGCCCGGCCGCTAGGGTTTCCAGGGGATCGGGGGAGGCGGTGGCGATGCAGGAGCAGGAGGAGGAGGTGGAGGTGCTCATGCCTCCATTTCTCTCTCTCTCTCTCTCTCTCTCTCTCTCTCTGCGACCGCGGGGTTTGCTTATGCCCGCCTGTATAGATTGGGGAAGAAAATCGGTGATTAGTGTATATTTTTGGCGTTTTGGGTGTTTGTTTTGGTTTTGGCTTTCGGAAGGGTTTGGTGATTTGGTCCTCCTAAGAATAAGAATAAATTTTGTGAGTTGTTGATTGGGGGTTGGAAAGGTAGACGAGGCGTACTTTCCAGGTGTGTAGATTAGAGAAAGACAGGATGTTTCGTGGAAGGGATGTCTGCGGGTGCGGTGCAATCGTATATAATTGCTGTATTTAGGAGCATCAGTTAATTAGGGTCTAGTTGGAGCTTAGGGTATCTGCAGAGATTTTGGAGGAAATATATTGATGCCTACTGATTGGTACTGGTATTTAGTTGACTCGTCAGCTATAATAGTAGTTTTTTTATTAAAAAATATTGTGTATAATGATGTGTTTGTGGTAGAAAAAAGGGTCAATTGTAAATTACCACCTTTTCTGAATCTTTATTATAATACTGCCATAAAAATTACAAAAATACTACTTGAACCATCATTCAAATAGCATTCTTGCAAAATATAAAAAACCAGCGAAAAATTTGTAGAAAAATTGATGCTATTTATGCCGATAGGTTGGTTGTGTTATAAATCTCTAGTTATAACTACAATTACGGGGTGTTATTTTCTACTTACCGCTTATGTTTTATATCTCGGTTTCCGTTAGCACATTTCTCAAAACGTAAAACGGTGTGTTTTTAAAAAAAAATTATATGAAAATATCTCTAGAAAATTAAATAGATCCATTTTTCAAGTTTTTAATAGTTAATACTTAATTAATCACGCGTTAATAATATTTTTCGTTTTACGTACAGTTTATAAAAGCCAACACAACCAGCCAATTTAAACACCCATGGTGCTTGGAATTTAGCCATGGCCTCGGCAGGCATATGCTGGTAGTTGTCATTGGCCAACAGTGTATTGTTCATCACGAATGTTCGTAGGAAAATAGCGTGTGGTTTGAAAGTCTATTGCCTGATTATTAGGGAATATTTATAGCATATTTGCATTAAAACAAAGATTGAGACACATAAATTATAATTTTGGTACAATTTATTATACAGACCATCAAGATAAAAAATATCACGATATACATTTATCCTCGTATATAAAGTAATTGTCGTACCATTATCTGGTGGCATCCAATTACCAAATCTGCAAAAAGTGGTTAGGACAGCCCATTCTTGTATGTATAATAGAGAAAAGCCAAAAAACTTACCGTTTTCCTCGCAACATTTTCCCTTCTCTCTTTCGCCAATCAGGCCTGACACTGAGAAGGATGTCAAAGCCACATATATAATGTAGTAACAATAAATGCTTACGTAGTATCGATGTGGGGGTCATTACGAGACTTATACCGTGATATGTAACTCGTTACTTCAACATTAATTATTGGAGTGGTGGGGTCTCAAATAAAATCTAAATAATTATTGTAACCACCACACTTCAAAGCAGACTTGACGTCGCGAACCATAAATACATTACAAACTCATGGCGCCGAACCCGAAATAAATGAAATACTCAACAGAATAGCCTCCACCAGTTCTCCCTGAGATATGCTCGTTAAACCACACAAGGGTGGCGATCAAGAAACTACATATCATAGAGGACTCGATCTACATCAGCTATTAAGCAAATATCTCAATTATTTCAAGCTCATACTTGTATTCGTTTAACTCCCAGGAAAAACGCTAGTCTCACAAATTCATCTCAAGCAATGATATATAACAATAGGGTATACAAGTAAATAAAATAAATCTACAAAATCAGAATTTACATAGGACGACCAGCCAAATATTATGGTTCAGCGGAACCTCATCTACCCATACCCACACGCAACCGACTAAGCGTTGGCCTCTAATAGAACTATTCCTAAAGAAGCAACGATTCCCACGACACTTATCCTATCAATTCATCACCTGCAATAAGGTCTAAAGCACAACATAGAAATAAAGTAAGAGTCAGTACATTACCGAAATAATGTACTGGCAAGGTCAATTCTAAAACACTACATACAAGTTCTAAGTCAAGGAAAGGCTATTTGTAGGTTCAGTCTTGCGTAAAGCAAATTTTAATTCATAATCATTTACAATGGTTTTTAATAAAACAGTAAAATATATACCGTGAGTAAATAAAGTTATCAACATAACATCATCATTTTAGTTGTTGCCCTCCCTGGCAACAAGTCATCATAAGCATCATAATTATAAACAATCACCAATCCATATCCCAATTTCATAAATACATTTGTAAAGTACAAAACTATACTCATGACACGTCATTATGTCTCTCATGACCACGAGCACGGCTAACCGATTAGTTTTAACTCTGCAGAGTTTGTACAACTTTACCCACATAATGTGATGGAAGCCAAAACGGCTACACCCTAGGTTGTTCGATACCCATCGGTATCCCACACTCTACATGTTGAGTGCGGCCTAGAGGTCACAACTTAGCCTTTACATTACTCAATGTTTAACCTTGCATCAACGACGGCAAGCGAAAATCCACATCGAGGGGCTACCTCAATGCCGCTAGGTGGCAGGCCCTCGCCTTAACCTAACGTCGTGACAGCAAACAAAGTAAACCCTCTGTTTTCCCACGGGGCGCTATACCGTTGTATTAGACAGACTTAGACACCTAACACCGTTACGGGCCGTTAAGTAGTTCCTATGAGCTAATAGCACGATTTAACCCATACTACTGTGGCCTACCATATGCAAGGCTAAACACTGAGCAACTTAATGAGCTAAAGCCATCTCATTCTAGCACATATGGTTGCACGGTATACATAAGTTGATGACATTGAGTTCGGTCCTTAATCGACTCAGGCGAACACTCCCTCTATCGGTGTGCAACTACTCCATATGCACACCACTTGCTGCCCAAGTCTAAAAACATATTTCCTTCCATTTTGGTTTGCAAATAACCAGAGGCTTCACCTCTGTCCAGAAGTTGCAAAATTCCCATTTTAACAAGTATAAGGTGACCAATATATTTATTAGCATGTTTTTAAGTATGGCTAAGCATATGGAAACATAATAAGGAAGTATAAACCCATGTGAGTACAAGTGAGGTACTCTAACCATCTCTAGGGTTACAACAGCAAGGACTACAAGGTTTCAAGGTGGACCATGCAACAATTAGGTTTTAGCTACCATTTACCACAATTCAAATATCGTTATTCACAAATACGCATGCAATTTCATAAATAACACATTTCATTCTCTAAAACATAGGATTCAACTTGTTCAATGTCACACCCTAAATTTAGCCACACAAAAATAATACCAGAGAAAAAGTCCCAAGAAATTGAATTAAAATGGCTAAAGGAATTAATTAAATGTGTGAAATACAAAATAATAAGCTACTATGGCTGGGAACATTTTTCCTATGTTCCCCTTGCCAAAATATATTAACTGGATTTTTATTAGAATTTTCAGAGCATAGGAACTATTTTTAATAAATCAAAAACGATTATCGGAATTAAATTAACCCTGGAAATTCCTTTTTTTCTTTGCTTCCTTTTTCTCCTAATTTCCTTCTGCTGGACCGCAGCCCAACACTGTGCCGCCGGCCTCTGCGCGGCCCGCACACAGCCGCGTTGCGCCCCGGGCCCACCTACCAGCCACCTGTCCCGCTCCTCCTGTCGCTGTACCGTGGGGCCCGCTCGTCAAGCCGCTTCGCCCGCTCACTCGCGCGTCGCCCGCTGACAAGCCAGGCCCGCCTGCTGAATCCATCCCCTACCTCCGTCCGAATCAGGCGGAGGGGAAAATTTCCCCTTCGCCATCCGATCAGCGCCGCCTCCCGCCTCCGCGCGCGCCCGCTCTGGTTCAAACGAGGACGGACTTGGTCCTCACCCACTTCCCCGCGATCTCCGGCTCAGTCGCCCCCTCTCTCACGCGAATCGTGTGCATGACCCCGCCGCCGCCGCCCTCAATCCAGTGAGGATTCGGAGCTATTCGGCCACGATCTCTCCCGGGCAAGCGTATAAAAACCCTCGCCGTTCTCTCCTCTTCCTTTCCCCTCAATCCCCGACGCCTCCCAAGCTCTCTAACATCCTGCGCTGCGCAAACCAGAGCCACCGCCGCGCTCCGCCGTCTCTAGTCGTCTGCCGCCACCGCTGTAGCCACCGCCAGACCCTAAGATCGCCACCGCTAGCTCTGCCACACTCGTGCGAAGTCCGGCCACCGCATCCACAAGCTCCTACGCCGCCGGAGGCCCGATCTCGCCGTCGCCCTCCTCGATAAGCCTTTCCGCCGGTCGGCGGCCACGTTTTCTCGTCCATCTCTTTGGCCATTTCGGCCCTAATTGGTTCCCACATCTTCGCCAGGACCTCCTCAAACCCGTCCACGTCTCCGTCGCCGGAAATTCTCGCTGGAACGCCGATTCCATCGTCGTCCCGTACCTCTGCCGCCGCCTGTCTCCTCTATCCACCGCCGTTCACCATCTTCCGGCCGTCTTAACCCCTCGGTGAGCTCTCCTTCGTTTTCCTCACTTCCTCCCGCAGCTCGCCGTCGTCTTCCGGGGGCCGGATGGTCATCGGCCTAGTTATTAGGACCGGACCGGACCGGCGGTCGGACGAAAAAAACCGGAACCGGAGACTTTAATGGCTCGGTTCACTTAAAAGACCGCTCATGCAATCTAACCGTTAAAAACCGGTTGAACCGGGCGGTTTTTTATGAAACCGTTGAACCGAGCGGTTTTATTGGAACCGGCCGGTTTTTGCTTGTGGACGTTATTACCCCTATTTTTTTATGATCATACAAATAAGGTATGGGCAAAATCGTAAATATTCAGTTTTTTTAGGGTTGCTGCAGCAGGATTCGATCCCCACTCCCCAGACCCCATTAGATCGGCAGGCCGGCGGCGTCGGCGGCGGTAGAGGCGCAGGCGCACGGCGGCGGCGGCAGCGCCGGGTGGTCGCCGGCACCCTGCCTCCTCTGCGCCGACGCAGGGGACGGCGACCTCGTCCTCCCGTTGCCAGCCTCCTTGGGCCTCCTCTGCTCCGGCGTCCTCGTCCTCGCCCTCCCCTTCTCCATCCCGCCAACGACCGTCTTCTGCTCCCCCTCCCGCTCGCCCCCGCACTTGGCCTTGGCCTTCTCCGCCGCGGCCGACGCCACCGACTCAGAAGCTTCCTCCTCCTTCCGCTCCAACCTCCTCTTCACCACCTCCTTCTCCGGCTCCGGCGGCCTGGGCCGCGATACCGACACGGCCGTCTTGGACAGCACCTCCTTCACCTCCTCCTCTACCACCACGGGCGGCGGCAGAGAGACCTCCTTCTCTGGCGGCGGCAAGGTTATTTTCTTACATATGTTTGCCTTGTCTTACATAATTTGTTGTCTTGATGGAATATTATGTTTGACAATGTTATTTCCTATCCTTGTATGTGTTGTGCCATGATGGATATATATGGCTTACAGTTGTTCGGGAACAAAGAGCTACAATTTCAAACAAACATGGGGAAACTCTTGCTGGTTTATTGCATCAAGCATGTTCAAAGAATCTTGTGATCCTTTGTCATGGATTCCGAGCTACAAAGGCAAGTCTATTGCATCCATTGGAATTTTTATTCTTAATTACTTTACGTATCGTATTTATCTGCATAAAAGACTGACGGTCTTACCTTGACTGTTCTTTTCCCAATATGTGTGGCCGTCTCAACAGATATTGCTTTGGAATTTCAAATGTCACAATAATTTTTGAGTGCAGTTGCTGTGATTATACAATTAAAATATTTATGTGCTTATTTTTTTTCTATAAATCGACTATATATGTATATATATTGCTCCGGTTCAATATATTTCATGACCGGTTCAATTCATCCGGTCTAAAACTATTGAACCAGCGGTTCAACCGGTTCTTAACGGTTGGACCAGTGAACCAGCGAACCGATGGCCTCGCCGGTTCAATGTCCGGTCCGGTCCTAATAACTATGGTCATCGGTGGCGACCATCGGGCCGCTTGCCCTGTCGTGGCGCGGTTGCGCCGGCGAGGACGAGTCCCTGTTTGTCCGGGGCCATCCGATCTGTCTCGGGGCAGATCTGGACCAGCCGTGTGGCCTCCCCGCGGGTGCACGCCTCCCTACCGCGTGGCCGCCTCCTGCCGGGCTGCGGTGGACTCAGTCCACCGTGCGCCGCTCTCCTCCGCGCTGCTGACCGGTGGGGCCTGCCTGTCGGCGCCGGCTTCCCGGTCCAGTGACGCATTAAATCGATTAATTGCGCAATAAATCGTTTAGTAATTCAATTTGTATTAGAAAACACAATAAAACTTCAACAATTCATAACTAATTCATACGAGCTCCGATTAAGTCTATTCAAATTTCATTAAATCCAGAAAAATGTCAAGAATTCATTAAAAATATTTTCAGCTTATGTTTACTTGCCTACATGTACTATTTTTAATTGTTTGTGCATTGTCTGTTATCGAATCCGACACCGGTGACTCTTCCGTGTATTACTAGGTCGTAGCGGAGTACGTCGAGCCGGAACAAGGCAAGTCGCACTGCAATCTTGATCATTTTGTACCTTTTTTCACTAAAATACTTTGTTTACTTAAATAAACTGTATTATTTCATTATTTCATGTGGAGGGGTTATAACCTTTATAATGATAGGACTGTGCCTTAGTTTTGAAACCTGAATCCTTGTCACCTGGGTAATAATATAATTAGATTACTATTCCTAGGATGCTTAGCCATGCTTAGCAACATAGCTCACCTGGGAATTAAATACTATCATTATTTGATTCGACTCAATGTCGAAAAAATGGAACTTTGGATAGGCTAATGTTAAATTACTAAAATTGGACCTAAATGGTGGGCTGTGGGTGTATGGTTCTGCTGGTCACACCCATGGCAATTAAGGACCGGTTCGCAGGAACCCCTTGGGCAATTACTCGTACTTTCCATAAGCCAGCATGGGTAATGACTGGGCTTGTAGCGTTTCTTCTCCCTCTCCTAGGCACCGAAGAAGAGGGTGGGCGTGATGGAGTTGGGTCGGCCCGGGGTAGGCTTGATCGGCTTCCGGATCTATCGTGGCGCAAGGAGGGTAACCTGGCCAATATGGGCTGTCCTGTTGGCAGGTGCAACCTTAGCGTAGTGTGGATGGTTTGGGAGAGGTTGAGTGAGCGGTCCTGTCACGGCGCACGGAAACGTGTGTGAGGCTGTATCTTGTGGGTATAGTTGTACACCTCTTATCAGAGTTAAATCTATTCGAATAGCCGCGCCCGCCGTTATGGGCACGTTGGTCAAGACTCACTGTGATTAGTCTCACCTCTTTTTAATTAAAATGACTTAATGGAACTGGTATGGTTCAGGTGGATGGTGTGGAGTCTGGTGAGTTAATCAGTAGGGGATGGTTGGGCCTGGTTAACGTGTTGTAACGTTAATCAATGGAGGATTAATATTGTTCAATTATTCAACCTTTTTACTGTTTGCAACTTTTTTACGCAAATCAATCCCTAGCCTATCTTTGCTTCCCGTGCATATGCATAATTGTGGGTGTGATTTGTTGAGTACTTTGGGTGGTACTCAGCCTTGCTCCCTTTTCCCCCTCTCAGTGGTAGAGTACGCGTCCGACGAGGATCGTCCTGAGGAATAGGGTGGCTCCGCCGTCAAGGTTCTTGTGGGATAGAAGCTACTGCTTGGCCAGATGTTATAGATTTTAATCTATCTTTTCCACTGCATTTATGTAATATAATTTCACTCTCTTTGTAAGACGCACTCTGTATGGCAACTTGGTTTTGTATACCCTGGCTTTCCTAGACAGGGATTTATTACACATGAATGTTCAGAATTTTAGTGTTGAATTTTTGGGCGTTACATTCAAGGAGGAGGGGAGAATACTTGCCTTACTCTTGAGTACCTAGAGCGGCAATTAAATCCACTCCTTTACCGTCTTCGAATATCCTCTAGAAAGAAATTAACGTACGATAGAATAATTAGCAAATAATGTGAAAAATCCAAAATGCTCTAATATGTATGAGGTTCACATGGTGGTTAGGTACTGACCTAAAATGAATTAACGTGAAAGAATTTCTATTTTATCTCTTTTTATTTAAGAGTTACGAATTTTACAAGTTCTTCGGTTGAAATATGGTATTTATGTCTTATATAGATTTTTGGGATAGTTTAGGAGGTAGTTTTGTCAAATCCTTATTTTTAGTATTAAAAGCAATATTTTCAAAGAAATGTGGTGCAAGAGATTCTAATTTAGTCTTTGGTACTTAGGAGATATGTTATTTGGAAGTCTTATACGTGAATACGTTTAACTACGAAATATTATTAAATATCCAAATTGCCCTATTGTGAGTGGAACTTATACAGTGGTTGGGTACTAGTCTTAGATGAATTATGGTGAAGACACTTCCATTTTACCAATTTCTATTTAAGAGATATAATTTTGGCAAGTTCTAGACATATATACGGTACCTATACGTGTATTTTAATATACATGTGTTTTAGGACTATGTTTTTATGAAATCTAACTTTACATATTTAGAGAAGAATATACTGTGAACTTACTTCCATTTGGGTGTAATTCATTTAGAGTTAAAATAGAGTTTCTATGATTTTTAGAAATTATTTTACCATTTACATCCTATGCAAAATATTTATCCTTCGCATAATTCATAAATGTGCTTTAGGTACTAATTTTAGTTAATCTTCTGTTTTCAGAATAAAAGGCCAAGATATTCTGAAGCTAACAAAATTGTTTCCATGTCATTTGGAGCTAATATTAATTTCTTATACATTTTAGAAGTTAGTACCTATTTTATACACTAATTAAGGCATTTACCTATCACCAAATTTATAAAAGTGTCTTTTGCATAATTTTAAATAATTTTTAGTTTACCACAGAAAAGTTCAACATTTTATGAATTTATCAAATCTTAATTTACCAAAATTGAGGTTTATATGGAGTGGGTAAAATCTTAAAGTGTTTATGCACTTTTATATATTATAATATTTTTGAGGCATTTTAAGTACTAGTTCTTCTAGATTTTAATCTACAAAAATAAATTACATAAATTTGTGATTCCAACAAATCTGGTTTCATCAAATTTGGAGTTAAAATGAATTAGTTATGGATTTTTGAAGTTTGCATAATTTTCAGTAGAGCAAATAATGCAATTTAGTATTTTCCTTTATTTTTCTAGATTTTAAATACATGGGTCCACTGGTCCATGAAAGCCAATATGCAAAAAGGCCCTCGGGGTTTTCAGAAATTGAACCCGCGGTCCTCGGCCACGAGTGAAAAGTAGTTTTCTTTAAAAGTTCTCGAGTCCTCGAGTAATTACATATAGGTCCTTAGGTCTACTTATCAGTCTAACAAGTTTTACATCTTAAACCCTGGGAGTTTTAAACTTCTCCTAAGATGTCCCTAAGCCTCTAACCGGTCGGGCCCACCTAGCAGTGAGACAGAGATCGGTGACAGCGAGGCAGAGCAGAGGCGTGCGCGCCCAACGAGCTTCCCGGTGGCGGTGACGGTGAACGGTAGCTCGGCTCGGGCTGCGGCCAACAAAGAAAAGGTGGAGGGAACTATGGCGATCCTATTGGTGGTCATTTCGTCACCGGCGGTGGCCCAAGCAAGGCGCAGTGGCGACACGAGCGACGGAGTGTCTCGGGATGCCGAGGTGATTTGCAATACGGCTCGACCTAGGGCAAATCAGTGCATGCATGCGTGTTCTAAAGTTGCTAGGGTGCTCACCAAAGGTTTTACAGTGGCTGACGGGGCTTGGATAGCGGCGACAACAGTGAAGGCAGTCCGGCGGCAGCGGAATTTCATCGATCCACGACGGCGGCTTGCTCCCGTTATCCTATGGACGAGGCATGGTGTCTACCAGGTTAAAGGCTCCGTAGGGATGGCTCCTGTGCAAAGAATCTGATTGAGACCTACCGAGGACGGCGGAATCGACGGTGAGGTCTTCGGCCGGAGTTGGGAAGATGGTGGTTGATCTCGAGTTTCACGACACCATATCTCGATTCCTTCAGTCAGCTCACTCCTGGAGGCGAGGCGACGACGTTGGCGCGATGGCTCGACTTGCGGCGCCCTAGATCGGCCGAAATGGCTACGGCGCCATGACGGCGGTCCAGCGGAGCAGAGACAGTGCATGGTGGCTCCAACTAGCAAACCTATGGTCATAAAGTACGAAAATGGAATGATTAGGAGATGTATATCACGTTCTTGTGGTTGGGGAAAGGTGGAGCTCATCGGAGTTAGCTCGGGCTCGATCAAACACTATCGGCGGTGAAGAAAGATGCTTCTATCTTCAGCGATCCCAGGGGTTTCCTTCGATCTTCTCGGTAGGAACGTGAAGAGGAAGAGAGGGAGGAGTGGCTGGCGTGGTCTGAGGCGAAATGGCCGAAGTCTTCTAGGGATGATCTTGTCTAGGTGACTCTGCAGGCTTAGAGAGGGAGAAGAAGGAGAAGAGGGCACATTGGCTATGGCTGCTGAGGTGTGTCCACTTCTACAGTGGCATGGGTGGGTCCTACTTTGCAAGAAATATTTGTCACATACTTTGGGCTAGGTCTAAATACCAAATAGTGGGTCCATGTAGTGATGTCCCAGGTGAAAGTGAGGAGGATGGCTAGAAATTTGGGTGAAAGACACTGTCCTAAGTAGTGGTGAAGCTTACAGGTGGGCCAAGGGTCTTGTGGGGTCCACATGGAAGTGAAATAGAGAGAGGAGTCCTCTAGAAGCTAAGTCCTGCTAGCTGTCAAACATGCAATCTTCACACTAGTGTTTTACCAAGTTACCAACGGTTATTAAGCCGGGGAAAATTACTGGAGGTAGAGGAGGATGTGCTTAACCTACTGGCCAAATTGCACGGTTAGAAGTGGCCTGGTTAATCTTTGGTGAAATTGTAAAATAGGCATGGTGACCCTGTTTTTCTGCAATCCAATTATTTCCCAGTGCCTTGCTCTTATCATTTTATGTAGTTTCTTTGAGAATTAAATTAAGAAAAATTTTCTGGTTGTAGGATACATCTTGGTACACATTTTGGTTGAAAGGAACTTCTTGAATAGTTAAGATTTTTATTTGGTGAAAATAAGAACTAAGCAATTTATTTTGGCTAGTTGTCTAGTTTTGCCGATTTGGGAGATTTTATTGGGGTAGCTATTGAAGTGATAAAATCATGTAAAATTTATAGTAGACTAAATGGGTTGTATAGTGCTTATAGGAATTTTCCCATAATTTTATGTTAAACAAATTATTTTTAAAAATTCCTTAGGCTATGCAAATGCTTATGCACCCTATTATGAAAATGCACTTTAAGATCCAAAAACAATTCAAAACAAAGCCTGAACATGAAATGGTAATAAATTTATTTATCTCCATATTTTTGTGTCAAACTTTTATCTATACATATTTAGTCATATTACATTTTCTGTTTTTGTAAATTAACTATTAAAATCTTTATGCACCAACCTTAAGGTATTTTAATTTGGTCAAAACCTCTTATACCCATTTGGATGAATTACTTCCATTTCCATTTGACCTACAAAAGGTTTTAAAAATTTGCTTTATGGATTCCAGAGCTGTGTGTGGTGCCTCCCGACTAGGTGGAAGGCCACCATGTGCATACGGCACCCGATCCCAGGATCAGTAGTCGGGTACGCACAACAATGATACAACTCAGAGTTACAATAAATACATAACAGAGTACACATATAAATACAAGGAGATCCATCCATGACAAACCCGGGATGGGCAAAAATAATCAACAGGTAAACTAGCGGAACAGCAGAGACAGGGTGGAAGCTGGACAAAAACTACACCACAGGCTCGGTTGGGAACTAGGCTCGAAACCTTCAGAAGTCTTCGTAGTCGGCCTGGTCTTGGAGGAACTCGGCAGCAGTCGGGTCTTCGTCTTCTTCTCCAAAACCTACTATACATATATATGAACAAGGTGAGTACTTCCGTACTCAGCAAGCCAGAAGTGATGCCATGTCGGTCAGACAGAAAGGCTAAGGGTTTCATTTGCGGAAATTTGCCTTTATAAACTATTTTCTTTGCAAACACTAGTGAGTTCCAAATTTTAGTTGTCGGACAGAGACTCACGCCTCTATCCATTCCGCAAGTTGCTTTTCAACAACTCGCCACTTAAAGAAATCAAGCACATATATTCATATCCTCTTTTACTTTTCATTTGTTGGTCATGTATCTCCCCAGTAGCTACAACCACTCGTTGACCCTGAGACTCGGCTACAACCAAATCTCAGCTGTGGCACTTGATGCCCACTACACTGGCTACAACCAGCTAGCTAGTCGGCCGCCCTGGCTACAACCCGGGGGCTCATCATTGCTGCCCTGGCTACAACCCGGGAGCATGATCATGGCACTAAATGCCCGCTAGGCTGGCTACAACCAGCTAGCTAAAACACTGCTGCCCTGGCTACAACCCGGGAGCGTGCTCATCACCGTCTTCTGGCTACAACCCGAAGACATTGGTACAACTGCCACCCTGGCTACAACCCGGGGGCTTAAGTTCGCTGCCCTGGCTACAACCCGGGAGTATGATCTTCATCCTGTTTACTTTTCATACACTTGTTTATGGTGCTTAACACCCCGGATCACACAGATCCGTTTCTGGCCACACAGGCCTTCCGTTTGCTCACTCGGCAAACTCTGGTCACAGTTCCCTTTCCATCAAACACCTTTCACAAATCACTAGCAAACAAATCTACGCTATGGGGATCACCTTACATCGCCCTTAACCGTGGGCACGGCTGTTCGAACAGTTCTGCTAAACTCTGCAGAGGGTGTGCGCTTTACCCATCCGACACGAAAATTACACCGAGCACTGGCCTGTACCCAGAAATTCGTGACAAGGCCATTTCCAAAGCCAGTCTAGAGTCATCCAATGCCAGCCGAAAGATCCACACAGGATTCAGTGGTCGGCACTGAACTCCCCTAAACCTACTATTTACTCGGCCAGGGGCATCCCAAAATACCCGTCTGGTCGCACTGTAAGATGCTCGGATGGAATCCCCAAAGGAAACGGTCCTTAATGATAATACATAGCCAAGCCACACAGGCACTGTCTCTGTATATCAAGATTTTCGCAACTTTATTTGTTTCGCAACACGCCGATACACAGAGTACCGGGTTTTTCAATCAGTTTAGTAAAACCCAGTGTTTTTCTCCACGACAAACAACGTTGCAGAGCTAAGCCATTCTACTCGGCATCGTATCCTCAGATAGGATGCTAGCGTGCCATTTGTGGGGCTCTCAAGGGAGAAATATACCAACATCCTACCAAATGAGTGCTACTACTGGGTAGGTCCATCGGTTGCGCTTGCAAAACCGAGGCCAACAGTTTAAAAAGGTGTAAACTAAGCATGCATATATTTTCCAAACAACATAGTTTTGCATATATGGGAAACAATATGTTCAAAGAGGCTTGCCTTGTTCCAAGGAGGGGTCTTCTTCGGCGAAGGCGGCTTCTGGATCGTCTACCGGTTCAGGCTCTGAACAAGCAGAAAGAAACACTGATAAGCAGGAGGGTTAAAACACCAAGAAAAAGATCAAGAAGTAGTCGGCTGCAGAAAAGGTGGCAGTCGGCTGAACCAGGCTTGCGAACCAGGCGACAGAGCTCCAAAGCTTGAGAGAAGAACAAGAACTCAGCAGAGCTAGAGCTGGCCGGTTTGCAAAACAAAGGAAGAAGGAGCATGGATGGCTCAATATATATAGCCGGCGTGCAAGAGTGAGGCACGGAGGAGCTGGGCAACGGGTAGGGAGAAAAAGTCAAGATGAACTGACAGGGATATGACAAGGAGTGACTTTGGAGTCCAACTGGTCAGAGGAGTTAGCAGGCACTGTAGCTGCGAGGAGACCTTAAGGTCAAGGCTAGGACAGGTTGGAGAAATCTCACTGACAGGGCTTCGGACTGACCACTGGTCCAAGCGATGCCGCGGGCAGGTGAAGACTGATTCTTCTCTACTTTGGTAGTCGGCGTCCAACGAACGAGTGCAACTCGGGGGACAAGGAAACAACAGGCCTCAATAAGGCAGTCGGCCACTTCACAGTGCTTACTCGGCAGCAAGGAGGTCCGAGTAAGACAAAGGAAAGGGCAGGATACAAGGACTGAGTAGCAATCTACTCGGCTCAAGGGATAAGGTAGTCGGCTGGCCGGGGAGAAAAACTTGGGCACAGCTGACAGGATAGGAAGGGAGCTCGGGAAAACGAAGACTAGCGGGAAAAGAAAAACGGGTCGTTACACTGTGCTTTATATTCTTTTATTATTTTATATTGTGACCTAGGGTAAGTCTTTAAGTAAATTAAAAATTTAACTATAAAAGTTTTAGTGTTTCCCCTTTTTAAGATTTAGTTTAGTAAATCTATCTCTCATTTTACTCCTTTGTATAGAAAGCATAGGATTTTACTTCCAAGGGCTTTTTATTAACTTATTTTGGTTAAAATTTTGAAATTCGAAATTTTCGTATGTTACAATTGATAAAGGTTAAAACAATATTCCTTTATAGGGAGCTCAAGGAGGTATTTAGGTACAGTGCTTTTTATTCGATTGTTGATTATTTGCTATAATTATTGCTCAACTAATCAATATTGATTAGTATAGATGACAAAAAAAACTAATCAATATTGATTGCCAAGTGTAATAGTTGATGTTTATTTATTAAGCCTGCATCAAATTAGTAAAATTATGCGATCGGAGACAGACCTTCATTTTTATCTCACCAAAAGGAAGAAAACCACACCAGGCTCGTTCCAAGTGGATTCACTACATGAACTACTTTTCATATGTTCCATATGGTGAAAGGATCTTTGAGGCCTAGAGAGGGTGAATAGGTGATTTAAAACTTTAAATGAAACACGGAAGTAAAGGCCTATTGGATATTCCGATCACAGACCAGACATTTCGATATCAATATCGGAAGTTCTGATATGCATAGCAACAATGAGCTAAGCAAGCACGAATAGATCTACTCAACCAACAAATAAACAAGCATATACACATATATATATGTATATATATATGTGTATATATATATGTATATATATATATATGACACCTGTTTGGGGGCTTCATGGTGTCCGGGCCTCAAGGTTTGAAATATCATTTTTTTTTTTAGATTTTTCAACTTCTATATATGTACCCAAGTATAACAATATGATTGATGTCCATACCTTGCAAGAAAACATCTCGAATTCAAAGTTTATTTCACCATCCCATATCACATGCCTAGTTATTTTATGTTTGGATGACACATATCTAGAATCAAAATTTAAGCAAAAAAGGCATGCATAAGTTTAAATTCAGTTCAAACTTGTTTGATAAACAAGTTAATGTTCATACCCAAAAAGTTTTAAAAATTTTCATACTCATTTAAATTAGGTATATACCTGATTTGAATCTTGAGGCACAGGCACTATGGTGCACCAAGTAAATTATATATATATAGAGAGAGAGAGAGAGCGCAAAGTGATGAATACAAGGGATAGAGTGATATCACCGAGGCTCACAAGCCAATGTATTTCCCGGAGTTCAAATCCTTGAGGCATTCTACTCTCCGTTGAGGAGCTCACAAAGAGCCGGGTCTTCGCTAACCCTTTCCTCCTGAGGTTGCACAAATGCACTCCTCCACTAGCGGTATCTATTTCCTTGCGGAGGCAAGATCCGGCTTTCACAAACTTCCCTTGGCACACTACAATCGAATCGGTGGCTCAAGGAAGACACCTAGCCATGTAGGAGTCCTCAACCTCAACAAGTAATAGATGCAACAAGAACTCTATGGGGTTGAATCCTAGTGCTCAAAAGCCAAAAGAAGTTCTCACCAAGCACAACAGGTTTCCAAATCCAATCCATTCACACAAAGTCAAATCACAAAGATCAAGTGCGAGAGAGGAGAAAGAAATCAAGCCTCAAAGTAAATCTCAACAAACTCAAGCCAAGGGCATTTAGGGCCGTTCGGATCAGCTGAAAGAGCTAAGCTTATTCTGGCATGGTAATCAAAACAAACTATTAGCACATGATTAATTAAGTATTAACTATTATAAACTTGAAAAATAGATTTATTTTATTTTTTAAAAAATTCTATATAGAAAGTTTTTGCACGAAACGCAACGTTTAGCAGTTCAAGAAGCCCAACCATATAAGCACTTGTGAACGGTGCCTTAATTTGCAATTGAACCAGCAATCCTAGCTTTTGGGTGGGGAGGGGTTTAAATACCCCTTCATCTAGATTTGCCTATTGGAGTCAAAAGATTCCTCATAAATACCCCTTCTAATACACCATCAGAATGTCCGATCTATTCAAAATGCTAGCTCCAACGTTCAAAGCAATAGTCCTCGATCTGGAAAAAATACATACATTGGTGTCGGAGGACGAAGCCTCGACGGCGGGAAGTCAGGAGACCCCCCTTTGAGATTCGGCCAGGGGAGTGGTTCTCAGGTGAAGCCGGCGTCAAGCGGAAGAAGAGAGATCAGCGCTCGGGGCAGAAACAGAGGGGCCCGAGCTGGAAGATAGGGGTCCGGACCGTCCGAACACGGTCCGGACCGTCCGAACTGTGGAGATCACGTGGGGAAGACGATGAACAGCGCGTGCAAAGGGGGACACGAGGATTTATACAGGTTCGGGCCGCCGGAGCGTAATACCCTACTCCTGTGTGTGTGGTTTGCTGTCTGTGGTGGATGAATGTGGGATTGCGGTTACAAAGTGGACCCTGCGGGGAGCTCGGAAGCTAGCCCGGGGACTTGAGATTCAGAGAGAGAGAGAGAGAGAGCCGAGAGCAAGAGCTAGCCTGGGTCGCCTGAGGCTGGAACTCAGTCTGCCGAGAGAGAGGCATGGATCCTCCTTTATAGATTAGGGGAGTCCACAGTGTCAGAATACAGAGAGAGAGCTTTTCCGGTGAGCTCTCCTGTGCACACGTCTGCCTACGACGCCCATGCCGGAGCTGTTGCTGCTGTGGGCGGCTGGAGCACGCGCATGCCAGCAGCCGCCTGTTGCGCCACGCCTGGAGGAGCCCCTGTTGGGTGCTGCGGGCGGCTGGTCTGGTCGCCTGGTTGCCACACACGCCCGGAGGCGGCGCCTCCGGGCACGGGCGACACGCGCCCGGGGCCGGAGGAGGCGCTCCCGGGCGGCACTCGCCCGGGGCCGGAGGAGGCGCTCCCGGGCGACAGGCGGCGCGTCCGGGCGCGGGGACGAGCACCCGGGGCCGCGGGCGACGCATCCGGGCACAGACGACCGGCGGGAGACACGGCCTCTCTGCCGGCCGCCGGTTGTGTAGGATATGTCCCCCGGAGGAGCCGATGTGGCCGGAGAGCCACGCGTCCCCGCAGAACGTGGGACCCCCCGTCCTATTTCGCCGACAATTGGATATTTCGATGCCATATCGGATATTTCGTTAATATTCACTCAGCCAGACCGAGGGATCAAAGTTTAGAAAAATCGAAATTTCCGACACATTGGATATTCCAATTGAAGCATTGGAAATTCCGATAATTTTTCACCAAACCAACCCGAGAGCAAAACTTTGCAAACTTTCGGATATTCTGACCCATCAAAATTTCCAATCCAACGATCGGAATATTCGATATTTTCTCCAATGCCAAACCGAGAGTAAAACTTTTGCTGAAGACAGATTTTTCAGTAGATCAGATATTCTGACTTTCACATTGGAATATCCGTTCTGTTGATTTTTCTAGAAAAACTTGTAGAACAAGAGACACTTTGCAAGAGATTTTGAGCACCAATTTTCAACCTTAGGTTTCAAAGCGACATCCCCTTTATAGTATGGTTTTTCCTATGACACAAAAGCAGGGAAAAATTTAATTACCACATAGGCATTGTGCTATACACAACTCGTTCTCCTTTGATCCGCCATAAACCATTCATTTCACCAAATCGAAGGACTAAATGTCTAGATTCAAGGGGTGTTTTGGTAGGGCTCTAGCTCATTCATCTTTCCTAGAGCTAGAGCACAACCAAATAGTCCAAATTCACTCAAAGTTGGAATGGAGCGGGCTGGATCGATAAAAAAAAAATGAACTAGCGGTCAGGGACGGGGCTGGGGTCGCTCCATAGCTCCGCTCTTGACCGAATGACACCGACGCCCATATGTTTTGGTGAAAATTATGGCAAATTGCCACCACGCCACCCCCCCATCCTCCCTCTCCCATACTGAGCCCAACACCCCATCTCTCCTGACCTCGTCTCCCCCAACGCATCTGGCGACAAAGGCGACGGAAGACAGTAGGTGGCGGAGGGGAAAGAGGGCACTAGCGATGGCGCACCGGCAGGAAACGGCCATGCCGCACGGGCTGCCCCTATCTGCATCCCCCCTCCTCTTTCCTTTCCATCCCCGATCGCACAGCGGCTGCTAAGGGCAGTGCACGACAGCTGAGGGGGTGCACGGTGGTGGAGGGCAGCGCACGACAGCTATGGGCTGCGCAAGGCGGCTGATGACGACGCAGGACTGCTGACGGTAGTGGAAGGTAATTTTTCTCTAAACCCTAAAATTTCTACAACCTCTTCCCTTCAATTCTGTGGGAATGAATGAATATTTTGGTTGATTGGTTGCGATTATGCAACAAACAAATGGGGAAAAATTCAGATCTGAAAACTTGTTTTTTAGAGGTGTGTGAAATTTCAGATTAGAGAAATTGAGAGTAGAGAGTAGTCATGAACTAGAGAGTAGAGACCAGTTTGTCTGTTGTCCAATTATGCACTGAAATCATGCACTCTAGGTTTGTTGCTGGATATCAGTTCAGAAATTTAGTGTTCTGAACTTAATTAATGGGGAAGGTAATTTGTTGCTGTATGATTTAGTGTTCTCAAATGGGGAAGGTAATTTGTTGCTGCGTATGTTGTTGCATATCAGTTCAGAAATTAAAATATGAACTGATATCCAACAAATAAACATATTGTTGCTGCATATCAGTTCAGACTCTAGTTTTGTTTGCCATTTGAGAACTAGAGACCAGTGATGAATCATCTAGTTATGCACTGAAATCATGCACTCTAACTTTTATATAAATCCATTTGAGAACTAGAGACCATGAGTATTTTCTTTCAATTTGCATTTGAGAATTAGAGACCATGAGCATTTTCTTTCATTCTGCCCTCTGAAAATAGAACGATAAATATATATGGATTGCCTCTACCCTCTGAAACTTGCAGATTGTATATTGTCACACCCTGAAAATCAGCCTAATTAAAAATTATTTTGGGTAAATAGAAATACAAGAAATACACTAGAAAATTTTGTCTGTGAAAGTGTTTGAATAAAATTTTTGAAATTTTCAATATTAAAAATCCCAAGTTGAAATTTTAATAAATGTTTGGATACTTTTATATTCCTGGGGTTTTAGCGGAATATTTTAAGCGTTTAAGTATTTATAAAAATAAATCCTTTGTGTTTCGTGGTGGCATTTACTTCTGGTAAATTCCCCATGATTTAATAAACTCTCTGAAATTTTCTCGGATTTTTGGAACTTCAAAATTAATTTTAATGCAATAAAGATCACTTCAGCAATTGATTAAATATAACATAAAATCCTATTTTCTTTTCCCGTGTTCGGGTCGTTTCTACCTTAGTCCCCTGATGTCCCTCCATTCACCTCGAACCATGTTCCCTTTCTTCTTTTAAGTTTTGGTGTCGTTTCCCGAAACCCTAATGTCCCCTGTATTTCCATGACTGCCAGAAACTCCTTTTCCATTGAGATTCCTGTTGTTAATGAAGCCTAGATCTCGAGAACCTTTCGAGATCAGCCCACTTTCAATCACCATGGAGTATTCTCGCCCATTTCTTTATTTCTAGAATATTTACAAATTTCTGAATATCTCTAAAATATCTCCCGCCTTCCGGATTCCCTAAAAATACATATATTTTGGATATTTAATTCCTCGACTAATCCAATTTCTCGATTTGCCGCTTTCATAGATATCCCCGAGTTTGTATACTATCCCTCTCTCTTACATGTGGGCCCTCACTGTCGTCCTCTCTCCCTCTTAATTGACATGTGGGCCCTCTATTTAATTAATTCCCTTCTCAAAATCTCAAGTCTATGACATGTGGGCCCCACTTGTCATCCTCTCTCTGTGTGTCACTGCCATGTGGGCCCCACACCTCAACTCCCCTCTCTCTCCCTGACCAAGGAACCCACCTATCAGCCAACAGAATATTCCCTTAGCATATTCTTTTTAATTCAAATAAATCCCTTTTAATCCCAGAAAATCCAATTAAAGTTCAAAAATTCGTATCTTTTCAACCATAACTCCGATTGACTCCGTTCAAGTCTCAAATTTTTTTTAAAATCGAGATCTTCCTCGTGGCACTATTAGTTATTAATAATAGTATTTTATTTCTAGGGTTTGGTGTGTTTTTATCTCGTTTTACGCCTAGTCGATGCTTCGGAAATTATTTCGGACACGGATTTTCGAAGATTTTGAAGACGAAGATTGAGGTAAGTCACTTCTTGAATATATTGGTCCTAGTTTATAAAGTATTTTTGTTTGCTAAACTGTATTTTAGTGCGCATGATAAATTGATTCGGCCTCAGTTCGCATGGCAAACCGATGGACCTACCTAGTAGTTGCAATACCTGGTAGGCTTGATAAACCTGATTCCTTGTCGCTTCACCTCAGTGTTACCTCGGCATCCGTGCTCTATGAGCATGGGTATTGGCGGTTCCCCTCCTATCACATGTGTTGTCGAAATAGGAAAACCAGGGTTTAGAAAATCTTTTAATCCGACACGCGGTGTCGGTAAGTTTGGGAAATAAGAACTGTTTTGCGAAAACTCGCGATACAAAGTGATTACCTAGGCAGGGATGTTTTGTATTCGCATATAAGGACCGATTCCTTGGGGAGTTGCACTGACCATAATACAGTGCGACCACATGGGTGGTATGGGACGCCCCTGGCTAAGTATTCAGCCGGAACAGGGTTACCTCGCATGCCAGTAGATGTGGAACGCCGGGATAAGGTGTTTGGGGGTATCTCCGGGTTCCTAAGTAGAGCAAGGATAGGAAGCTTGCCCAGTACTCGGTCTAGGAGTTTGGGGATTATTTGCAAGCCGAATACTTGACTGAGTTTGGCCCATCTATCGGACATGAGGTATCCTGGGATAGCTCCTGAAAGGCCTTATCGCGAACCTCCCCTGCTTGGCCAGTAAGGGAGCAAGCTCGCGTTGTATAGGGAAAGCGTACACCTCTGCAGAGTACTGAACTGTTCGAACAGCCATGCCCACGGTCATGGGCGATGTGAAGTGATTCCTCTAGCGTAACTTTGTCTTTATAAAAGGTTTGTGAAGCATGTTTATGGCTGGGAACCGTTACCAGAATCGGCCAGGTCAGCAGATGGATGACCAGTGCGTGGTCTAAAACAGTCCTGTGTGGATCGGGATGTCAGATGGCATCATAGTTAGGCTTCTCGAGTGGAAACAATATGTGTTGGGATGGAGATATAATGGCTTTGGGAGTCGAAGTTGAGATGAATAATATCCTGGAAAGGACGAAAGTGAAAGAAAAATAATAGAGGAAAAATAAGATTACGTCCTAGAGAGGACGAAAGTGAAAATAAAGTAATAGATGAAAATACAGTGTAAAGTTGCTTGAGGGCAGACCCACTGAACCGTTGTCGTGAGCCGACAATCGGTAAAGGAATAAACTTGGCTAAACTTTAAACAATTAAAATTTGGTTCATCCGCTTGAGTTGTGACAAAGCAATTCGCGGATAGGATTGAGACGAGAGCTTCTTTCTAGTTATAACTGGATCAACCCACACCTAGAGTTTTAGAAAAATGTTTTAAAATAAAATGTTTGCAAAATAAACCCCAGCCTTCCTTGATGGCCTGCATAACTTACATTTCTCGTGACTTGCTGAGTACGTATGTACTCAATCCATTATCTTTTTACCTCCTTCAGGAAGAGTGATTTGAAGTGAAGATTAGGGTTTCTTTTCTAATCCCAAGCCGTTGCTTGTGGATTGGGTTCTCGCTATGCTGTCGATCCGTTGCTGCTGTTCTGTTTAAAGGTTGCTGCTCAGAGCTTTCCCGAAGACGCAACTTATAAAAGTATTATATATATATATATATATATTATTTAGTTGCTATGGTACATCTCCATTGACCGTGGGTACCAACAAGGTTTTCTAGGATTGGTATCGGCAACATGGTTACGTGGGAGTTGGTTCATGTCAATCTCCTGCGACGCTCTCACTCTGGTGTCACTGTAGATGGTGCCAGGGTGGGGTGTTACAGCCCGGTATGCCCGGTTGGCCATATATAGATTCAACCTATCACGCCAAGTGTTCCCGAGTGTTAGAAGCAGATTATATGACTAGAGATGGCAACGGGTGTGTACCCATCGGGTTACCTTACCCCGTACCCACACCCGTTGAAACTAAACGTGCACGCTCCAACACCCACACCCGCTCGTAGGTGAAAAATTCCCCCATACCCATACCCGCGTGGGTGATAGGTTCCCGTTGGGTACCCATACCTGTTACAGCAGGGATGAGATTGGGACTTGGGAGGGACGACAGACGGCGAGGGAGACTAAAAATGCGGCGCAAGCACAACTCCTCGATCGGTCGATCCCAATTCCCGATTTCCCAACTCCCAGATCCCTGCACTACTGTGGCACTGCGCCCTTGCCTCCCTGCCCATCGCGCCGCTTGCGCACCTACGCTGCCAGCGCTCCGCCCACGTGAATGGGCCATCTGCGTGCAACCTGCACGCCTGCGCCGCTCGCTGCACGCGTGGCTGCTTCCGCCTGCTGCCCGCGTGCCTGCGCTGCCCGCCGTGAGTGTGGCCACCTCTACGCTAGCTGGCTGCGTTCCACCGCCGGTAGAGAATCGATAGAGATGGAGGTTGAGGGATGGATAATTTTATACCTAGGGTTTGATGGTTGTTAGACCTTGGGCCATCACAGTATTAGGCTAGCCCTATAGGTTTTTTTAACTCATGGGTTAACGGGTTCAGGTGACAAGGGAATGTACCTACACCCGATATACCTAATAGGTAAAGATTTTACCCGTTAACAGATCCATGGAATGACATTTAGACTATATCTACCTCTTAGTAGAGTAAAAACCCATCGGATTTTGGATGTGGGGCCATTGCCATCACTTTATACGTCCAGCCACATTTCAGCCCAGCCAACCTGCAGTACCCAACGAAGCCTAAAACCCTACTCCGCTCCTCCCCCGTCGCGGCGTCGCCACGCAGCGGCGGCGAGCTCACCTAACCAAAACCCCAAGCCCTCCACCGCGATGGACCACGCGACGGAGCGGAGGCGCCATCCCGGGGCCCCCCACCCGCGCCGCAAGGTCGTGGAGGAGCCGTTCGATGCCTCCCCTCCCCCCGCCGCCGCGGCGGCGCCTTCCTCCCACCTCGTCGGCTCCATCGTAGAGAAGGGCTTCTCCGCTGTCGCGCCCTCCTCCGCCCCGAGTCCCACCGTCCTCCCCTTCCCCATCGCCCGGCACCGCTCCCACGGCCCCGTAAGGCGCCACCGTCCTCCCTACCTCGGAACCCTAAAATCCCAGTAACCTGCTGCCCTTTGCTTGGTTTGGTGCTCTGGTTGTACCGCCTGACTGATTACCTGCTCTTTCGCAGCACTGGAAACCGGCGACGAGGGATGCTGCCATGGTGGAGGGAGAGGACGATGAGGAAGGGATGGATGTGGACGAGACGGACTACCAACCCGTGGCCGCCGCAGCTGGACCCGTGAAGAGGAAGGAGAAGAAGGGCATGGATTTCAGCAGGTGGCGGGAGTTCATTGCTGAGGATACGCCTTCAAAGCGAAGGCAAGCAAAGCCATTACAGCCGAAGGAACAGATTGCGCAGAAAATTGATGCCAGGTCTGTGGGTTCAGTGGTGGGTGGTGCCAAACTGGAGAAGGGTTCTGGGGAAACCAGTAAACAGCTGAAAATTGGAAATGGTAAAGAAGAATCGGGTGGAGCTGCTTTGATGTCTGATGTGGCATCAAGGAAGCCAATGAAACAAATTGATGCTAGAGATGATGCGAGGAATGTGGGTAGTTACAAGGATGTGGAGTTGCGAGCAGAGGGTATGGAATTGGATAGTGGGGAACCATCTCTTGCAGCAGAGGTTAATGCGGAGAACATGGCTAGGCTGGCAGGAATGTCAGCTGGGGAGATTGCAGAGGCACAGGCAGAGATCCTCAATAGGATGGATCCTGCATTGGTGGAGATGCTGAAACGGCGGGGGAGGGAGAAGTCCGGGAGCAGGAAAGATGGGGGAAAGGGCAAGGGTGGGGAATTTTCAGGCCCAGGGAAGATCTCGAGGGTTTTGCCTGGAGAATGGTTGTCAGCTGGTGAGCATAGTGGACACTCTTGGAAGGCGTGGAGTGAAAGAGTGGAGCGGATCAGGTCATGTAGGTTCACATTGGAAGGAGATATTTTGGGGTTTCATTCTTGTCAGGAGCAGCAAGATGGTACGTAATTTGTCTTTGATCAGTGTTCGTTTAGCTTCTACTGTTATGGTATCCATTACATATAAACCTGGCTTTCTCACTTATAGGCAAGAAAACACATGTGGAAAGCGTAGGTGAGCGTGATTTTCTTCGAACAGAGGGAGATCCTGCAGCTGTTGGGTACACGATCAATGAAGCAGTGGCACTTACCAGGAGCATGGTTTGTTACTTTCTTCTATATAACATATGTGGATACTGTATAACATCTAACTTCACCTTTTATATTTTTAGTGATTTTAACCTTTGCATGTATATGAATTTTCTTGTGTTTTGTTTTTTTAATGTCATATCATGTATAACTGGAGATACACCATCATTGCTTAATGTTTTCCGTACATAAATGAAGTGTGCCTCCAAAATATTGCAAGATAAAAAAATGCAATGTAATTCAGTTTTTATGTTCAAATCATAGGTTCCTGGACAGCGCGTGGTTGCACTTCAGCTCCTTGCTTCTGTTCTTAATAGGGCCTTGCAGAACCTGCATAAGATGGATCTAATTGATAACATTAAAGAATGGAATTGTGATGACAAGTTTAATGACTGGCAAGCAGTTTGGGCATATGCCATTGGGCCTGAACCTGAGTTGGTTCTCTCTCTAAGGTAAACTAGTCCTTTTCAAACTATAATAATAGCTTTTATTTGTATTTGCTTATTCCATGCAAGAGCTTCTTAGTTTATCAAAGTGAAGAGCTACTGAACTGAAATATACTGGACAATTCTGTTGAGAACAAATAATCATGAAAACTTAATACACACTTCACAAACTTAATACACACTTGATATTTTTTAAGTGTCTGCATCTATGCTTAAAATTGTATGCCTGAACAATTGAGCTGCCTCATCATGTATTTTAGTTATGATAGCAGGCAAGCATTAACAGCGCAAGGTCATCTTGTCCATTAGTTATCGGTTAGCACTTGTAAGAAGATGTATCTAGTTAACTTATTGTCTATGTTTCTACTCTCATAGAAATAGAAATGGGGTAGGAGTTCTGATTGACAAGAGCCTCAAGAACGGTGTGGTGGATGTGAGAAGACAAGGAGATAGGATCATCTTAGTCAAGCTTGTCATTGGTGACATGGTCTTGAATGTAATTAGTGCGTATGCACCCCAAGTAGGCCACAATGAGAGTGATAAGAGGCAGTTCTGGGAAGACTTAGATGGTATGGTTAGAGCTATACCTAGTACCGAGAAGCTTTTCATAGGTGGAGATCTCAACGGCCATGTAGGTGCAACAAATGCAGGCTTCGAGGCAGCACACGGAGGTTTTGGGTATGGTAGTAGGAATCAAGAGGGAGAGGAAGTCTTAGACTTTGCTATAGCTTTTGATCTGATGGTAGCCAACACTTTCTTTAGGAAGAGACAATCCCACTTAATAACTTTTAGTAGTGGCCAACACTCTAGCCAGATTGACTTTGTCCTCACAAGAAGAGAGGATAAACAAGCATGCTTGGATTGTAAGGTAATACCTGGAGAGTGTGTGGTTTCTCAACATAAGCTTTTGGTGGCTGACTTGCGCTTCCAGATGTGCGTTCGTAGGGACAAACAAGCTAAGATTGCAAAAACGAAGTGGTGGAAATTGAAAGGAGAGTCCGCAGAGGTTTTTAAGAAAAGGGTTATCGAAGAGGGCCCTTGGGATGGAGAAGACGACGCAAACAACATGTGGAAGAAGATGGCAACATGCATCCGGGAGGTGGCTTCAGAGGTGGTTGGAGTGACTAAAGGGAGTGGATGCGAACCTAGAGATACTTGGTGGTGGAATGAGGGCGTCCAAAAGGCTATTAAGGAGAAGAAAGAATGCTATAGGCGTTTATACCATGATAGGAGTGCGGACAATATAGAGAAGTATAAGATGGCAAAGAAGGCAGCAAAGCATGCTGTGAGTGAGGCAAAAGGGCGGGCTTACGAAGGTCTATACCAACGATTGGGTACAAAGGAAGGAGAGAAGGACATCTATAGGATGGCTAGGGTTCGCGAAAGGAAGACGAGGGACCTCAACCAAGTTAAGTGCATTAGGGACGAGAGGGAGCAGCTTTTGGTAAAGGAGGATGAGATCAAACACAGATGGCAAGAGTATTTTGACAAGTTGTTCAATGGTGAGAATGGGAACACAACCGTTCAGTTAGATGACTCTTTTGATGACACCAATAGGCGCTTTGTGCGGAGGATCCAAGAATCAGAAGTCAGAGAGGCGTTGAAAAGGATGAAAGGGGGTAAGGCAATGGGTCCTGATGGTATCCCAATCGAGGTGTGGAGATGCCTAGGGGATATAGCTATAGTATGGCTAACCGAGTTGTTCAACAACATTTTTCGGTCAAACAGGATGCCTGATGATTGGAGGAGGAGTATATTGGTACCGATCTATAAGAATAAGGGAGACATTCAAAGTTGCACTAATTATCGAGGAATTAAGTTGATGAGCCATACGATGAAGCTATGGGAGCGAGTAATCGAGCATCGCCTAAGAGGAGTGACGCGGGTCTCTATGAACCAATTTGGTTTCATGCCCGGAAGGTCAACCATAGAAGCAATTTTCTTAGTAAGACAAGTTATGGAGCGGTATAGGGAGCAGAAGAAGGACCTACACATGGTTTTTATTGACTTGGAGAAGGCCTACGATAAGATACCAAGGAATGTTATGTGGTGGGCATTGGACAAACATAAAGTTCCAACAAAGTACGTTTCCCTCATTAAGGACATGTACAACAATGTTGTGACTAGTGTTCGAACAAGTGATGGTGACACATGTGACTTCTCGATCAAGATAGGACTACATCAAGGGTCAGCTTTGAGCCCCTATCTATTTGCCTTGGTGATGGATGAGGTCACAAGGGACATACAAGGGGATATCCCTTGGTGTATGCTTTTCGCGGACGATGTAGTGTTAGTTGATGAAAGCCGAGCGGGAGTAAATAGGAAACTAGAGTTGTGGCGGCAGACTCTAGAGTCCAAAGGTTTTAGGCTCAGCAGAACTAAAACCGAATATATGGCATGTGACTTCGGCACTGCTAGACATGAGGAGAGGGGTGTTAGTTTGGATGGTCAAATAGTGCCCAAGAAGGATACCTTTCGATATTTGGGATCAATGCTACAGAGAGATGGGGATATCGATGAAGATGTTAGCCATAGAATCAAAGCGGGGTGGATGAAGTGGCGTCAATCATCGGGTATTCTCTGTGACAAGAGGGTACAACAGAAGCTAAAAGGCAAGTTCTATAGAACAGCAATTAGACCGGCAATGTTGTATGGTGCAGAATGTTGGCCTACAAAAAGACGGCATGTTCAGCAGTTAAGTGTTGCGGAAATGCGTATGCTGCGTTGGATTTGTGGTCATACAAGAATGGATCGAGTCCGAAACGATGATATACGTGATAGGCTAGGGGTAGCACCAATTGAAGAGAAGCTTGTCCAACACCGGTTGAGATGGTTTGGACATGTCCAGCGGAGACCTCCAGAGGCACCAGTGCATAGTGGAATCCTAAGGCGCGACAGTGATATTAGGAGAGGCAGGGGAAGGCCAAAATTGACATGGGAGGAGGCAATAAAAAGGGACTTGAAAGGATGGAATATACCCAAAGATTTATCTTTGAATAGGTGTGCTTGGAAAGCAGCCATTTATGTGCCTGAACCTTGATCTGCAACTTCTATTGGGTTTCAACTCTAGCCTACCCCAACTTGCTTGGGATTGAAAGGCTTTGTTGTTGTTGTTGTTTGTTGTTGTTTCTACTCTCATGTTTCTGGTTTCCGTTTTGGGGGGTTTTATAAAGTTATATGCTAAGAAAACTCCAGTGTGACCGACTTAACTGTTTTCTATAGTTTTATATTATTTAGTTCACTAATATGCCATCTAATTAGTTTCCCTGCTCATGTAAGTTAATTGCACCAGTTTTAGACCTTAAAATGGCCTATGTTTTTTTTCCATCATTTATTTTACTTATCTGTTACTAACTGGAATATCTGCAGGATGTCCTTGGATGATAACCATGATTCTGTAGTTTTGACTTGTGCTAAAGTTATTAATGTTATGCTGAGCTATGAAATGAATGAGACATATTTTGATTTTATGGAGGTAAATTTACTATTTCATCTTCTAGTCTATTTTTCAATGAGAATTTCATCCTTACCTGGCTGATTTTCAACATTGCAGAAAGTAGTAGATCAAGGGAATGATATCTGTACTGCTCCTGTTTTCCGTACCAAACCTGACCAGAATGGGGGTTTTCTTGAAGGAGGTTTTTGGAAATACAACACAAAACCATCCAATATACTCCCACATTATGTTGAGAATGATGAGGAAGAAGGTGATGAGAAACATACCATTCAAGATGATGTGGTTGTGTCAGGTCAAGATGTTGCTGCTGGTCTTGTTAGGATGGGAATACTTCCACGGATCTGCTTCCTTTTGGAGGTCAGGGTTTGGCCATTTGCTCTCCCCCATCCCTTATCTGCCATGTTTCTTTCAGAGTCCCACTGTCATGCGTACACATTAGGGGTGCATATGGTCACTGTTCATTTGCTTACTGTAGCTAGGAATTGCCTGGTTCCCTGATGTTCTTCCTGTATAGTACTTGCCATCCATCCTTGAAATGGCAGTGAAATAACTCCTTTGTCTGGTTGCCACATCACCTGTTTCACCAGGAAATCTGGTTTGCAGCAGAAACTGTGGCTGGCTTTGACTGTTCTTTTACCATGGAAAATTACAATTTTGATATTTAACAATCAAAGTATGACATTGTGTATAACCTTTCATTTTTAGCAATATTCTTTATTTCCTGAAGCTATGTACCATATCCACTTGCAGTTTTAAGTATTATGTAATTCTATGATGGTTTATCCTGTCATCCGTCTCCTTATTTCTTTCAAACTTCTTGTCTGGTTTTTGGGCTGTCTCATAGTTTGTTCTGTTCACCCATGATGCTTTTGCTTGTTCGACAGCTTATTTTATAGTGATAATGTTATATTGCACTTCTATTACTGCGCTAGTAAGCATTATTTCAGCCAGTTGACTCTTCTTTTGTTTATGTTTTCATTCCCTATTGACTCTTCTTTTGTTTATGTTTTCATTTCCTATTCTATGAAAGAGTAATGGTCATGATTACAGATCTTATATTCAAGTTTTTGTTGATTCAGATGGACCCACATCCAATTCTAGAAGATAATCTTGTTTCAATTCTTGTGGCATTGGCGAGACACTCTCCACAATCTGCTGATGCTATCTTGAATTGTCCAAGGCTTGTTCAAAGTGTTGTTAAGTTGTTAGTCAAGCAAGGATCAATGGAAATTCACTCCTCACAGATTAAAGGAGTTAATCTCTTGAAGGTAACTTCTGGTGATGTAAACAATCTTGTATTATAACAGCAATATGATCAATATCTGATATCTTAGATTTACATCTTTATTTTATGTTGATTTTGTGTAGTTATTGAAGGTGCAGATTATGTAGTATATAAATTTTCTTCTATTGTTGGTTGATAATAACTTGATCTAGTTATCCATGTGTCAGTAATATATCCTGAATAGCTGATTGTTCATCTGAGATGGTTTTCTTTTGGTGGTAATTAGCTACCAATACGGCAATACCATCATTATGAGGTTTTTTCCTTTGTTTACTGTTTCTGATACACATAGCAATTGTATTAGCCAAGCTTGCTGTTATCTGAATTCAATCATACCCCTTCCACAATGCCTTTACTGTCAACACAAACTATTTGCTGTTATCTTAGCCGAGCCTCGCTTGCCCTTCACCGTCTTGCTGTAGGTAGCCACTCCGTATCCCACATCTTCAATATCTTCACTTGATCATTTCCTTCACCATTTGCTAATTGATCATCACCAATGATATTAAATCTTTTAGCTTCTCTTCTTCATCAACATATCCATCAATATCCTTATCTTGATGCCGAAACTCAACCTAATCACACCAACTCATGGAAATTATGTTGTCATTAATCACCAAAACTTCCATAACACAAAGCTAAAGGACTAGATCTTTCAAATCATATTAGAAGTTTTGAATGTTCAGATCATGCTAAAAAATAGGTGAGGCAACCATGATTTTCCTTCATTGCTTCTATTTCTAAATTTGTCAAAGAGAAGATTTTTTTTCACTAGCATCTAATGTCTTGGTCCTTTTGCCTAGGTTTTGTCCAAGTACAACAGGCAAACATGCTTTAATTTTGTGAACAATGGAGTTTTTCAGCAGGCTATGTGGCACTGGTACAGAAAAGCCTATACTCTTGAGGATTGGATCAGATCTGGAAAGGAGCGCTGCAAGCTTACTTCAGCACTGATAGTCGAGCAGCTGCGTTTTTGGAGGACCTGTATCTCTTATGGGTTTTGCACAACATACTTCACAGATTTCTTTCCTATTTTATGCCTGTGGCTTAGCCCTCCATTGTCTAAGAAGCTAAGTGAAAGCAATGTTCTAGCTGAGTTTAGTTCCATTGCAACAGAGTGTTATCTTGTATTAGGAGCTCTGGCTCAAAGGCTTCCACTTCTTCATTCAGTTGAGCAGCTTGGCAAGCAAGATATAGGAGTTTCTGGTACCCATGTTGAGACGTGGTCGTGGAGCCACACAGTTCCAATGGTAGATTTGGCGCTATCTTGGCTACGCCTGAATGATATTCCTTATGCGTGTTCACTTATCAGTGGGCAAAGTAAGAATATACTAGAGGGAAGCTACTTTGCTTTGGTTATTTCTTCTGTGCTAGGCATGCTTGATTCAATACTAGAAAGGATATCACCAGATGGTACACCTGATGGTAAAAGTTACTGCTTGCCTTGGATACCTGACTTTGTACCCAAAATTGGCCTGGGAGTTATTACGAATGGGTTTTCCAACTTCTTGGATAATGATGCTTTTGGACTTGAGCGACATACATCTTTCCATGGTGCATCATTGGTGCAGGGACTTTGTCATATGAGATCCCAGGGTAATGTTGACGCATCATTGTGTTCGATTAGTTGCCTTCAAAGGTTATTGCAGCTATCTTGCTCTATTGACAGAGTAATCCAGAACGCCACAACAAATTGTACGGAGCATCTCAAAGAATCAAAAACGGGGATAGCTGGTAGGATACTAGGACAAGGTATTTGCAGTTTCTGGCGTAATAACTTGGTGGACATGCTAACTTCATTGTTACCAATGATTTCCTCCCAATGGTCTGTATTACAGAACATAGAGATGTTTGGTAGAGGAGGACCAGCACCTGGTGTTGGGTTTGGTTGGGGAGCATGTGGTGGAGGGTTTTGGTCTTTGAATTTCCTTCTTGCACAGTTGGATTCACATTTTGTTCTAGAACTGATGAAAATCTTGTCCACAGGGCCGGAAGGCCTTGTCACTGTCAATAAAAGTGTGAACTTGGATAACGGGACCTATCCAGTTGCCATCACTTCAGAGAGAATCAGTTCTGTCCTCGGTGCATCTCTTATTGCAGGACCTGGGCAGATCTCTACACTAGAGAAAGCCTTTGATATCCTCTTCCACCCTTCAATTCTGAAGTTTCTCAAATCGTCAGTACATTGTATGGACTTACACATGAAACTAGCAAAATCTTTTGAGTGGGACATAACTGAAGATGAGTATCTCCATTTTAGCAGTGCACTGAATTCACATTTCAGGTCCAGATGGCTGGTCATCAAGAAGAAGCATTCAGATAAATATACAAGAAATAACAGTAGCACTAATGTGCCAAAAATACCAGAGACATTAGAGACGATTCAAGAAGAAACAGAGTTAGCAGAAGCTATAAATCCACCCTGCAGTATGTTAGCTGTAGAATGGGCACACCAGAGATTGCCCCTGCCTGTGCACTGGATTCTAAGTGCAGTGTGTTGCATTGATGATCCAAAAAGCAGCCTATCAACATCAACTAGCAATACTGTTGATGTTTCAAAAGCCGGTCTCATCTTTCTTTTAGGTCTGGAGGCCATTTCCGCTGCTCCATGTCTCCATTCTCCTTTGGTTTGGAAGATGCATGCACTTTCAGCCTCTATCCATAGTAGTATGGATTTGCTTCAAGAAGACAGAAGTAGGGATATTTTCCATGCTTTACAAGAACTGTATGGCCAGAATCTGGATAGATTATGCCAGAAATATGACCTTGCTCACTCCAAGAAAGAAGGATCTGTAGCCACTGTAGAAGAAGATAAAGTGGTTACTACTGAAGTTCTCAGATTCCAGGAGAAAATTCATGCAAGCTATACTACTTTTGTTGAGAGCCTTGTTGAGCAATTTGCAGCTGTCTCATATGGTGACATTCTTTTTGGTCGACAAGTAGCCATTTATTTGCATCGGAGTGTTGAACCCACAATTCGGCTTGCAGCCTGGAATGCACTGTCTAATGCTTATGTTCTTGAACTATTACCTCCACTAGACAAATGTATTGGTGACGTCCAAGGATACTTGGAGCCTCTTGAGGTATTGTTTCTTTAGTTTCTTGTATGCTTGTCTTTTGGGTAGCATTTTCTGATTCTTATTTTCACATTAAATTTGTAGGATGATGAAGGAATTTTGGAGTCCTATGCCAAATCATGGACTTCTGGTGTCCTTGACAAAGCTTTTCAGCGGGATGCTATATCTTTCACAATAGCGAGGCATCACCTTTCTGGCTTCGTTTTCCAGTGCAGCGGTCCTGGCAAAGCGCAAAATAAGCTGGTTAAATCGCTTATCCGGTGCTATGCTCAGAAGCGCCATCATGAGGTAAATGCCCTCATGCTTTCAGGAATATTAACTAGTCTCTCCTCCATGTGTTACTAGTCATATTTCTTAAATCATGTGCCATCCTTGATGTTTGGAAAATTCTGTACCACAGGATATGCTCAAGGGTTTTGTTCTGGAAGGTATTGCACAAGATTCACAATGTAATGATGAAGTTAGCCGAAGATTTGAAATCTTGAAGGATGGTTGTGAGATGAATTCCTCTCTTTTGGCTGAGGTTCAGAGACTGAAGACATTGATTGATCGATAAATGACCCAAAAACGTTTGTTCACATGAGCTAAGAGAAGTAGCAGAAGTTTTGGCGATTGTAAATAACATGTGTAAATGTCAAACAACTAGAGATCATAGTTATGTTTTGCGAGTGCAAACTTAGCATTACAACCAAACTAGAAAAAAACATGCCGAAGGCCTAGTACTATAAGACCTGGACACACGCCTCCCACTGCGGTTGTGGGCTACACTTTGGGGACAATGAAACATCAACTGGTGTTGCAAAGATATGCTAACTCTTAAAAAAAACATGCATTATACAACACTTTTTTCCTTCTCTTCTTGTGTTCAAAAAAAAAACATTGGTGTGTTCTTAAAAAAGGACTTGTATTCATGGTGTTATCTGTTAGCATGCCCATCTCATTTCATTCTGTTTATATATCCATCTCATTCCATTCTGTTTATATATACATACTGAATGTATCATATGTTTTCTCTACAAGTTTGTTCATGTGAGGAAAGATTATGTGATGTAAGTTCACGTCGAACTATCAAAGCATGAATGCGTGCCAGCACTACACATTTTGTTTGCAAAATGAACCAGTTAAACTGCCAATGTCATCTGCAATATGTACGTTTAGCTCTTACTGGTCTGAGATCTGGAAGCGGATCAACGTCACAGTCATCAACTTCGAAAGTTCAAGCAGAATGGGGCCAAATGGCAACAGATGGCTGGCTACTTCAACAATTTCCTCTGCAAGTGAAAGCAATTTCATCACATGTTTACTGCTACTCCAATGCAATCTCGTGGAAAAAAAATGTGCTGTCAAATGGCAACTAGATCAGCAAGACGCATCGGGGAAGATGGCTGGCTACTTCTTAACCAACTTCCTCTGCAAGCGGCAACAATTTTATCCCATGTTTACTGTTACTCCAATGTAATCTCGTAGAAAAAAATGTGCTGCCAAATGGCAACTAGATCAGCAGGACGCATCGGGAAAGATGGCTGGCTACTTTTTCACCAAATTTCTCTGTAAGCGAAAACAATTTCATCCTATGTTTACTGCTACTCCAGTGCAATCTCGTGGAAAAATATGTGAGAGCGAAGTGGTTTAGGTTTTGGCTGTCTTGACCAATCATGAGCCCAGGACAACTAATTAATTGATCTGTTGCCAGATGCCAGCCCAGACTGCGAGCTAGACCCAGCAGCGGCTACGGTACGACGAGCAGTGCGTCAACATGGAGGCTGACTTTGACGTCTAAGCTAAGCTACACCAAACCACTGGTCGGCTTTGTCGCCATTAATCCCATCCCATGGAGCCAACCAGACAGATAGTGTTCGTGGCGTATGGTTGATGTGCCAGTTTTCGTTAGCATGTTTTTTAAAACATCAAACTATATATTTTTTTAAAAAAACTTTAAAAAATTAAATTAATTTATTTTTTAAGTTTTTAATGGTTAATACATAATAATCATGTGTTAAATAACATTTCTCGTTTTACATATGGCTTATAAACCAACCTAACACGCGGAAGTAAACGCTCCTATATCTGCGAACGAACCAATAGTAATAGTAGTAATCCCCCGCGTCTCAGAATATAAACCCCTTTAGGCTGCGTTCTAACCAGCTACTAGGTTGGACTACTTTCTCGGCTTCTGTTAGCACGCTTTTCAAACTGCTAAATGGTACGTTTCATGCGAAAACTTTGTATATAGAACTTACTTTAAAAAAATCAAATAAATTTATTTTTTAAATTTATAATAATTAAAACTTAATTAATTATACGATAATGGCTTATCTCGTTTTACGTGTCAAAATAAGCTAAGCCATTTAAGCTAATTAGAACACAGCCTTAGAGTTTGTAGAGATTAAAGAGAGACGAAATTAAATAAGTGATGATTATAATCGGTTAAGATAAAGAAATTAAATAATAGATATTTGTGATTGGTTGAGATAAGAAAATAGATAAAGAAATTGGTATATTCTAAGACAAATTTTAAATAGTACTAGAAGTTTCAATATTTTAGGATAGAGGAAGTTGTAAGACATGTACTCTTTCCATCCCAAATATAAGGAGTTTTAGAGTTTGGTACGTGTATTAAGGAAGTTATTGGAATTAAATAAGAAAAGTTTGAGATTGGTTGAAAAGAAAAATTAGCTAAAAAACTTTTGTGGTGAAAGTTTATGATTGATTAAAAAAAGAATATACATGTAGAAATTATTATATTTTGAAACAAATTTTGAATGTTAGAAGTTGTTTTATTTTAGGACGGAAGGAATAGTAATTTAATTGTCTCCATAAGCTTCACGTGTGGTCTAGGAAGAAACATCCTTTGTCATTAACCATGTTTGTCTGAGATGTACTAGTAATTAAGAAATGTGAGCACGGATGACTTCTTTTTTCTTCTCGTCGTAGACTGATATTGCGTGAAAAGAACTATTTCATGCGAGAATACACTCGAACCAGTTATTTTCGTCGCGAGTTGGACTCAAACCGGATAAATGCACGTCATCATATTTTCTTTTGATGTAAAACTAGAGTTCCATATTTTTCTTGAGGGTCAACCGTCAATTAGGAAGACCTTCAGCAATCAGCCTGCACAATTGAACCAAATGATTGCACTCTAACTAGCTAGAGTTTCATATTTTCTTTTGATGTAAAACTAGAGTTTCATATTGATTAGTAGTGCAGTACATCGCCGTACTTGTCTTTAGTTAATTAGTTAGCCATCGAGAGGAAATAAAATACTACTAATTTCGCCGTACTTCCAATAATTATAGTCGTCGGCCTTTTCAACACGTTCTCTGTCAGACAATATAATGTGTTCGTTAATAAAAAAAAGGACAGCATTCGATTGCTGATTCGAAGAACAAGAGGATCAAAGGTGACAGGAGTACAGGGGTGGGTAAAATAAACCGAAACTAAGGGGCTGTTCGGCACTCCAGTCAGGCCGGCAGCTTAAGTCCTCGTTTTCCGTGCGCACGTTTTCCAAAACGATCAACGCTGCGTTTTTTTAAAAATTTTCTATATGAAAGTAACTTAAAAAAGCAAATAAATCTATTTTTTAAGTTTTTAATAGTAAATACTTAATTAATCACGCGCTAATGACGTTTCTCGTTTTATGCGCGGCTTAAATAAGTTGCTTAAGCAGCACTAACGAACAGGGCTTAAACCTACCATGATCCAAAAATTATAACTAATCGAATTTAATATGTTCATTTCGGTCATATGCTCGGTTAACCCAAAAAATGAAAAACCAAATTAATGATAAAACCCAATAAAAGCCTGTATAGCTCACCAGCCCATTTCAAAAAACCCTAAGTTTCCCCCACCTCCCCCCGCATAGCTGCACTACTTCTCGTCGAGACACACGATGCATGTCACCTACTCCTCACGCCGCGCCGATACCACCTCTTCCTCCTCGCACTGATAGCCATCGTCTCCTCGTATCGCCTTCTTGCCGTACCTCCACTCTAACGGGCTGGCAGCAACGGGCGACAACAGGTGCTTAGTGTGGCGCCTCCTTCGCTCCGACTGGTGGTGGGATCCCGGGCGCCAGCTCTAGCGCCTGACGAGACTAACGGTTGTCGTCCGTCTGCCCCGGTGCCTCTGCCTCATATGGATCTAGATCTACTAAAATTTGTGTGATTTGTATGTGTTTTTTTGCTAATTTTTGTGTGATTTGTGTGACTTTTTGGGTCTACTAAATTTATTTTTTATCTCCTAAAATTTTAGTCAGGTCCGAGACCAAAACCAAACTAATCGAGATCTAATTGCTCGGTTTCAAGTATTTTGTAATGTAATTCGGTCTTGAGTTTTACATAACCGAAATTGTCCAAATGACCAAAAACCGAGACCGAATTCTTTGGTAGGACCGAATACCCACCCCTAAGCCCTAAGTACAGGAGCATGACCAAGTTACAAACAGAGTAAACTAGTAGGAGCACCTGGTGTGGTACTCAACAGCCACGTTCAATTCCCTCTAACTACCGTCACCCTTTTTCTTAAAAAAAACCATTGACACTAAGAGCCTGTTTGCTAGGGCTCCAACTCCTAAATCTAACACCTAGAGTGAAGTACGAAGTGGAGCTGTGAAACTCGCTCTTTTGTTAGTGGAGTTGAACCGTTTGGCTAGACTCCAGCTTCAATAAAGATAAATATGAGAGCCAGAGCCCTGCCAAACATACCCTGAGCAACCGAGGCGGCATACGGTGATCGAGCGGCGTGGAGGCCGGCCAGGCGCGGAGGCGGAGCAAAGGCGACGCCGTGCTCAGAGAGAAAGCCACTTGCCTCCTCAAACCGCCTGCATGTGAGGCATTCATCTCTCTTCTATGGCCACGCCGCTCCAAATTACTCGTGGTTTCTGACCTTCTAGGCTATGCAGAGTCTCGGTTACGATGTGGCTTGCCCGCCGACAATGGGTTTCGCTCAGGGAGGGTCGCTAGCGCTAGCAGTGGCGACGCCGGCGAGACGGCCGGCTGGGCGTGTCGTAGCCTTGCCTGCCGTCTGCTGCCATGCCATGCGCCACTGCCATCAGCAAAGAGCAAGGAAACCCAGGGAGCACTGGTATCCAAACAAGCTGTCAATTCCGAAGGTTGCAACTACTAGCCTCTACTTTGTTTTTTCTACTCCCTTCGTTTCTAGAGGGATTAAAGAATAGATAAAAATACTATATTGTCTTTTATTAATATAAGAAGTACTTTAAGAGACTAGGATGTTTGATAGAATAGTGTGGTTAGTATGAGTATAATAAATATAATAATATCAAAAGAGTTAGAAGTAACTATATTTTAAAATAAAATTTGAATGCTAGAAATATACATATTTTGGGGGCGGATGGAATAGATGGCTTGCGGCGCCCGACGACGACGATCCGAAGGCGAATATTCCTATGAGAAGACAGCTGCAGAGAGAATTTCGTTGGTCAATGCATAGCTTTTCAAATGTCCTTGTACGCTACATGACCTCGGAAATTCGCCCGCAGATCGATCGATAGCGCCTTGTGGATTTCTTCAAGAAAGGAAATAATATAGTTTATCTGCTACTGCTCCCCGCAAAAAAAAAAAAACTGCGTGTCTTGCTTGGAATTTAGACTATTGGTGCTTGGCTTTGGCGCGTTTGGCTACATAGAAAAAGTTACGCACGGTGATTGTTATGTTGTTAATTGGATGGTGGTTAAATGGATAGTATAGTCCAATTTTTTATCTTAATTTTATTTTTAAAAATTACCATGAAACACTCAAAACACATATTTTTATAAAAAATGCTGACATGGCCAAAAAAAATCACAGGTGGCATCTCTTTCAATCAAGAACCCACTCACTTAGCCAATTTGTTATATTAGAACGCTCAAATACATCCCCTCGCCAAATTCTTATACTATGTTTCCGATACATATCACCAGCCACAATTCATATTTAAATTTAAATAACTTTTTTTAGAAATATTTTAAATACTAAAAATATCATATCATCAAAGTGTGTTGTATCCTAAACATAAGCGTTAAAGTTTACTTCTTTGTAGCCTAACTATTTAAAAATAATTAACGATCAAAGTTGAAATGGTGTCGGTCAACATTGATAAGTATTTAGAAATGGAGGGAATACTTATGATACAATTTACGTTTATCAAGAAGACTAATCTCGAGATATGTAGGTATAGTTTTCTAAAAGTGTTTATAGCACTTCCTCCGTTAGAAAATATAAGACGTATTAGGTTTCTATACAGTGTCTAACATTATACATTAGACATTAGTTTCTTCTATAATATATCATTAACAACCGAAAAATTAGCATTAGATGAAAACATCGTTAAATACGAATCTAATGATACTACATACATAACATTTAACATATATATTTTTGGTTTAATTATTAGTGAAAATCTTCAAATATTAACTTTATGAAAAACAAAACGTATTATATTTTTATACAGAGGCAGTAATAGGGTTTGCATGTTAGGGGTCAGTGTAAGCAGTTTGTACCATGTTTCGAAAGAAAAAAAATATTCACACGTGGATAACGTTCAGCTGGACTGGACCCCACACGCCAGTTGTGACTCGCCGCCACAGTCAACGCCAGCGTCCTACACGCGACGTCACACGCAGTGAGGTGAGGCCGCCTCGCGCTCGCGCTGCCCGCGCACGAACTCATCCGAACATACCCGAGCCGTTAGTTTATCATCCCTACTGGAGTAGAACTAGTAGTAAGCTGGACGAGCCGTTGCTTCCCCTGCCGCTTCCACCGCTGTTAGTTCGGTTGACTCGCTCCCCTCTCCAGTCGCCACCCACCTCGAGGCTCGAGTGCTTCTCCTCCGCCGCTGCCGTTGAGTGATTACCGCCGTTGCCGTCGCCGTCGAGTGGACGCCTCGGGAGCTGCATGGCCTCGTCTTCCTCGTCGCCCTCCTCCTCTACGGGGGGAGGGGACGCCCAGGATGCTGCTGATGCGGCTGGCGCGATCGTCGTCGCGGTGGCCGTGCGCGGGGACGGCCGCGCCAGCCGCCGCGCCGCTAGGTGGGCCGCCGGCAACCTCGCCCCCGGGGCCGGCCGCGTCGCGCTCGTCCACGTCATCCCGCCCGTCTCCTTCGTCCCCTCTCCTTGTAAGCTCTATGCGCCTCTTGCTCTCCTCTTCCTCGTCGTCATCGATTCGGTTCTGCGGCCTGATGTTTTTTTTTCTCCGTATCGCCATCGCGGCGTGGCGCAGCGGGGGAGAGGGTGCCGGTGGAGAAGATGGACGCGGAGACGGTGGAGATGTACGCGCAGGACCGCCGCGCGCGGGCGCAGGAGGAGGTCTTCCTCCCGTTGCGCCGCCTCTTCGGCCGCACAAGCGTCAGTCTCCTTCTTCTACGCTGCGACATCTCCAGATATTACCAGCTACGCCCTTTTGGATCGATCCGGCGTCTCAAAATTCGAGCTCCCCTGCAGGTGGAGACGGTGGTTCTGGAGGCGGAGGGCGTCGCGGCGGCGCTGGTGAGGTACGCGGCGGAGTCCGGCGTCCGCAACCTGGTGGCAGGATCCACCTCCCTCAACTGGTTCAGGAGGTACGGGATTTTTTTTCATTTTTTTAAAAAATCATTTTCCCTTTGTTTTGGGCGACAAATCTCCTTTTCCAACTACTAAAGGTTAGAATTTCGCTTTTGAGAATCCAACCACTAGTGATAGACTGATTGGGAATTTGGGATAAAAGGATTCCCATAAGTATAAAATAACTGGAAAGTGCATACTAGATATATAGGGAGCAGAAAGTTCTTCAGAAAAAAAAAGAGAGCTGAGTGGAGGGTGAGCCCCTTTTGGGATGGTGAGTCATTTCTCATCTGGTATGAAAAAAGGTGATGGGTGCGTGCACGTACATATATCGTGATTAAATTTCCTTTTCTGTTGATATTTAACTTCTTTTTCTCGCATTTATGCTTTTGACTAATTAGGACTCACGAAGTCACAAATCTTGGTTGGTAAGGCCAGTGACACCATCAATTGCCACTGTTGATGCTGATAAATAGATTGTCGGTATACCTGGTTATCAATTGCCACTGTTGATGCTGATAAATAGATTGTCGGTATACCTGGTTAATGCAGGGGATTTTATCCCCATCATTTGTCAAATTTATGAAGATCTCTGTTCATGTACTATGAGGTGGCGCCAAATTAGTTTTTGATCGCTTTTGCCAAATCTACTGTTGGTAAATGGTATTGCTTTTACCTTTTCAGGATATTACGGCTCCGAGATGTTCCCTCTACTGTCCTGAAAGCTATGCCATGCTCGTGCAATGTATTTGTTGTGTCCAGGCACAGATTAACTATTAAATTTGCAAATCAGGCTCGAACAGGCAGTATGTTTTCCCCATATCTCTGTTTTTTTTTTGGAAATGCAGTGGCGAGGCACTCATTTTGGCTTGAACTTATTCTCTTTTTTTTTTTTTGCAGAGTCAAGCACTTGTGTAAGGACTCAGTCGATTAGTCATAAATCATTTTCCCAAATACAGAAGAACTGGCTGCTAGACAAACAATCATTGCATTACCACCCTGAGGATGGCACACCAAAATCTTCTGGAGATACAAGTTCTGATGCAGGCTCTCGTACCTGCAGCTCTCGTAGCACTTCTACTAATGCTGGTAAAAGTTCAGAAAGTCATGGAAGAGGCCTTTTTGGAAGCTTAGGGCGAAAAACACCAGGCAGAGATGTGAATAGGGGTTTCGATGCTATTGGCAGATTGAAGGAAGTCCCTTATGTTGCCTTGAGCTCAATTGATGAGGTTGGAGCTGTTTCGAGTCTTGAAAATATTCTGACTAGTTTTGCCTTTCCTAAGCATTCCATAAGTTGTAGTAATTGTGATGCAACTCTTGAATGCTGATTTGGTTTGTTGGATTTGCAGTCTCAACCTGTAGATGAAGTAGCAAAATTGAGAAAGGAGTTGCAGGATACATTAATGATATATGATAAAGCTTGTGAAGATCTTGTTCATGCTAAGAAAAAGGTTAGTGATGTATGATAAAAAGGTTAAGTTCTTACGATTGCTGCATATCTTGAGTTACTGTCACCAGTTTTTTACATTACTAGGTTCATAAAGTATAAATATAGCTATGATTCATATATTAAGACCGAAGGTTTTAATTAATTCTTCTTCATATTATTCTGATGTTTCAGATTAAGGTTCTTTCTAGTGAATGTAGTGAGGAAGCAAAGAAGGTGCAAGATGCCCTACAGAGGGAGGTATTATTAAAGCAGAAGGTCGCAGATGAGAAGACCAAACATCTAGAAGCTGTTACAGAAGTTGAGATGGCAAAAACTTTGCTTACTCAGGAGGCTTATTCCAAGCATAAGGCTGAAATAGTAGCTAATATGGTGACTGCTGAGAAGACAAAGGTTATGGACGCCCTTCTGTCAACAGGCAAAAGTTGCAGGCGGTACTCAAGACGTGAAATACAGCTTGCCACCGATAACTTCTCTGATGCAAAGAAGATTGGTGAGGGGGGCTATGGGAATGTGTACAGGTGTACCCTTGATCATACTGAAGTAGCTGTCAAGGTTATTCAGCAAGATTCGAGTGACAAGATTGATGAGTTCTTGAGAGAGGTACTCTTACTTACCTTTTTCTAATCTCTCATCAGAGCTAACTAATTACTTTTTTGGCTAGCTAATGAAGTTGTTAGTGGCACTTAAGTGTTACTAATTCAATTGTCTGACATCATGTAGGTCGAGATCCTCAGTCAACTTCACCATCCTAACTTGCTTCTGCTGCTTGGTTTCTGCCCTGAAATTGGATGCCTTGTGTATGAATACATGGAGAATGGAAGTCTAGAAGATCAACTTATTAACAACAAAGGTCAGCAATCACTCCATTGGTTCCTGCGCATCCAAATTATCTTTGAGGTGTCTTGCGGGCTCGCTTTCTTGCATGCAACGAAGCCGGAGCCCATTGTCCATCGTGACCTGAAGCCTGGAAACATCTTGCTCGACAAGAACTATGTCAGCAAAATTGGCGACGTAGGTCTTGCCAAGCTCATATCAGATATTGTGCCGGAAGGGCTCACAGAGTACAGAGACACTGCAGTTGCCGGCACACTGTATTACATGGATCCGGAGTACCAGTTAACAGGGACAATTCGTCCGAAATCTGATGTTTATGCCCTGGGGATCATCATTCTTCAAGTACTGACTGGCAAGCGCCCACACGGGCTAGTACTTAGTGCAGAAGGGGCGATCAGAAAAGGCTCAATTTCTGATATTCTCGACAGTTCTCAGATTGATTGGCCAATTGCTGAGGCAGAGATCTTGGCAAAGCTGGCAGTGCGGTGTACAGCCTTAAAATGTAGAGATAGGCCTAGCCTTGAATCAGAGGTGCTGCCAGAGCTCGAAAGCATTCTGAGCAGGGTTACTGCTTCTCCCACATTAAGAAGTCCAAATATGGCTGTCCCAAGCCACTTCATCTGCCCCATATTGCAGGTAAAAATTGCTAACTAGTTGACTGCAGCACTTCTAATTATATCCCTAGACTAAATAAAGGACAATTTTGATGCAGGAGGTAATGGATGACCCTTATGTTGCTGCTGATGGGCACACCTACGAGCACAGGGCAATAAAAGCGTGGCTGAAGAAACAAAAGACATCCCCTGTCACCAAACGAAAGCTCCCATATTTATCCATAATTCCCAACCATTCCTTGCGTGTGGCTATACAGCAATGGAAATCGCAGTCATCTTAATGTAGTCATGAGATCTACTACTTTCTTTGTGGTTTACGCAATTTGATTAGTTAGAATTTTTATGTTCCGCTGAGATAGCTGTACATCATAGTAGCACAGAGAAACTTGGTTTTCTTGGCTTAAGAACGGTTACATTTAGAGAAGGCTAAGCCTAACATGGCTTCTTGCTATCCAAAGACTTGAATGCAGCTGCTGAATTCAATTCTGTCTAATGCTAGTGTGTGGTTTGGTAGCAACAAAACTTCTCCATTTTTTTGGCTCTATGTATGACGATCATTGTTCAGTGCGTTCCTCTTCGGCCTCGGCAAGAATATATCCTGATGAGCTAATGCTGGAGTCTGTTCTTTTGCTGTAAGCCTGTAACCCTGAATTCAGAGTCCAAGGTGTTGGCATAGCCATAATGTCACAACGAGCTTGTTTCCCAGTAACACCATCAACAGCACAAAAATGAAGTAAAAGAAACATGGTTTTCTCTTGTTTTATTGGAAGAGCACACAGCAAAGCATCTCACTACTTTCTGTATACAATTGAATGCAAGAAAACGAAATGTTCATAGAGGTACATGGGGAAGCAAGACTCCTGAATCATCAAGGGATGGCAGAACCTTTTGGGACGAATCCTTCTGAATGATGGCTTCTACTTCTTCCGGAACAGGAAATGCGCAACCATCCACTCATCGCCATTGTTGTATCCAAAAAGTTCAGCGACTGAGATGAAGAATGTCCGCCAGTAAGCTATCCATTTGATAGCTGATTCCTTCCCGTAAGTTTTCTCAAAGATTGGCCTTATGGATGCGATGTTGCTGTCCATACGCTTCAGCCACTCTTCACTGTGGGAAAAACGATACCAAGCATGCAAATATTAATCCAAAAGGCCAATTAGCATACAGCATGCTGGATTTAGTCAAAAGATTAAGCTAGATTAATTTCATTGCCTAAAATTGTATTTGGAAAAGTAACGTATTTCGTCCTTTCGTTGTAATGCAATCGTCAATGGTTTTGGTTTTGTACCAGTAGCAAAATGCAGACTGAGAAATGCTCCAACAGTTACTTCACAGTCCATTGCATATCACAACGAATTTTTTTTCCAGTCTTTTAGGAGGTAGAAGTATATTCTAATGTAAATAAAGAGATTATTTTTACCCTCGATACCTTATGATTAACACTAGAATTTTCCTCTGCTTCTCAATATCTGAACTCATATGACTTTGCTCTAAATCATAATGTAAATTCTAAAATATATTCTGCATTAATCCCTAGTCAATTAAGTAATTAGAGTACAGCCTAATAGCATAAGTAAATTCAAATTAGAATGCCCAGGTTACTATTACTTGGATGCTTTGAGACTTCACAAAGGTACCTAGTTCTAGCATAATGCGTGCCACTGATAAGCCAATGATTGACAATAGATACATCGTCCTGCAAAAAAAAAGTCAGCAAACATCAATATTGCATGTTAAAATTGATCAACGTTCAGCCAATAATTACTTTTGTAGCTAGCAACATAAGGGAAGTAATGTAAAGCCTTAAATATATACTATGCTGCATTAGTGTCCTAACCTGAAAGTAAAGGAGGAGGTTTGCCGATGGCATTGTTCCTCCAGTGAAGAAATACCTTGTTATCCAATCGTCCTCATTGTTGTCCTGTTGAGTGTATGAGATAATGATTCGTTAACAAAACTACAGACAGACTTAAAGCATTGATAATATGCAATCACATTCATTTTTCTGCAGATATGAATAAGATTGACTTCCTGCAGTGCTGGCGAGGGTTAGTAATTAATGAATAATGTTGCCCAAAGGAACTCAAATTACTGTCATTAAGAAACAGGAACCAGGACAAAATCACCAGTGAAAATGCTGGAATATGAATGCACCTCAAAGTGATACGGAAATGCCTTGTGACAGAAGTAGTGAACAAACAATAAGCTGTCCTCTTTCATCCATCTGGATATCTTCTTAAGAAGTACCTTGTAGTTTTTCATGTGCTGCATAAAAAGGCCATTACAAAATTAATCTCCTTTGCTTTGACTAGAAAAACCACAAGAAACTATCAAATTTATTTATACCTCAAACATTTCTATGGAAATGATCCTGTCAAAAGATCGCTCCATCTCAAACTTGCTGATGTCTGCCACAATTATCTCGACATTTGATAGCTCATTTTCCCTATAACGAAAATGGAAATATCACAATTATCACAACTTATGAATACACTAATGCGACCTCTCCTCATTACTGGAACCACTGCACTTACCTACACTGCTCTTCTATAAAAGCCTTCTGTGTTGTTGAGTTGCAAATCCCTGTTATACTGCAGTTTCTACATTTCTTCGCTATGTACAGAGAAAGGGATCCCCAACCACATCCAACATCGAGAATGGTTTGGCCATCCTGTAATTGTGCCCTCTCACAATATAACTCCAACATTGCAACCTCAGCATCTTCAAGGGTGCTTGTTTCGTCAGGGAAGTAACACGAGCTGGGAAATTAAATGCACAAATATGATTTAATTGAATCAAAACACAAGGTTCAAGTGGAATCAACAAAAAGGACATGCTAGATCTTTTTATACTAGTGCAAAATATAGTAATTGTTTCAAGTGTCAACAGTTCTCAAAGAGGAAAAAAAAGGATTGAAGGTTTCAATCTTGGAACTAAATTGTCATCCTTTCTATAAGCAGGCTGAATGTAACAAGCCAATCGAATATATCAGTTTCTGAAGAAGTAACATTGGAAAGTTGCAAGCGACTACAACACTGCATTGTCTACGCACAGTGGCCACTCAAAAGCTAGTCAAACCAACTTAACTTGGTACTATTATCATTATGCAACAAGCACGGCACAACACAAACCTGTACTTGAGATTTCTTCCAAGAACCAGCTTGAAAAATGTGGTCGGCAACTCATAGTGCTGGTCTTTAGCTTTGTCCGTCTCGATTGCAATAGGCATCTCTTCTAGAGCTACACCACGAACAAGTTTAAATCACACGAGTCAGTACCAAAAAAAAAAGCAAAACATTTCAAAAATCCCACCTTTACAGAAAAATACCAATAAATACCACCGCAGCGCCACCGGGACGAGAGAGCGGCATTGCGCCCAGGAGCGGTGGCGCGCGTTCACGTACCGCGGGCGAAGAGGAGGAGGTGGTGGAGCTGGAGCGGAGCGGAGGGGAGGTAGCCGAGGCGGAGGCGCTGCGCGAGCAGCAGCCGCGTCAGGCGCCGGGTGATCGCGTCGGGGAGGAGGTTCCGCTCCAGCGCCGTCAGCGCCGCGCGCGTCGCGGCCACGTACGCCCGCGCCGCCACGGCCGCCGTCGCCATTCCGGCTTCACTTGGGAGCTCGTCCTCGTCGGCCTGCGCTGCGCGCTCGCTGCTGCTTCGGGGTTCTTCTTTGTTTGGTGAAGTAGCCAGCGCCAGCCGTAGTAGGATAGATAGCCCAATCGCGAAGGGCACGAATCGACGGGGACGTCATCAACGGGAGGCTCTTGTGGGTTGCAAGGAGACACGTCGGCTGGGCGACATGGCAAATTGGCAATCGCAATTCGTGAAATTGGCAAAGGGAAAATTCTTATACCCAGATATTCATTAGTTTAAATTCTTATTATTGATGTACAGCTAGAAAGATGATCATTTAGAAACGGAGAGAGTACTATTATAGTTGGAGAGAGTACATATCTGAAGAGTGTACACATTAACACTGCCGAGATAAAATCGATAATGCTAATATAGTGATTCTATTAGGCCTGCTCTGGAACGAAGAAATTTCATAGTAACTTTGTGGAATTGAACTAACTCCTAATTTAGCGTTCTAAAGGAGTCATTGGTCTTTTTTTCCAATGCAAACTTAAACTACCCCCTCCGGTCATAAATATTTGACGATTAGAATAAAATTTCAGTCAAACATTAAAAACTTTTACCACTAGTTTTGTATGAGAATAAGTTTATAAAATCTAATATGTTTATGATAGACATTATGGTAGTGATTTTCAAGGGAAATCTACGCATGTTTTTATTTTTTTAAAAAACTAAGCATTTGAGAAAATATTAATGGTCAAAGGTTTAAAAGTTTGACAATCTTATCCTAAACTTCGAATGTTTATAACCAAAGGGAGTAATATTTTAGGAGTTCAAGCCTCGCTCCTTTCTTATTTCTCCTCTGTCCTTCCAAAAACCATTGCCAATGAAATAGTCCCTTGTGTTCCCTCTATCACTATCTTTACCTCAACTCCCCTCACGACATCCGATGCCTACATCATTCACGATATCTCCCATCTCCATTGTTTTCACTCCCGCTCAGCTTCAGTGATCGCTCAACCTTGCATCGTCCTCCTTCAACTATGTAGCATCCCTTTGGACACTCCGCGGCGGTGAGCTCTCATTTCAAGTGAAGAAACTTGCAATCAAGGAGGAAGAGGTGACTCAAAGCACAAGTGGTCACATCAAAATAAGCCACCATTAGAATGTAAGACTTTCTCCTTAAGGCTTTGTTTGGATGAGACCTACACAACATATTTTGGAGACAAATTCTATGTGTTTTATTGTAAAGAGGTAGTACTCTAATAGTAAAAAGTGTCTTGCACAGTTGTGCTGAAGTGTTTTAGGTGTGGTGTACTGTAGTAATTGCTACATTTTAACTAGTACTTCCACCATTCAGAAATTATTGTCGGTTTTTGACTTTGAGTTATCCTATTGTGACCAATAATATTTTTGAATAATACAATTATTTAGCATCAAAGTTATATAGAACTACTATACTACATCCTGTGCGCAACGAGGGGCCTCGTTGTGCGCTAGGGATGGCAATGGGGACCCGTCACCCGTTTACCCACGGGTAAAAACCCTATTAGGGTGCGGGTGTGGGGAATTTTGACCCCCATGGGTCTGTTACTAGGTGATTTCCTCATCCATCGGGTGAAGCGGGTATGGGTGTGTTTGTGGGTGCCCCATACCCGTTACCCGGTGGGTCCCCCGTTTGAGTATGATATGTAGGTCCACCCATTAAAAATAAACCGTATATAAACGCTGTAAACCCTAGGCAGTCCCTCCCCAATCCCCATCCCATTTCCTACCCTATCCACGCCGCCGTCGTCGTCGCGGCCATCACGGTGTCCTCCCTCGCTGGCCTCGCGTACGGTGCTATCGGCCGCGGAGCTGGAACCGGCCACCGGCGTCACGCCTTCCCTCGCCAGCCTCGCGTACAGTGCCAACGCCCCCGTGCCAAGCCCGACATCCGGCGCCACCGCCGTCTCATCGTCGCTCGTTGCCGCCATCCTCTGCCCGGCTGCCGCGCTCCTCCTCTGCAACCTCCGCCAATAAGCTGAAGCTGCATCGCCCGCTGCCACCCCCGAGACCCCAGCGGCCTAGCCCCTCTCCCTCTCGGTTTCGGCCTCTCCGAAGGCCCGGACGGCCGGACCCCGACGAGGCGGCGGCCGCTCGCCCGCTCCCCTGCCCAAGGATGGCTTCACCTCCCAAGGATGGAAGCACGAGCCCGCAGCCCGGAGAAGAAGGCGTGACGCCGGCGGCCGGCTCCAGCTCCGCGGCCGACGGCAGCTCGACGCCAATGGCCAGCTCTCCACCGCCGGCACTGCGGATCCAAGCTAGGGCCGGTGGATCCTCACCGGAGATGCCCACTTCATCTCGTGCACGGTGCGCTCTTCGATTCCCCTCCTTTCATGTATCTCTTATGGATTTGCGGTACTTACTCGTTCGCCATGATCTTGTCCACGCGATTGATTCGGTTGAGCACGATTCGATTGAACTTGAACTGAGTAACTGACCCATCCTGAGTTCCTGACACCTCGGAAGGGACGCCGCCGCTGCCCCAAAAGCTAGTGCTACTGCTAAGGCTAAAGCACCGCTAGCCCTTGGCTTGAGCCGCCGTTGTACTCTGCAGGTAGCACGCGTCACCAACAAACGAAGCCGTCTCGCCATTGAAGGAGCACCTGCAAGTCCTTCCTCCTCAGTGCTTCAGTTGTTGAAATCTAAGGGGTTCGATTTGATGCACGCTGACCCCTCATTTTTACTTGTATTTTCTATTTAATTGAATACTTGAACTATTGAGCTGCTAGATCTTGTAGCATTTGTTGAAAACTTCATGTCTTGAGTTGCTGATCTGTTTGGTAGATCCGTAGATGGTAGATATTAACCATTTCTTTAAGCATGTCTCTCTGATTTTTTTTATGGATGATGTATTCAGCCTTACTAATGTAAGGATATAGTAATTTTAACCATTGTTCTTTTTCCTAATTATTCTTGCATTTAATTCTATAGCAATAGCAATGCCTTTACTATTTTTCCCTTTGTGCTATGTAGAGAAACAACACCAAATTCAAGCTTGGGCAGTGGGAGCAACAGCTTGCCGCAGTCACCAAGTTCCGCAGCTATAGAGCCTGAATCTGTTAATGATTCACAGCCAATTGAGATAGAAGATGATGACCTAGAGGAAGAAGACATGAATGTTGGTTCAAAAAAGAAGCTAACCTCTACTGTTTGGAAAGAGTTCAAGAGAGTGAAAATGTTGGGCGAGTTAAAGGCACAATGCATGTACTGTGGCAAGAAGCTTTCAGCAAAATCTAACAGTGGAACTAAGCACCTTCATGATCATTTGAAGGGCTGCCCATATCAAAGGTCCAAGTTTGCACCCAAGGACAAGAATGTGACACAAGCTTCTCTTCGGTTTGCTCCCAAGGAGTCAGGACAACTATCTGTGAAGAATTACTCATTTGATCCAGAAGTAGCTAGAAGAGAGCTTGCTGCCATGATAATACTCCATGAGTATCCTTTATCTATGGTTGACCATACCGGCTTTCGAAGGTTTGTCAGTGCACTTCAGCCCTTATTCAAGTTGGTGACAAGGAACACAATTAGGTAAGTTTGTGATGCATTTTCTAACTGTGATGCATTTTCTTTGTGATCCACTTTCTAAGTTTGTGATGCACTCTAATTTCAGGAAGGACATTATGGATACATACATGGACGAAAAGAAGAAGGCCTTGCAGTACATGGCCGGAACTAAGTCTAGAGTGTCCATAATTACAGACATGTGGACCTCTGAGAATCAAAAAAGAGGTTACATGGCTGTAACAGCCCATTTTATTGATGACTCTTGGACTCTTAGGAACATCATCAGGAGGTAATGTTAGAAAAAAATTAAGATTTGTGAGGCTAAGACAAAAATTAAGAAATGGTCTGAATGTGGAATTCCCATTATAGAGCAAATGTCAACTAAAATGATTGAAAAGTTTGATAAATATTGGAAGGACATTCAAGGACCAATGGGAATAGCCACTGTTCTTGATCCCCGGTTCAAAACTGAGTTTCTCCTTGGGTTCTTTGAGTGCTTGTTTGGTCATACATGTGAAGACTGTAGGCAAAAAGTTGAAGATGTCAAAACCTCTCTATGTGATTTGATGAAGGAGTACCAATTGGAGGATGATGAAGATAACACTGAATCTTCAGTCCCTTCACTTGTCAGTTCAGGCTTCTTGTCTATAATTAGTGCATGTGTTGCAAGTCGAAGGCCAATGGCAGCCAGATTCAGAACTGAGATAGATAGGTACTTGGATGATGAGTATGTTCCAGTAGAGACTGAGAACTTCAAGATTCTAGATTGGTGGAAGGTGGCTGGGACATGGTATCCTACATTGACAAAGATAGCACGTGATATATTTGCTATTCCAGTTAGCACAATTGCATCAGAGTCTGCTTTTAGCACCAGTGGGCGGGTTCTTAGTGAGCACCGCCGCTGGCTTACTTCGGAGATCTTGGAGGCACTTATGTGTTCACAAGATTGGATGCGGCGCAAGTATATTGTTATATATTCTGTTCTGTACATATCATTTCAACTTTTATGATCTCATTATTTGCTAACAATTGTTGTAAATCTATTTTCAGATGCTACCAACGTCAACAAGCCTGAGACCTTTTGGAGCTGTCTTCAAGAGATCCAAGAAGGGATGCAGGTGATGTGTTAAATAGTCAATTGTTTTACTGTGTCTCTGTGTCTCTGTTCAGCCTCTTCATTGTGAAATATTCAACTACATTGTATACTAATTGTCCCATCTTATGCAGAAACTTCTACTTTGACATGGACCTGTTATGTGCAAGGAAGTGAAGGATGCATCATGAGCTCCAAGTCTGCCCTAGCAGCATGGAATTATAATATTTCAAGTAATTTAGTGCCATAAACTGTTAGTTAATTATCGTGTCGAACTTGTAATGCTTGGCATTGGAGACTCCCTTTTGATGAACTTGTATTTCATGTGATGCTGCATGAATGCTGAATGCGTGATCATTCTGAATTTCTCATGATGTTAGCTTTGTCATGAGCTATTAGTTTGATCTTGTCTTGTCTGCCTTCATGAGCTTGTGTATGTTATGATTTATGAACTTGTGTTGCTGAATGATTGTGGTATATATATTGCCTGTATTTCTGTTATTAAATGGGGAAGGATCACCCGATGGGTACCCGTTACCCACACGGGTGGCGGGTGTAGGGGATTTTGATACCCGAGACGGGTGGCGGGTACGGGTGACGGGGTGTTTCAACCCTGGTGGGGATGGGTGTGTTCTCTTGCCCCCCACCGGGTTTCTCACCCGTTGCCATCCCTATTGTGCGCCTCACAGCTCCCCCACACACCCTCGCGACGCCTCTCTGACCGCGCATGAAGACCCACCTATATATAGAGATTGCACCACCCGTAATAAACCAATTACCACCCCAACCTCCCCCCCTTTGATATTTTTGGATCTAGCACCAGAAGACAGCGGGCAGTGATGCTCTAGGGTGTTGATGGTGACGACACCGAGGAGAAGGCATCGTGCTCTGGGCGACGGCAAGGATGGGGACCACCAGATCTATCGACCTCCGATCTGCCATCGCCCCTCACTGCCCTACGCCGATAGCTGTTGCTGGCCATGGGACTCGTGATGCCACCTAAGATCGGCCAAGGAGGAGGCGGCCAGGAAGGGCTTAGTGCTCGAGGGATGGCAACAGTGCTCCAGAGGAGGACAATGGCGTTGGCCGGACCGGGAGGAGGATGGCAACGCTAGCTAGATCCTCGAGGAGGACGGCGGCTGGGGCTGGATCTGGGGGAGAATGGCAGCTACTGCGGCTAAATCCTGGAGGAGGACAGTAGCGGTGGCTTGATCCGGGGGGACAACGGCGGCATCGGCTTGATCTAGCGGGAGGATGGTGGCTCCATTTGCCGTCCCTCCCTACCTCTAACCACAACGACGACGCCCTCACTGTTGCTTCCCTGTCAAGACTCCCTGGGCGAACTCTAGCTACTGGGCCTCATTGGGGTGGTCTCCATAGGCTTACCACGCTATCACACATGGTGGTCCAACTACAGGGAAGGCGAATTAGTTAGGGGCGCCTTCAAGGGAGCAAGGTGTCAAGGAGTAATTTATGGTGTGACTGAGAGCCCGACATGTGGGCCCAGCTGTGAGAGGGAAAGGGGGTTTTAAAACGTGAACCATACATCCTTGTATTCTTGTCTTGTCAATGAAATGAAATAGGATCCTGATCCCCAAATCCTCGTCATGTTCACACATTCACCGGCTAAGGTGGCGATCTCATCGGTGTTAGTAAGCGGGACGTTACATATGGTATCAAATTGACCGATCTGGCGGTGCACTTCCTCATACTCTCTTGATTGAGCGGTAAAACTCCCATGGTTCAGTTGGTGGCTCCCCGCAAGGGTCGAGTTGCTATCAATCTGTTCGGGGTTCGCTTGATTCAGAGGAGGAGGCACCAGGCTCTGGCGAAGCAAGGCGTGCAGGTGCGAAAGTGGTGGCGGTAGACGTGATTCAAGAGAAATTAACTTAAATTGGTCTCAAGTTGGAGTAGCAAGGGGAGAGACTGGATCGTGTGCAGACCAAGGTGGATTTATCCATGGAATCGCTTGGCCAGGTTCAGCAAGAGTAGTCTCAAGTCACTCAGGCATTTCAGCGCGCCTCAGCACCACCACCTCTAGTGATCCCACCCAGGGCGAGGGAGACCAGTTCCTCGGCCGTCGGAGCACCACCTCAAGTAACATTTCCCATGCCTTCACCTCATGTGGATGAGTCAGGGGAGGGACTGGTGCAACATCGTCTAGTGGAAGCACATAGAGGAGGGGGACCGGATTATAACTTCTGTAGGAACATGCCTAAGATGGATTTCCCAAGTTTGATGGTACAGATGCTGGTGTGTGGGTGGATAATTGCCATACTTATTTTTGCCATGTATCAAATACCAGAGGGATCCAAAGTATTTGCAGCTTTGTTGAATTTGTCAGGCAAGGTTGCACATTGGTACAAGGCATGGAGGTAGAAATTTGGTTTTCATGTCTGGGAAGAGTTTCGAGATGCAGTGTTGAAAGAGTTTGATACTGAAACATCTAGGGTCAAAACCAATGAAATCCTTCATCTTCGCCAGACAGGGTTGGTGGAAGAGTATAAAAATCGTTTTGATGAATTACTGTACAATATTAGGCTTCATGATAATGCTGAAATTGGGGAAGTCTGGTTAGTGGGCAATTTGTGCTTGAGCTGAAGGATGCCTAGAGGTCTCATGTGCAACCTCAATTGCCAACTACACTAAATCAGGCATATCATATGGCTCTAGCTAAAGAGGGAGTCATGGAAGAGGTGTTTGAGGGAAAGAAGAAACGGAATGGTAAATCAGGGACTCACAGAGAAGGGGATAAACCCAAATTTGGCTCAGGGGAGTTATGGAAAGCTCAACAATTAAAAGAGTATAGGAAAACTCATGGATTTTGTTTTAACTGTGGGAAAAAATACAGTCCTACTCATCATTGTGCTATTCCTCCAGCAGCTCAAGTTAATATGGCACAAGCTATTGATCACCAAGCTGTGTTCAAGGTGAGCCAAAAAGCCGGTAACCGCGCGGTTACCGTGGTTACCACCCAAACCCACCCAAACCAAGTTAATTTGGTTTGAACAAATTTCATCCGAATTTAAATTTTTTTAAAAAAATAAAAAATCCAAAAAAATTCTAGTAGGTAGTACTTGAATTATGGATCACTACGGTGAAGAAAGTTTATGAAAATAACGAAGTTTACTTCATATTTTGGAGCTCCATTGAAATTTAAAAAAATAAGAGATGGCTTGGGATATAATTTCTACTTTATTTAAGTGTAAAAACGACAGCAAGGGTTATGCAAAAAAAATGCAATATTACATTGTTTTTCTAGAGATAGCCACAATTTTTTCCTAAATTTTCTACAATTTTTTTCCTAAATTTTTTCTTTTTAGCTTCAACATACTACGATTATCGTGGCTTACCACGATATTTGAAAATTTTGAATTCAAATTTTTAGAGATGAAATTCGTGCGGTTTTGGGCGGTTACTGCCATACCGTGGGGAGAGGGGGGGGGGCTCTCAAACGGTATGGTGAACACTGGCTGTGGCTGTGTTATCAGATAAAGTGTTAGATGCAGTTATGGACTCGGGGGATACCTCACCTGATCCAGATATGTATTTGTAAGGATGGCAATTCTATCTGTGGGTATGGATACCCGTGGGTACCGCACCCGATGGGCATGGACGTGGGTTCAAATTTTTGCCCGTGGGCATGACTAACCTGAGACCCGATAACTTAGTGGGCGCAGTCGGGTTTTATATTTTACCCATGGATAACCCATTCCTGACTCGATATATATGCATCACTAATTTTGGCCCATTTATATATTCTCCCAGTCTACTTGGCCCATTTAGTCTACTTGGCCCATTTGGCCCTATAGTGACATAGGTATATATACTCAATGAAATTGGAAACACTAGTCGGCTAGCCCTATCCATTCCCCATTCCTCCACAGTCTCGGGTGAGGGGCGACAGCGCGTGGCTATCGGCGGCTGGCAGCGGCGGGGCTGCTGCGGCAGCGGGCGACGGCACCGCTGCTGAAAATGTGGACTCCGAGTACTAGTTCATCACAAGCTGTGGGTGTTGTTGTTGCTATTTCCCCTTTACCTTTACCTTCTCCTTCCCCAGCACAACTACATTCTAACTCTAGCCAAGATCCCGCCACTGCCTCAGCTCAACAAGCATCCGAAGGTATTGATGTTATGATAGATGATGATGTTGATGTTGGAAAAAAGAAAACTAAAATCTACGGTTTGGCAAGAATTTGGAAAAATAAAAGTAGGGAATGTATGGAAAGCTAAATGCATGTGGTGTCAAAAATTTCTTTTGGGTGAGACAAAAAATGGAACAGAGCACTTGCATAGCGTCGAGTGCCTGTTTAATCAACTATCTATAGAGTATGGACATACTACTCAAGTTCTGAAAAAACCCGCTGGGTACCCACTGGTACCCGGGTGCCCGTCGGGCATGGGTACGAGCATTGATCCCTGCCTGCTAAGCTTGTCGGACATGGGTCGGACGAGCCATGTCAGGTCTCGAGCCGGGCGTGTTCCTACTCTGCCCGTGCCCAACCCAATCCATTGCCATCCCTATGTAGTTGTATCTGAATGCAATGGCTTGGTGGAACAATACCGGTACAATCCATCTCAGAACTTTGGTCCATAACCAAATGTTGTTAATTTTGGTTTATTCTGGAAGTTCCCACAGTTTTGTTAATTCTCAGTTGGTGGATAAATTGACTTTACAATCTCTTTTAGTCCCTGTTATGCCATTTAAGATTGCTAATGTCCATACTCTTCATTGCCAACAACTTGTCCCCAATTTTGAATGGTGGATTCAAGGACACTTTTTGCCATGATATGAGAGTGTTAGATCTGGGGGGATATGATGCTATCGTGGCCATGGATTGGTTGGTACATCACAGTCCTATGACTTATAATTGGGTGGATAAATGGATTCATTTTGAGCAAAAGGGTCGGAAAGTACATTTACAAGGGGTTAAACCGGCTACTCAACCCATGCAACAATTGTAGCTTGTCACGGCAGATCAATTGTTGAAATGGCATCGTGGGAATAAGATATGGGCAGTGGCTGTGGTACAACCATCAGAGAGGCCAAGCACTGGAAATATTCCAATGAAAGTTCAACAGTTGTTGTACACTTACAGTTCTATTTTTCTGCAACAAACTGCTCTACCTCCTCATAGAAGCTTTGATCATGCAATTACTTTGCTTCCAAATTCAACCCCTGTCAACTCTAGACCCTATAGGTATTCACCTGCTCAAAAATATGAAATTGAACAGCAAGTGGCTGATATGCTGAAAGCAAGCTTAATCACTACAAGCATTAGTCCCTTTGCTTCCCCAGTACTGTTAGTCAAGAAAAAGGATAATTCTTGGAGGTTTTGTGTTGATTACAGAAAGTTGAATTCTATCTCAGTCATGAACAAATTTCCCTTACCAATTATAGATGAATTGTTCGATGAGTTATCTGGGTCACAATACTTTTCTAAATTGGATCTTCGCAGTGGTTATCACTAGATAAGAATGAGAGTGGAAGATGAATGGAAGACTGTTTTTAAAACTCATCATGGCCATTTTTAGTTCAAGGTGATTCCCTTTGGTTTAACCAATGCTCCTGCTACATTTCAATGTTTGATGAATGCTATCCTTGGTCCTTGTATGAGGAAATTTGTCCTTGTTTTTATGGATGACATTTTAATCTATAGTAATTCCTTGGAAGATCACATTCAGCATTTAGAAATTGTCTTTCAAGTTCTTCAGCAACATCAGTTATTTGCTAAGAGAAGTAAATGTTCTTTTGCATTGCAACAACTTGAATACTTAGTCCATATCATCTCCAAGGATGGAGCTACAACTGACCCAGCTAAAACATTGGTTATGTTACAATGACCTATTCCTTCCTCTGTTATAGAACTCAGAGGTTTTCTAGGACTCATTGGTTATTATAGGAAATTTGTGAAAAATTATGGTTTGATCACTAAACCACTTACTTTACTTCTCAAGAAGCACAAATCATTTCAGTATACTCCAACTGCTTAGCAGGCCTTTGATGCCTTAAAACTAGCTATGTCCACCAGCACTCCCTGATTTTAACAAGACTTTTGTCATAGAAACAGATGCTTGTGACACTGGCATTGGGGCTGTTTTGTCCAAGGAAGGGCACCCATTGGCTTATTATAGCAAGGCTTTGGGCATAATGAACCAGAAATTTTCCATTTATGAGAAATAGTTCATGGCAACCATGATGGCAATTGATAGATGATGCCCTTATTTGCTGAGGGGTCCATTCATCAAAAAAATAGACCACAAATCTCTCTGTAACCTAGATTCCCAAGTTTTAGAATCAAACAGGCAAAAGAAGGCCATGACAAAGTTGATTGGTCTACAGTATTGTCGATGTTTTGTATCGGCAATAATAATATGGGGCTACTCATGAGACCTAAACTTGATGGATTGCAAAGGAACATGGAACAATTTATACTGGTTTAGGCCTTCGAGATGAGATAATACCCTACGTCCAGTCGTGATGTATTGCCTTTGAGGTTTCTTTGGTGAGATTTGAGCTATGATTCAGATCTACCCTCAGGGGGTGCCCTGCCTCCCCTTATATACCAGGGGACAAGGTTATAGAGTAGGAATTCCAGTCGGACTCCGACCAAGGGATTTCCTTCTAAGAATACAACGTGCCCGACTAGGACTATATCCTTTCCTTGTCGTATAAGGTAATGTATGCCGAGTCTTATTGTGTCCCTAATTATAAGGTTAGACCCATCCTCTGTCTGAGTGCCCTATATGCTTCTCATGAGGTACCTGGGGCCCATGGTCTCCACAGCAGCCCCTGAGACCTTTATAGTTGAGTCACAGTTGATGCCGAGTGCTCATCCTCCACGGTGAAGAATTCTCGAGTGCATCGCTCCCGAGTACTCTTTGTCCGAGTGCTTCTTCTCCCGAGTCATGCTTCATGTCAGCTGGCAATGAGGCTATGAAGGGCTTCATAGAGAAATATAAACAGTGTGCGCCAAATAGGCGCACCTATTAGGTGTAGCCCCCGACTTTATGCTTAATTATAAAACAATTAAACATAAAGTCAAAGACCTTTAATCTTTTAGTCTTTCCCGAGTAGTATACTACACGGAAATTAGACTCTTCAACATCATGTTAGCTGAAAGAATTTTTGCTCGGGGCAATTTTTGGCTAAGCATGTAAGCCGAGTACCACCTTTTGGATTTTAACCTAATATGTGGTCAGGTGTACTTGAGAGATACCTGCATCCCCAATTTTAATGGAGATCAGCTGTCGATCCTTATAAGGATGTATCCTCAATACCTGGTAAATAATACAGATATCTGAACACATATGTCCAGCAATTTAGGTTTTCATGAATCATATCTGATTATTTAATCGATTTCTGTAAATAGTATCGGCACTGTTATTTTAACATAGCCAACAGTCGGCTCAATAGAGCATGCCATTTAGAAGCTCATATCTTGTGGCCCAGTACTGAATTTGTCGGCCCAAGCTCACTTATCAGCATAGGCTCTATAAAAACGGGGGGAGAAAGAAAAGATTCCCTCATATTCTCCAATCCGCCAATTGTTTCGTCTTCCAGTCTCCGCGCCCACATTTCGCGCTTCGCCTCGCTAGGGTTCGCTGTAGCCCGTGCCCCCACTCAAGACTTGCGCGATTCTGCTCCGCCGCATCCATTCCAAGCCTCCACAAGCATTTCCCCCAAATCTTCTCACTCCCAGCAATGCCGAGAGCCCCGTTTGAGATCCCGGAGATGTCCGCCGGAGCTTGGCCAATGTCAGACTGTGGTTCGTTGAAGCTGAAGTTCTTGGAGAAGAAACTGATGTTGCAGCGACAAGAGGTCATCTATTGGCGTACCGTAGAGGGGGAATCCATGCCGGCGCCCAAATCCGGTGGATCGTCGTCTTTACTTCTTTCTTTGATCACGGTCTTGCCCTCTCCTCTTCAGATTTCCTTCACCAACTTTTGTCCTTCTATCAATACAATTGGTGAATCTGAATCCCAACTCTATCCTGCAAATCTCCATTTTCACCACCTTGTGTGAAGCTTTTCTAGAGATTAAGCCCTATTTCAATCTTTTCCGATACTTGTTCCATATCAAGCCCCAGCCATCCAAAAATAAAGTCCAGGTTATTGGGGGAGCCGGTCTCCAACTTAGGAATGAAATGAAGAAAATCTACCTCCATATTGCTTTGAAAACCTCCCTCAAGGTCTGGCACAGAGAATGGTTCTACTATTCCAATCTCGAACCTTCTCTGCCCCCATTCACCGGTTCTCCACCAATAGTTCTACCCAGTTGGTCTTCAGTGCCAAGCTATGAAGAAATAGGCCAAGTATATCAGCTGATGGAGAAAATCGATCTGCTGAAGAGCTTGGGGCTGTCTGGTCCTTGGGTGGCGAGGTGTTTCTTGAACCGCCGCACTAGGCCTCTGAAGGCTAGGAGCCACTTTGGTTGGGACTACCAGGGCAAAAATGATCCCAGCCGTGAATACCCTGATTTAGCCGATAAGAACAGGGTCACCGATACCTTGCTCGGCTTTTTTGTCACAGGGTAGTGGAGACTAAAGACACAGAACGCACCCCCACACCCTATAACCAGAGCAGGCCTTGGCCACAGGTAATCTTGAAGAACTGATATTGAATTGCTATCCATCTATGGTGAATGTTGGTGGATATCCGTCTTGAATTGTTTTGCAATGCATGATGTATATCATTGAAACACTTGCAGGACTGTGAGGAGTTTGATGACGGCTCCCAAACTCAGCCGGCCACCAAGTTAAAGAAACGGCCAGCCAGTCCTTCTGTTGCCCAACCCAGCTCCAAGAGGACTGGAAAGAAACTATTTGAGGACCCGGGCAAGAAGAAGACGAGTATGCCAAGTGCAGCGCTAGGGAGCCTGAAGATCAAAGACCCTGCCAGTTTACCTCCTAGGCTGACAAGCCCAAGACCATTGTCTCCAAGCCCGAGGCCAGCAACATCAAGCCCAAGGCCAGCACCGCCGAGTTTAAGATCAGCAACATTGAGCCCAAGGCCAGCTCCACCGAGCTTAAGATTAGCAACATCGAGCCCAAGGGCAGCTCCGCCGAGTACCCTCGACACCCTAGTCGGCCGCGCCAGAAACAAAGCTGACTAGAGCCAAATTGCCACCGACGATTGCCGCGCCGATTGGCGTGATACCCGGCAGCTCTCCGTCGCTGAGTAGGCCATCAAGCTTCTCACCGACAGCTTCTGGAGCTCCCTCGTGGAAGTTCAAGACTTCTAAGAGGTAAGCAATCTTCAATCTTCTAAGAATCTTGAATGATGTGGTAGTGTCTTGATATTTAACATATTGTGCAGAAAGCAAGTTGACATAGATCCCAAGGGGACTACGCTAGCTGCGTCCGCAACCGAGCCCATCCCAGCCGAGCCAGCACCAACCATTTCATCTGCTGAGCCAGAGGCTACCCTAGCTGCAGAAGCTGAAGCAGTCCTGACACCAGGATCACCAGTGCCGGCCAACCAGGGAGCGAGTGCTGAAGTTGCTGCTCTAGCCCCCAACCAGATCACTGAAGCCCCTACAGCCGCCGAGTTCAGAGCCAGGACCCCATCACCATCAATATCGTCGTCGTCTTTTGATGAAGGAGACCTCCCCCGGCTCGAAGCCCCTCCGCGCAACTTCCCGAGAACCTTTCAATGGGTCTCTCCTGAGGGAGTTGCAGAGGGCTACGAGCACGACGAGCAAGCAGCATAGAGGGAACACGAAAATCTTCTATGTGCTACAATCGCCGCGTCTAGAGGAGTCCAGGTATGTAGCGAATCTTGCCATGTTGAGTTCTGGATAGTTTCTATTGATCTGGTACTCTATCATTTGACTGTGTTCCTCTGTTTTGTTCTGAGCAGAAGATCGTCAATCGCTCAGAGAAGATAAATAAGGTCCTGACTGAGCTCGCCCCCCATCTTCAACGACTGGGCTAGCTCTAGGTAGCCAAGGACGACTTGGAGCGGACCAGCCAAGAGAGGGAAACATAGTTGAGGGGATCAGTGGATAAGCTCAGGGACGAAAACTGGGCCTTAGCCAAAAAAAATCAGAAGTAAGTTTTCTGCGTTATCCTCCCGAGTGAATCCCGAATAGATTTCTCCAGCTTTGTTGATTCCCGACTGCCTTGTTGAGTTTTGACTATAATCTTGAGTTCTTGACTGTTTTGATTTGCAGCCCTTGAAGCCGAGTTGAAAGCCCAGGCGAAGGAGAGGGAAAATCAAGATAACAAGATGAAGGAGGTAGAAAAGGCCAAAGCCGAAGTAGAGAAGGCCAAAGCCAAGGTGGGGGCCGACTATACCAGTAAGTCTCCTGCTTGACAATGATCTTAGCTCAGCTGCTTGTTGCTCCGACTGTGTGTTTCGGCTAACAAGTATTCTTGTTGATGCATCTGAACAGCTTTGAAAGCCAATGCCCAGATCTAGTTTAACGCCTTTGCAGAGGAGATCAAAATTGTCAAGGAGTCATGGGAAATTCTTGTCGGATCCGTGAAAGGGCTCCTGGACATTATGAAACCTCACCATGCCGGGATCAGCGCCAGTACCATCTCCCAGGTGCAGGCACGCCTAAGCGAAGTCCCAAGTAACTTGAAGAAGTACTCGGATGAGCGTGTAAATGTCGGCGTCGCCCAAACTCTTGCCATGACCAAGTCAATATACCCTAGGGTTGATATTGAGACCACTGGTGAGGGTTTTGCCGAAAAGACAACTCCCGAAGGGGCACTGGAGCTGATTAGCCAGGCGAGGCCGACTGTGGAGGCTATAGCCAAGGACATAGGTATGTAAAAACAGAACAATTATGTAGTCGGTGACTATTGATAAGCATGTATAACTTTTGTAAAGGCACTTGTAAATATCTATAAAATACTGCCGAGTACTTGCTTATTCTGAATCGTCATTAGCTTTACCCGACTATGTAGTCTGCGCCGAGTATATCAAAAAAGACGTTTACTTCTAAAAGCTATACTCGAGAAAACGTAGCATAATCGTTGTAGAATTTCTTGACTTAGATAAAACAAGCTCGGATTTTATTAGCAAGGCACATAATACATGCAGCCCCCGACTCACTACTCGGTTGGGACAAACGACATAGTGAGTCAGAGAAAAAACACTATATACATATGTATAAAAGAAATACAAGACTCAGGTATAGAAAAGACATAGCTGTTCTATATTCCATGAGTTGCTGATTAGGGCACCGTCTTCAGTCTTTAATCGGTAGGCATTCGGACGTGTCACCTCATTGATAATGAACGACCCTTCCCACAAAGAGGATAGTTTATGCCTGTCTTTGGTGGTTTGTATTTTTCTCAAGACGAGATCTCCCACCAAAAAGGTGCGGCCACGAACATTTCGACTGTGATAACAACGTAGGACTTGAAGATATCTTGCTGACTGGATAACTGCGATGTCCCTTGCTTCCTCCAACTGATCGAGTTCGACCAGTCGGTCTTCGTGTAATTTGTCTTCTGAGTAGGCTCGAACTCGCGGAGAGCCAAACTTTAACTCGGTTGGTAACACAGCCTCAGCACCATAGACTAGGAAGAAAGAGGATTGCCCTGTTGCCTGATTAACCGTGGTTCTTAGATACCAGAGAACAGATGGGAGTTCTTGTACCCACCATCCTGCATACGGTTGTAGTCGGTCGAATATTCTAGCCTTGATACCTTGTAAGACCATGTCATTAGAACGCTCGACCTGCCCATTACTCTGTGGGTGTGCCACAGAAGCATAACAGATCTTGATACCGAAGTCGTCACAGAAATCTTAAAAGACTCCGCCAGTGAACTGAGTACCGTTGTCCGTTATGATGCGGTTAGGAACTCCAAATTGGTATAAAATACTCATGATGAAGTCCTTTACTCGTGCCGCTGTTATGGTAGCAACGGGTTTTGCCTCAATCCACTTTGTTAATTTATCCACTGTGACGAATAAGTGTGTGAACCCTCCTGACGTTTTTTTGAACGGCCCAATCATGTCAAGCCCCTAAACTACAAAGGGCCAAGAAATTGGAATTGTTTGAAGTTCTTGAGCTGGAAGATGTGTTTGCCTTGCATAGAATTGGTATCCCTTGCATGTGTGAACTATGTCTTTAGCATCTGTTACCGCAGTCGGCCAGAAGAATCCCTGCCTGTAAACCTTTCCACATAACGTCTTGGATGCAGCATGGTTGTCACAAATACCCGAGTGGATCGATTGCAGAATCTGCTTGCCCTCCTCAGGTGTGATGCAGCGCAGGAGGACTCCGGATGTGCTTCGATGGTACAGGTCTTCTCCAACTATTAGGAAACATTTGCCTCGATGTTTGATCCGTTCGGCTTCACTGCGATCTTCTAGGAGTTCGTCGTCCAAGAGGAATTTGACAATTGGAGTCTGCCAATCTTGAGAGATGATTAGCACTTCATTTGTTGCCGGGGTAGGTTCAGCCCCCAACTGTTCAAGCACTGGTTTCTTCTTGACTGATGGCTCTAGTAGTTGTTCGACAAAAATACCAGTCGGGACCACTTCTCGTTTAGATCCCATGTTGGCCAATTCGTTTGCAGCTTCGTTGTATTGTCGTAATACATGAGTTATTTCCAACGCATCGAACTTATTTTCCAGCTTTCGGACCTCTTGACAATACGCCGCCATATTATTGTCGAGACATGTCCAGTCTTTCATGACTTGGTTGACCACGAGTTGAGAATCCCGTGTACGACCAGTCAGCGAATGCCGAGTGATATAGCAATACGGAGCCTGTGGATGAGTGCCTCGTACTTGGCAACATTGTGGCAAGACGGAAAGTGAATCTGGAGGACATACTTTAGTTTTTCACCAGTGGGCGACGTCAACATGATGCCAGCCCCTGCACCGCTGATCCATAGAGAACCGTCGAAGTACATCGTCCAGTACTCTAGCTTGTTCGTGTTTGTAGTTGTTTGGACTTCTGTCCACTTGGCCACGAAGTCGGCTAGAGCTTGAGATTTGATTACTATCCATGGCTGAAAGATTATGTCAAACGCCATCAACTCGAGCGCCCATTTAGCGATTCTGCCAGTGGTCTCGCGATTATGTAAGATGTCCCCGAATGGATACAATGTGACAACAATTACTTGATGCGACTGAAAATAGTGCACCAGCTTCCGAACAGTGATGAGTAGGCCATATAGCAGCTTCTGGACTTGAGAATATCTCATCTGGGAGTCAGTTAGGACCTCACTGACGAAGTAGACTGGCCTTTGTATTTTCTGTATATGACCTGGTTCTGCTCGCTCGACTACCAGCACCATGCTGACTACTTGAGTGGTTGCCGTCAGATATAACATTAGCGGTTCCTGGGGCATGGGTGATGCCAACACTGGTGGTGATGTGAGAAATTTTTTAAAGTCTTCGAAGGCTTGCTGGGCTTCGGGTGTCCATTGAAAATTGTCCGCTTTCTTCAATAGTCTGAAAAAGGACATGCCCCGTTCACCAAGTCAGGAGATGAATCGGCTAAGCGCCGCCATGCAGCCTGTCAGTTTTTGGACGTCTTTCTGGCTAGTTGGGGGTGCCATGTTTAGGATAGCATTGATTTTCTCTAGATTGGCCTCGATGCCTCGATGTGATATGATGAAGCCAAGTAGCTTTTCGGACGGTACACCGAAGGCGCGCTTTTCCGGATTCAACTTCATCTTGAATCTTTGAAGGTTTTGGAAAGTTTCTTCCAAGTCAGCAATGAGGTCTTCCTTAGATTTTGTTTTGATCACCACGTCATCGACATACACCTCCACGTTGCACCCGAGTTGAGTGTGTAAACACCGCTGAATTGCTTGTTGGTACGTTGCTCCAGAGTTTTTCAACCCAAACAGTATAATAACATAGCAGTACGCTCCAAACGGCGTGATGAAAGAAGTCTTCAGGCAGTCCTCCTCCTTCAAACTGATTTGGTGATTTCCCGAGTAACTGTCGAGAAAGCTGAGAAGTTCGCACCCCGTAGTTGAGTCCACCACCTGATCTATTCTGGGTAGACCAAATGGGTCTTTGGGGCACGCCTTGTTTAAGTCGGTGTAGTCGACGCACATACGCCATTTACCGTTTTTCTTCCGGACCAAGACTGGGTTTGCCAGCCAATCCGGGTGATAGATCTCTTTGATGAACCCGGTTGCAAGGAGCTTGGTTATCTCCTCCCGAATAGCATCTTTTCGGTCCTGTGCGAAGCGCCGTAGTCGTTATTTGACTAGCTTGGCGTCCAGCTTGACGTTGAGGGAATGCTTGATCACCTCCCATGGTACACCAGGCATGTTGGAAGGTTTCTAAGCAAATATATCCCTGTTTGCTTGGAGGAAGGTGACGAGCTCGTCTTCTTATTTAGGGTCGAGTCCGGTCCCAACAAGAGCAGTTTTGGAGGGGTTGAAAGGGTCCAGGGGGATCTTCTTCATTTCAGAGTCCGCTGAAATTCCTGATTTTGCTGTTTTTTTTTGCCAGGACTTGATCGTCCTCGCTTGCTGTTGTAGCGACTAGTTGGATGCTGTTGCGCCCGACTGCCGCTTCTTGAGATTGGGCCAGCTCGCAGCTCTCCTTGTCACAGGTGAAGGCTTGCTTGACATCGCTGCGAAGAGAAAGAACTCCGGCTAGTCCTGGCTTCTTGAGCATCATGTAGGTATAATGCAGCACTGCCATGAATTTGGCTAGTGCTGGTCGTCCGAGAATCGCATGATACGTGGTCTCGAAGTCGGCAACCTCGAAGCAGATATTCTTGGTGCGGAAATTATCTCGTGTGCCAAAAGAAACTGGCAGAGTTATCTGTCCAAGTGGAGTAGAAGATAGGCCGGGGATTACCCTGTGGAAGGGCGCTGTATTCGGCCATAGCTCAGAACGAGAAATCTTCATTTCATCGAGCGTCTTGGCGAATAGAATATTGAGAGCGCTTCCTCCATCGATGAGAATCTTCTTCAGTTTGATGCTCCTGATGACCGGGTCCAGGACGAGTGGATAGCGTCATGGATGAGTAACCCGATTGGGGTGATCTGCGCGATCAAATGTGATTGGCGTTTCTGACCAACGCAAGTATTGGGGGGCGTTTGCTGAGACCGAGTTGACTTGGCGTGCAGTAAGCTTCTGCTTCCTCTTGGGCTCGTATGCAGTCGGCCCTTCGAAAATGTGGTTGAGCTCAGCCTAGGGATCTTGGTAGTCGCCGGCTGGGCCTGAATCTGGCTTGTCCTTGTCTTTGTTACTGCCAGACGTTGAAGTTTGCTCGAAAGCAAATTTTTTGAGCATGAAGCAGTCCTTAGCCGCGTGCTTCCCCTTTGGATAAAATGGGCATGGCCTGTTCATCACTTTTTAGTACTCGTCTGTCCTCAGGGGTCACGGCCGAGTACGCTCCACTACGGCCACCATGTTGACCGACTTCCGCTTGCGGTTACCGGATTTGTTCTGTGCTGGCTCGTTTTTGTCTTTCTTGTCCTTCTGCCAGGGCTCTTTCTTGTCGTCGAGGGCCTCAGCAACTGCGTCTATCGAGTCGGCGTATTTGTTCGCCATGTCAAAAAGAGTCTTGACAGAAGTGGGAGGTTTTCGAGTAAAATTAGCAATGAATGGGGCGTCTCTGACTCCCTTACGGAAGGCAGCGATGACGACCTCGTCCTTGATCATTGGGATTGAATTCCTCTTCTCAGAAAACCTCTTGATGAAATTACGAAGAGACTTGTTCTTCCTTTGATGCAACTGATACAGATCGTACTCGGAAGATGGCTTCTCGTAAGTTCCCTGGAAGTTGGCGATAAAGCGTTTCCGGAGTTCTCCCTAGGAGCTGATTGATTGCTTGGGAAGTCCCATTAGCCATGTCCTCGCCGAGTCAGCTAGAGCGACTGGGAGGTAGCTAGCCATGGCTTTGTGATCACCTCCGGCTGCTCGGATTGCTAAAGTATAAACTGTGAGCCAAGACTCGGGATTGGTCTTCGTGTCGTATTTTTCAATTCCAGTCGGCTTGAAACCTGATGACCAGTCAACCTCTTGCAGCTCCTGGGTGAAGACCGGTACTCCTTCATCTGTATGAGGACTCTGACTCCGACTACGGCGGTGAAACCGCTCGTGGTGGAGGCCGAAGCGCTCATTCTCTTCTTCCAGTCGGCGACCCTTGTCTTCCTCACGTTCGTGGCGCCGTGCGTTGATTTCTTGCCGAAGATCACGTCATAATCAGCCTCGGAGATCCTGGTTGTCCCGACGGTCGTCTTGATGTCGGCGCCGCTGGTCGTTGTTGTGGTTGCCGAGTGACGTGTGGCGTGACTCCGTGTGCGGCTGACTGGAGCTGGCTGCTCGGCGTCGTATCGAGCCAGACGAGACCGCCGTTGGAGAAGTCGACTGATTGGTCGGTATGAGAGTGTCGCCCGACTGTTGATGCTGCTGACATGCAGCAGCGGTGATCATGGTTTTTATCCTTGCTATTGTCGGGGTGGCCTGGTGATCAGGGCCAAATTGTAGTGTATCCAGTAGAGTTACAGCGGCCACAACATTCTGTGGAGGAGTTACAAAAACGTCGTGGTTGCCGACCCGGGTTTGGAGGATTTGCTGTTGAGCAGTCTGCCCAGCCTTGCATAAATCGTCGTTGCGAGCAGCACGCTCGGCCGGTAGGCGTCTTGTGTCTTCCTCCTGTAGTCAGCGGGCCTCCTCCTCTTGTTGATCGTGTAGTCGGCGTGCTTCCTGAGTGGAAGTTGAGCTCTTGGACGCCATGAAGACTTCACGTAGTGGAGAGAAGTTTGCCGAACTGCTGTCCAACTTAGAGTCAGAATCAGAGTAGTTGATGGGGGTAATGACAACTCCGACCTCCCTAGATCCAATCTCGAGCGGCTCTGGGCCGTGTCCGAGTTGAACTCTAGGAGATTGGGTTTGCCGCATCGGATGCTGATTGAGGATATCAGCGGTGTTGCCAAGTCCAAACGGAAGATTGACGATCTACTCCTTTCTTAGCTCAATCCCGATTGGCTCGAGGCCGAGTCCGAGTCGAATACCGAAAAAAAGAGTTGTCCCGAGACCCGGGCATGTTGAAGATTACCGCAGCATGTCGACGAGGATCGCTGCAGCGTTACGCGGGCTGACTGGCGTGGAGTCGGCTTGGTCCCTGGCCGATCGGATCCGATCCGATCGGCCAGGGACCAAGCCGACTCTGCGCCAGTGATCCGAGTCGGACAGGGTGAGGTTGCCGAATTTATCGGCGACGAAGTCGAGGCTACCGAAGGTGATTGTTTGCCCGGGGAAGAAATTGATGCCGTCGACTCCGGTGGTTGAATCCATCAGGCTTAGGATGATTTCGACGATGCCCCTACCTGGCGCGCCAACTGTCGATGTTTTGTATCGGCAATAATAATATAGGGCTACTCGTGAGACCTAAACTTGATGGATTGCAAAGGAATACGGAACAATTTATACTGGTTCATGCTCTCGAGATGAGATAATACCCTACGTCCAGTCGTGGTGTATTGCCTTTAAGATTTCTCTGGTGAGATTTGAGCTATGATTCAGATCATCCCTCAGGGGGCACCCTGCCTCCCCTTATATACCAGGGGACAAAGTTACAGAGTAGGAATCCCAGTCGGACTTCGACCAAGGGATTTCCTTCTAGGAATACAACGTGCCTGACTAGGACTATATTCTTTTCTTATCGTACAAGGTAATATATGCCGAGCCTTATTGTATCTCTAATTACAAGGTTAGGTCCATCCTCTGTCCAAGTGGCCTATATGCTTCTCATGAGGTACCCAGGGCCCATGGCCTCCACAAGTATAGATTTCAATACAAGAAAGGGGTGGACAATAGGTCAGCAGATGCTTTGTCCAGAGTGGGCCATTTCTTTGAACTCAATGCTGGGTCAGTGGTTCAACCTCTATGGATTCAGGAGATTGTGAATTCTTATGCTGTGGATGCACAAGCTCAACAGTTATTACAGGAATTGGCAGTTGTGGGTACTAATGATCAAGGCAAGATATTTCTATGGATTTCATTGAGGGCTTGCCATTGTCTGACAGTAAGAATGTCATTTTGGTTGTGGTTGATCACTTTACCAAATTCGCTCACTTCTTGCCACTAAAACAGTCATTTACTGATGTTCAAGTTGCTAAAGTGTTTTTGATAGAATTGTCTCTTTGTATGGTCTGCCAAAATCTATTGTTTTTGATCGAGGTGCTATATTTATCATTTACTTTTGGCAGTTCCTCTTTGACAAGATGCAGATTTCTTTGAATATGAGTACTGCATATCATCCACAGTTACATGGGCAAACCGAGAGAGTGAACCAGTGTGTGGAGATGTGCCTCAGATGTGCTATAGCAGCTTCCCCTCAGAGGTGGTCTTCTTGGTTTCCAGTTGCTCTATATTGGTACAACACAAATTATCACTCTTCTTTGGGTTGCACTCCCTTTCAAGCTCTATATGGTATTGAACCTAATTATCACTTTCTCCCTGCATTATCACCTGAGCAAGATGTTCAGGCTGACATTGATGCTCAAGCATTGTTGCAAGATAGGCAGCTGTTTTCAGACATGTTACAGCACCAGCTCGCTAAAACTCAAAATAGGATGAAGCAGTATGCTGATGAGAAACGCTCGTTCAAAGAGTTTGCTGTTGGCGACCAAGTCTTTTTGAAGCTACAACCTTATGCTCAAAAAATCAGTGAAATCTCGACCTTACCCAAAGTTGGCATTTAAATACTTTGGCCCATTTGAGTATTAGCTTGAGTGGGATCTATGGCTTATCATCTGAAATGACCAGCTGACAGCTCGATTCACCCAGTATTTCTTGTCTCTCAGCTCAAAATTTTCGTTCCATCTCATGTGCCACTGTTTCATACTCTGCCCACAATGCTTCAATTGGGTCATGCTGCACTGGAACCATCTGAAATTTTGGACCGTCGTCTGGTGAAGAAAGGTAATACTGCTGTGGCTCAAGTACCGATCCGTTGGGGTTCATTGCCACCTGAGTGTGCCACATGGGAGATTACTCGTAGTCAGAGCTCGATTTCCAGCGCAGCAGCTTGGGGTCAAGCTGTGTCTCAAGGGGGCCGCAGTGTCGCACATGGTGGTCCAACTACAGGGAAGGCGGATTCATCAGGGGCACCTTCAAGGGAGCAAGGCGTCAAGGAGTAATTTACAGTGTGACTAAGAGCCCGACATGTGGGCCTAGCTGTGAGAGGGAAAGGGGGTTTTAAAACATGAACCAGACATCCTTGAGTATTCTCATCTTGTTGATGAAATGAAATAGGATCCTGATCCCAAATTCTCGTCGTGCTCACACCTTTGTCGGCCTGCGGCGGCAATCTCATTGGTGTTAGCAAGCGGAATGTTACACATGCTGCCTGTCGACGCCCCTATCTCCTCCACCCCCGAGCTCTGGCCTCACTGCCTCAGTCTTGTCATTGACCTCTCCGACGGTGCAGTCGTTCAGGCCGATGGACGTAGCGTTTTGTAATTTTTTTAATACATATACATAGAGTATGTATTGATGTAAATTATGAGGGCAGTGTGGTGATTCATAACGTGTGGAAAAATCCTGTGGAAAGTACTATTCTTGATGTGTGGAAAATAGTAACTAATCCTTTGTGTGATTAAATTTTATGGCTGGATCGTTATGTTCGTAATTTTTTTATTTAATTAGTCGGGAGTAATTTATATTTTTTTACTCCAGCAAACAGAAGTAAATTTTTCTAGTGTCTATTTTGCTAAGCACCTAGCGAGAGAACCAATACATCTAGTAAATAAATTACTAAGCATTTACAATATTTTAGTACTGATTTTCTTAATTTTAGTATTAAAAATTTAGTGTATATTTTTCGGAACACCTAGCAAGAGAACCAATACATCTATAAATTACGAGATGCGGGAAAATAAGGGTCTAATAAATAAATTACTAATAAGACGAGATGCAGGAAGGTGAGAGGTGTTGTGTCTCGTTACGCGCTGCACGTAGTGAAGCACAACTGCAAAGCTATATCTTTATATTTGTAATCGAAAGTAATTTACTAATACCTTATATTAAAATTTATTCACTTTGACATTGCTAAACAAACAATGCTCGAAGTTTATTTTCCTCCGCTCAAAACTAACGAGCATTTATGATAGGAGAGATCATATCCGAACGTGTCTCTGCTGACTTTTCTCCAACACGAGCAAATGCGTAATCTAATGATACAGCTTAACTTGGATTCAGGTGTAAAATACATCATTGGGTCACCCTCTCATAGATTCCTATAGCCAATGGCAGTGGCAATTTGGAATTTGGAGAGACAAAAACACATAATCAAATCAACTGCAACGGCGACGACGGGAAACAAAATCCTCCCTCCAACCGCACGCTGTGCTCCTCTCAAAAATATATATTTTTTTAAAAAAACGCGCGCGTCGTCGTGCGCGCCACGAACGCCCCGCTACGCGCTCTGCGCCTCGAGGAAGGCGTTGAATTCAGCCCTCGCCCTGGCCAGGCGCGGCGTCACGCACGGCGACGTCGGGCACGACAACGCCGCCGCCGTCGCCGTCGAGAACCTCACGTGCCGCTGCGACGACGTCGACGGCCTCGCCGACTCCTGCCGCGACGACGCCGACTTCTTCAGGATCCCCCTCGGCTCGCCGTGGTCGAACACGAACGCCATCTTCACCGGCGCCTCCGTGTCGTCCGCGCAGCTGCTCTTGGCCACCTCCTGTGCGAAGTACTCCGCCTCGAGCGCCGCCGGCGCGGCGCCACCGGTGGCGGTGGGCTCCACGAGCCGCACTCGAACCTCTCCAGCGACGCCAGCCGCGACACGCTGCTCCGCCGCCTCGCGCCGATCGACTGCTGCCTCTGCATGCTCGACACCACCGCCGCGCGGCCGAAGACTTCTTCTTGAGAAGCCCGAGATGAACATGCACAGCGCGCCGCAGATGAAGCTGTCGTCCTCGGCGATTGCCTTGGGCTCGGCGTCCTCGTCGTTGTGCGGCACCATGGACCTCCCCTCGGCACGAGACGCGCTCCGCGACAGCGCGGGGGCGACGGCCGCGGCCGGCGTCGCGACGTGGTGGGCGAGCGCGACGGAGTGCTGCCGCGCAAGGGCTCGCAGAGTGGCCGTGGTGCTGGGTGTCGCCGCGGCGGCAGCGGCGTGGGGATCTTCTCGCTTCTCGGTCGCCCCGTGGACGGGGGAGGAGGATGCCGAACACGGGAGGCTGGCGCCGACGAAGGTGGGCCGCCGGAGCGGCGGCAGCAGCGGCGACGACCGCACCACCACCTCCGTCAGCACGGACGGCGCGGACAGCGGCGAGTCCTCGTCGGCCACCATGCCGAGGTGGCGCAGCGACACAGGATCCACTGGAATCTGCCTCTCCTTGTCCATGGCGCCCACAGTCACCGACGCCGCGCTTTCGCCGCCCCTGGCGACGTCGACGTCAGCGCTCTTCACCGGTGCGGCCAACTCGTCCGCCTCCACCGGAGTTGCCGCTTCGGTGACGACGGCGAGGTCGGAGTCTTCGTCGCGGGGCGGCATCTGCATGGTGGGCATGATCGTGTGCTACGTGGTGCATGAACTGATCGACGGGGTGGCGCGCGCGGGTGGCTTAAAAGAAAATGGAGTTTTGACTTAAGGGTGGAGTAGTGGAGAGCATGAAGGTTGAACAGTCGTCAGGTCATGGGCTTAGTGCCGGATTGGTGGTGTCTTAGTGGCTAAACATATTTCATTTGTGTTAGTATTTTTTTCTGCATGCATAGAACTACGGTTAGCCACAAAAGTCTAAATATTCAGCAAAATAAAATGCACGTGTGAGTTGCTTATGTATTTTTATATAGGGATATACTAGTTCGTGACTAGTGGAACATGAAATTCTAATAAATCATCAATGCACTAAAACAACTATTAAAAAAAATGAATCGCACATGAACAGTCACTACTATTGTGGTGGTATTGCTGACGGTGGGGATGCGCTTGAGCTCAGGAAGAGGGACAAAAAAGGATCCAAAGTGAAGTAAAGTGAAAGAAAAGAGGCTCCATAGTAAAAAGAATGACTAAGGTATAAAGTGAAACTGTGGTGAGAAAAAGGAGTCCAAGGTGCAATTCACCCGTAATTTTTATCTTTGAAAAGAAGTATCATCAAATTTGTAGTACTAATAAAATGCATGAATAATAGCATGACTTTAGCGTTTGATAGAGGATGGCACGTATGATTTTTGCTTAATAGTTACAAGGATTGCATGTAGGATTTTTTCCTAATACGTTAAGGTATGGGCAATGGTGCGACCTTACCGTTTGGTAGAGGATGACATGATTTTTGCTAATATAGAAGCCAGAGAAAACAAGATTATGTTCATCGACAACGGTCTAACAGACATTTTAACACCATACAAATTACTATACATACTATCTAAGTAATCATATTATTAATTATATAAATCTATTATACACAAGACAATACATACAATCCACTGTACGAGTTGCTTGTGCACCATTTAATATAATATGAAAAAAATATACAAATAGCAGTTGTCTACTACTGCTTCCCTACGTCCCAAAATAAGTTAATTCGTTACAAACCGAAAAAAATTATGAGTAAATAAGAAATACCAAAATGACTCTTATTAATGGAAAAGTAATATGAGTAGTTAGATAGGTAAGAGATATGTAAAAAATAAAACTTCTCAATTTATGGGGTAGAAAACATAGTTTCAACTCTAGAAATCAATTTATTCTAGGATGGACTGAGGTCTCCACTATTCACATCCTAGGCCCATCTGTCTGGGTGGAGGTGCGGGCCCTCTTGTAGCAAAAGAATTCTCTCCGGGCCACTGTGCTCGACACATGACTGGGCCGAATGTCCACCTCGGCCTTTAAAAGCATTTCGTTTTAGGGCTCATTAATTGGATATCTCAAAAACCAAGTTTGGATTAACGGCTTTCCATGAAAGCTAACGACGCTATTAACAGCACAGATGGGTGTGCTTAGCTTCCAATGAGAGGGCAGATGAGTATTTCTAAAATTAGAATAACACCTTAATTCAAACATGTAGATTTCAGGCAATCCAAACCGTTGTTTCATTTCTATAGATCAGATTAGCAAGTCAGACAGAGTATCTCATCAACTTCATGAAACGATGGAACTAACGTCAAAGCAACAATGCAGCTATTAAAGGATCAATCAACAATGAACTATCTACTTAGCAATAGTTGTGTAAAGATGAATCAATTTATTCGAATATTATCGAACAAGCTTGGCTTAAAAAAATCACAGACACGATCTAGCAAATCCCTGAGAAAAATCTAGAGCCTGTTTTTACAATAACAAGAAATGCAATGGATTTCGCCTGTGATTGACTCTGCATGCAGGGTTCATGCATTGAATCGCAAAGTCAACTAGAATGTTATGATTATTGTGACCTGAAAGATCTCAAACCTGAGATTTTACTCCTCCCAGTATGTGCCGCGGTAACACTACAACCACGATTCAAGGCGGCTGAACTGATCCAAAGACCGAATCTCAATGGTTAGATGATTACCATCATCATTCTTTTTTTTTTTTGAACAATCACCATTCATTTTTATATGGAAGTAAAACAGGATAGACAAATAGTGCTCATGTATAGTTTATGGGTCAACCATCATGAGTTTTGAAGGATACTACCAGACAAGTTATTTTAGCTAAAATCACATGGGAATAGTGAAATGAACCTGGACAGGGCTTTACATATACCAACTACCAAAGCAACGCTTCCTTCATATTCAAACCACATCATGTTTCAAAATCAGGAATAAGAAATTCCTAGCATTCCCAATTCCCGTAACCTATCTAGGCCATTATAAATACCTGTCATGTTTTCGCTGTAGCACATCAACTTGAGAAGAGCAACACAATTGGTTAAAGAGCTATACTCCAGTGTTTCAGGAAATGGAAATCCCAGTGATAAAGATGGATGAGCTGCATGGTGAGAAGAGGTCAGAGACGCTTTCGCTACTCCATGATGCCTGTGCACAATGGGTTTTCTTTTGGGTAAGCAGAGATATAAGATTGTTGCTTCATAGAAAAAATTCTTTCTACCACAACTAATCTGGGTTTGTTTTCTATGTTAGCTTGAGAACCATGGGATCAACGAGGATCTCATGCACAAAATCAAGGGACTGGTGAACAGATACTACAAGCAAAGCATGGAGAAGAATTCTACGATTCTGAGACGGCAAAGAACCTAGGTCCTGACAATGTTGTCTCAAATGTTGATTGGGAGTGCAGTTTTATGTATCGTCATCAGCCAGAATCGAACATTCATGATATTCCTGAGCTGATCCGGTGAGTTTCATCTGTAAACTACAATTTAACATATTAGTTTGTTTACACAAATCACAGTACTCATCTCCAGTAAATGTCAAAACTTACAAATCAGAAGTATTCAAGGCATTATAATAAAATGCAACGAATCATGCAGTACCACGTTTCCTGAATACGCTGAAGAAGTAATCAAGTTGGCTGAGCAGCTAGCAGAAGTTATGAGTGAGAATCTTGGGCTTGACCAGGATTACTTGAAGAAATCATTCTCTAAGCCTTCTGTAGGCATAAAGGTAGCCAAGTATCCCAAGTGCAGTCATCCAGAACTTGTGATGGGACTCCGGGGGCACACTGATGCTGGGGGAATCATACTTCTACTTCAAGATGACTTGGTCCCCTGGTTTGGAGTTCTTGAAAGATGGTAGATGGATGCCAATACCACACAACAAGGCATAGAATTTTGTAAACCTTGGAGATCAGATTGAAGTGATAAGCAATGGAATATATAAGAGCATTTGCCATCAGGTAGTACCCAATAAGAACGGGAGCCGCCTATCTATCGCAACATTCTACAACCCAGGTCCTGATGCTATAGTCTCCCCAGCTCCAGAGCTTACATATCCTAGCCAATACCGTTTCAAAGACTACCTTGATTTCTATTCCAGTACAAAGTTCACTGACAAGGTATCAAGGTTCCAAACTACAAAGATGATATTCAAGTGTACCTTCCAATAGGAAAAGTCAAGTGGTCCTCATAAAAAATATTAGTTGTACTGTCAAGACTTTATTTTCTGTAGAGGAATAAAGTGCTTGCTTTACCTGTATCTGTTGTAACTTATAAGTTACTATCAAATGTATGGATTTTACTTTCTGTGTCTGAAAAAAAAATAGAATAAGATATGTGGCGAAGAACAATTGCAGTGATAAAATGATGTGGTTATGCTATGTTACTATGCTACGACCACTGAAGACTTAATACTCTGGGTTTACTTCATTGTCTTACAGTGATCATGTCACATTATGGCTTATCATATGCCACACATGAAACATGTGAAATATCACTTGAAAACAGTTACACAGCAAGGACTATGAAGCATGTTTATAGAAGAAACCATCCCATTGTCAACTGTCATTCAAGAAGAAGTGCATGATCTGGACATTGGGAAAACAGGTGTTTGCTTATGGCATAACAGAGATTGGTGTTTGGGCTGGGTCGAACTTTGCCACATTTACCTTAGGCGAATTGACGAACTGAAGCTTGTGTTTGGCCATAGATAGAATCGTGACATGCCACACTTTCTCCTGGCCCACTTGTCATACACTCATTTCTTTGCAAAGAAATACCACGGCGAACAAATGGCCCACCAGAAAAAGTGTGACATGCCACACATTGAGAAAGTGTGGGTATCAACAAAAGTGTGTTTTACCACAAATCCTCCACTGTATAGACCATGCACATATGATAATTTGATTGTGTAATGTTAAGAGCCATGATTCTTTGGATAGGAGTGACTGGTAAAATAATAATGTATCATATATAGTTGTTTAAATCCAGTTAAGTTTCAACAGGCCTCTTTATTCCCTTTAGGCCCTGTTTGAACGGGTCAGGATCTCAGCCCATCCACGAGGACGTTGAACTACCTGATGAATCCTAGTGACCTAGCCTATATAAATAAGGCCTTCACATGATACTTTAAAGTTCATGACAGATTTATTGCTTTTGACTGATATCTGACAGATCTGTACTCTAAGTGTGGATGCAAATAAAACGATCTGTACTCTAAGTGTGGATACAAATAAAACTTTCTACAGTACATAACTCTACCATGAATTCTTCAAAAAAGCAAAAACTTATCCATTTTGAAACTCAAATTAAACAGTACATCATGAAATCACATATTTCAGATAATCTGAATGGAAAAGTAGACTCACCAGCTGTGCACCTTTGAAGTTTTTAAGGAAGTGTGTCAATTCGCAGTTTCGCTAATATAGCTTTGGTCAGGAAAGTGTTGGTTTTCTCAGCAGCTCTCTCTAGCAGAACACTGTGAATCTTAGACTCCTGCCAACATTTTGAGATGAAGCAGAGAAGAAAGCTACCAAATTTCAGCGATCTCGGGAACTTTGGTGCCATCTCATCAATCACGGCCACTATATTTTCGGCGGTGCTTGGTGTCAAGCAAATGTCTTGATTCAGTATGCTGTACAACAGTGCAAAGAGGGATTCTGTCCAGACCAAATTACTACCAATGTTTCCCTGGTGTTCAGGCATACAGACTGGTCTCCACTCACTCTCATCCCCTGAAAGCAACCTATGGCAGAAGGCAGTGACATGCAATGGATGCATGCAATCCTTGACAATTCGTGTGAGCACATCGCACTGAGGAACATTTAGCCCTTCCTTTCTAAGAACCAGTGGTAAGAGAATAGCCTCCAGTGCAGCAGCTGGGTGGCGTTTGCAGAGATCCAATGCAGCAGCAAGAAGAACTGATGAAACTGGTCTTTGAAGGTCAAGTAACTTTGGCAAGAAAAGAGAACACAGTACAAGTGCTGGCCCTTTTCCATGCGTTCCATCTCCCTCAAGCAGTAAACTAGAAAGTAGAGCCCTCACAGTATCATCATCTGCTTTCCATGGCTGAACTATGCTAAGCACAGCCTCAGCATTCCCGGACTCGACACAAAGCTCCTGCAAATCTTTTGCCACACGCTGGGCTCCCAAAATCGATTCTGCCATCAAAATATCCTTTTGTAGAACTAGAGCTCTCTGCACGGACTGAGTCCCAAGAGAAGGAGCCGAAGCTGATGGAACGCACTCAACATCCTGCATCTCCGAATCCTCGTCTTGGTCCAACACCAAAGACTCCAAACCAACCCTATCAAACCCATCCCCACCGCTACAGACATTGCTCGCCTTCATGCTTCGCCAATCAAGGGGCAGCCATGGAAGGGCAGGACGTGTCCTCGTCGCCGCTTCTTTAAGCCATGGAGGCGGCTCGTGGAACCCATCAAGAGATTCCCTGGTGGCATCAACGCCGCCTCCCTGAGGCAATCCATCGAGCAGGTGGCAGGCGCCGCGGCGGGCCCAGAAGTCGTACCTGCCAGACGGCGCGGAGAGGACGTGCGTAGCGAGCGAACGCACGAGAGCCGGGTCGAGGAGGTCGGAGGAGGAGGAGAGGAAGGAGAGCGCCTGCGACTGGACGAGCGGCGGCAGGGTCTGGAAGAGGATGGCGGGGGGATCGGAGGGCGGGAGCGTGGGCGCCGGGGAGAGGAGGAGGCGGAGGAAACCAGCGGCCGGAGAAGGCGAGCCGGGGCACTGCACGTCGCCGGAGGAGGAGGAGAAGGCGGCGGCATTGGGGGCCGGGGAGGCGAGGAGGTAGCGGAACAACGGCAGCCATTGCTCCATCGTCTCGGCAGTCGCGCGGGAGTGTGGCGGGTTTCCCGCGTTTTTATTTCGAGACAAAATTAAGAAAAAAAATTAATGGGAAAATTTCCTGGAGTGCGGCCTCGTTTAGCATGGACTAATTACTGGAATTTTTACTGTTACTAATTTATTTATTTTTTAATTTATAAAACTAATTTTTGATTTGAACTTTTTGCAGAAGTAGCCTCTTGCCGCCGTGGGCCACGGCGGTATTTAAAAACCGCCGTAGTCCAGGGCGACGAATGGTATCCCCGTCAGGCGCGGCTAACGGCGCCGGCCGCTGTTAGTTCTGGGGGGCCACGTGGCCTTGCCGCCCTGGGAGACGGCGGCGAATGCCCCCAGGGGGCGGGCATTCGCCGCCGTCCCCCAGGGCGGCGAATGCATAGGACCGTCCGCACAGCGATCGGACGGTCCGAATCCTCCGAATGCTAATTTTTAACCCAAAATTTTTGAAATTTTATTTGTCAAAATTAAATTCTTAAATTCTATTTATTGTGCCATTGCATTTATTGGGTCGATGTTTAAAAAAAACCAAAAATCATAGATTGTTCACATCGTGAAAAGAACTTGTCAAACTGAGAGTATTTTCGGATCGCCACTCGCATTTCACTGCTCGTATGTCTGGATCGGTACTCGCAATCCACTCCTCCCTGTCTTTCGCCTACACGCTTCACAAAATTTAGTTTTAATCGTGGTTTAGGGTATGTTTTTTAAAGTTTTTTTTTATAATCCGACGATGGTGGGCGTTGGTTTGTAAAATCGTACTGATCATTTTTTCAAGTTTACTTTCGGTAAAACTTAATTAATGACATGGTAATAGGTCGGTCTGTTTTACGTGAGGGGCTTAGGACCCCAGGCGAACGGAATGTTAGGGCCTATGAATTTTTTTTCCAAATTTTTGCGCAATGTACGTACTGAATGATTTTTAATTCGACATTGGAAGACGATATATTCTATTATTCGTCATCCACTCGGTCGATACTTAACGCAGTGCACGTACAATAGCATAGTGATATTAGCTAGATGCGAGCCGTTCGCATTGCGGCATAATGAATACGACACCCATAGTACGAAATACAACCAGGGAGACTACATTGTTAGCAGTACAATGTATCTGAAGGATGGGATCGAGTCTACAGGGGGTGAATATGGACATGACAAATTTAAACAAGTAATGCGAGACCTCTAAATAAATAAATACAACAATAGCCCCTAGGTCATACGCCTCCTCGTCCTCCTAGGTTGCGCTCGCACGTGCCCGCGCGAGTACGTCAGGCGGTCCGCCGGTACCCCATGGGTGGCTCGGATCGCCTGAGCAGCAGGGGAAGCACCGGCGTCGTGCGGCTGTGTGTGCGGTGCACCTCCGAGCTGTGACGACCCGATCACGTCCTGCTCCGGAAGGAGGTCGTCCTCGGTAGAGATCCAAGCAGAGGTGCTCGGGGCAAATCCCCGCCCAGTGTCCCCCAGGTGGTGGTGAGATCCGCCGCGTGGGTCTGGTAAAGAAAAGCTTGTGTTAGCCGCATAAAAAGTGCAGTTAGTTATAGAGAATAGGTTCAATCCTGACGTACCTGACAATCCTCGCCCGATCGTGGAGGCTGCCGACCTCGATCCTCCGGCGGTACCAGAAGGACCTGCTCCCCACGACGTACTAGCCCCTACAGAACCCGCCGCTCCTGCCGATGTCCCTTCACCATGGGGACCTCGCATATGTATCTGCATCGGTGGGACTGCATCGGAACGGCGACAAGTCAAAGCACGGACGACCGAGCGCATCGTGTTGCACATCCGGTCGAACGTGATCGTCTGCTCCTGCTGCGTGAGAGGGATGCCAGCCTGTAGGCGCTGCCGCAGTAGGTCCAGCTCCGTGTGGACCTGCCTAGCATCGTCCGCCTGTTTAGCAGGACATGCGTGGTTAGTTGCGCGTGGTACCTACCGTTGAAAATAGTATGAAAACCATTGACTCACCGCGCGGAAGTAGTCCTAGTCGCGGTGTGTCGGGTATGCGTCTCGCACCCCCGCGACGTGCGCCTGTGGAGCCTCGGGAGTGTACGTCACCCGTAGTCTGGTATGGGCCTGGTACCAGGAAAGGTACTGCTCGTACCTGGCGGCTGTGTAGGGGTGCAGCTCCGTGATGACGTCCTCCGTGGCTATGAGCCAGTCATTGATGTAGTCGACGACGGTGGGTCTCCATAGCCTACCGGCGGCCTGGCCACGCCAATTTAACCTGCAGAGCACAACCGGTGACACAATGCATAGCAATACGGAATATTCATTTCCACATATACTGTGACGTGTTGCGGTACGCCCTGCGTTGTTGATTGCCGAAGGTCTGTCGCATACCGAACTGCCACATCACACTCTGCGGGCAGTGCGGCTCGACAGAAATGTCGAACAGCATCGGCGTCATCGTCAGCCAGTACGCCTGGTCCCTGGTGCAGAGGGACGACAGCCGTGCGGCGGCACGCGCGTGCTCGCCTCGGCGCTGTTACGGCTCCAGACAACACGTCGTCGTCCGTGATGCCTGTCGGAACTCCATGATGAAGTCTGGTTACGACTTCTGCACCTGCACGTGAGCGTACCGACGCTATACAAACAGAAAGAGTTCTCGTTAGTCAAGTACATAAAAAACCGAGACGGTTCTAACACCGAACATACCTCACGACGACACCACACCGTCCCATCGTCGGATAGTCCTCCGGTGGGACACCCACGTCAGGCTCGCCTCGTACGGACTGTGGTCCACAACGGGGCGGCCGATCGCGAACCGTCTGCCGCCCAGAGCTGTAGGAGGAGTGGACAACCCGTGAAGACCGCTTCTGGCTCGGTCTTCCTGCAGCCGTCGCACAGACCCCTGTACGTGGCGGCAAGGACTGCCGATCCCCAACTGTATTGGGGAACAGCACCGTCCTCGGTGTCGGCTATCTCCTGCGCGTAAGGGATCAAGCCCTTGTCAACTGCGTGCCGTGCGAGTTGGTGAACATCACCACCCGACACCCACAACAGGTACGTCTCCAGGCTCCTCTGCAGTGAAGTACCGCGTCGGCCTCCGGGTCTAGCTGATCAGACTGCGGTAAATATAAGGAAGTTGACACTGTAATTCTAGTACGGACTGAAGGACGAACATAAAACAACAAGAAAGCATTCTTACCGTGTAGCTCAATACCAAAGCCTGAGGGGGGCCCCGCATGCGCGTGTACGGGGAGATGTCGCCGATGAGGGAAGCCCCGGAGCACGGTGAACCAGGGCGAACCGCTGCAGGATCTCCTCTCGCCACGCCTGGAGCCCGTCAACTGGGCCACCGCATCGCGGCTAGAGGCAGCCCAAGGAGAAGCTGACGTCCTGCAGCGTGGGGCCATCTCACCACATGGGAGGTGGAAGGTGTGCATCTCCGGTCTCCACCGGTCCACAAGAGCTGTGATCAGCGACCGGTCGATACCCCACTTCTTCGTCGGGTCATTCGGCTCCACTGCGGCTGCTACCAGCTTACACAGCGGCAGAAGGCCTGCCTCCCGCAACCTGACAATCAAAACAAAGCAAGTTAGTAAGTTGGCATATACAGATTCACAGTACAACGTTCGTACGTACCTACTCGTGAACCTGTCGTCCACGGGAAGTAGTCGCCTAGAAGGTCGAGGACGTAAGGTACCGAGCTCGAGGTTCTGCACCGCCGAGAGAAACGACCGATGGGACTGATCGGTGGCGTGATCCAGCAGCTCAGGCGTCTGGTAGTCCATACCTGCAAGGAAAAAGAAGCGAAACGGATTAGCTCAATTAAACATAGTGCATTACAGTCAGAAAATTAACAGACAGCATTGTACCTTTAAAAGACCCACACTAAAACGAAAATCAGATAGCAGTACATGCAATTGGTACACATTACAGGGAGATTACATCAACAACCAGCGGCTATACTAGTCAACATGACCCGAAGGTGCACGAGGACGCCTGCGATGACGCTGCCGATCAGTGGTGCCTTCCCCAGTTGGCCGCCTTCCGTCGGCGCCTGATCCTTCCATAGGAACTTCCGCTGCACTTGGGGCCTCGGCGTCTTTCGTGCACTTCTTGTAGGTATGTCCCTCCTCTCCACATCTACTGCAACGTTGAGCGCTAACGCCGGTCTCGGATTCGTCCATATCATTGCGTATCCTCCGTGTCCGACGTCGGCCTGCCTTGTTCCTTGCCTTCGTCGGGTCAGGGATGTAATAAACTGGACTTGTGTCTTCAGTGAAAGTGCCGACGATGCCGAAACCAAAGATCTCGGTACTCCATGTATGCATGATTGCTTCCTTTTTAAAGTACGGAGACACATATTGGCGTTCATCAATGCCGCACTCCCCGCAAGCGGCAATAACATGAGAACAGGGCTTGTGGTACAAGCTTGGTTTCCGGCAGGAGCACGTGCATGTCCCATCTTCCTTTAGGACACACTCTTGTATAGGTTTCCTTGCGAATATGCCACGCCTGGACCTGTCGGCACACAATATCTCAAATCTACGCTCTCGTGTGCCCTGCACTCGGACTCGGTGCTCTCTTGCCTTCTTGCATTTCTCCTCAAGGTACTCTGTCATTTTGGTGCCGGACCAAAGGTTTCCATCGGCTATAGATGGGCCATTTTGTCTGCACCTGTCGTGGAAGTACGTCTGTGTTTTATGTAGGATGAACTCCACGATGGCAACAAGGGGGAGTTGCCTCACACCACGCATGACCCAGTTGTAGATCTCTGCAAGGTTTGTGGTCATTATGCCGTACCTTGCTCCACCTTCATCGTACAGCAATGCCCATTTCTCCTTCGGCTCGTGCTCGATCCACTGCGAAAATCTGCTAACCGAAGAACCGGGCCTCCTTCTGAATGTACCGTCATCGGTGGGAAGTGCACCTAGAGCTTCAGGGCCGTCAACACCTCTAGTTGGGGGTCTTGCAGAACTCTCGCGTCTATGTTTGGCTGTCAGCTCATCAAGTCTCCTCCACAGCTCATTGAACTTCTTCTGTTGATTTTGGGCGCACAAACGTTTGAACATGGCCATCAGCTCCTTGTTTCTGAACTGCTTATAAAAGTTTGCGCCCATGTGACGCATGCACCATCTGCTCTTTACATCTTCCCACACCGAAGGGTATCCCTTATCTGCGCAGCCGTTTCGCAGCTTCTCAATTGCACGCAGCATCCCTGGATGACGGTCATGTATGAGACATACATCTGGCCTCATCCCTACCACCTTTTCCTTAACCAGCTTCAGAAACCAGTACCAACTCTCTGTGTTCTCGCCCTCGATGAAGGCAAAGGCCACGGGCAACACTTGGTTGTTCCCGTCTACTCCGATTGCCGTCAACATTTGCCCTCTGTATTTTCCAGTTAGGAACGTGCCGTCGATGCAAAGAATGGGCCTGCAATGAAGAAATGCAAACATGCACGCCTGCAGAGAGAGGAAGGCCCGCTGAAGGACGCTCTGTCCAGGATTTGCTAACGATGGGAAACCTTTGATTTCGGAGTAGCTGCCAGGATTCCTCGCACAGATGGTTTGCAGTAGACGAGGCAAATTATTGTACGAAGCTTCAAAACTGCCGAATCTCATTTCAATTATCTTCTGTTTGGCCCTCCATGCCTTGGCATATGTAATGGTGTACTTGTACTTCTCCTCGATACGCCTGATAATTGACTTGGGCTCGAACTGGAGGTTCTCCACAACAGCATAATACAGCTCTGAAGCGATGAATGCAGATGATATGTTCATGTGGTACTTCTGAACACCCGGAAGATGGCAGTTGTGCTCCGTCACGATTGACACGGACCAACAGTCGTCATATTTCTTACTGGATGCGTACATCCTCCATGGACATCCATCGCTTGAACTTGCACATTTCACTTCGTACACTGATCTGGTGAACTTTGATACCCAGAACTCCCTCCCAAGTGACACGGCCCACATCTTCACAGCCTCTGTCAACTGTGCTTTTTCGGCGTATCTAGCGCCTTGCACCACTTCATTCTGCCGATACTCCCATGCGACGGTGTGCCCCTCTGAGACAACGAGTCCGGAGAAGTCCTCGTTGTCCCATTCTGCCGGGTATACATCGTCCTCCGAAGAGTCATCATCCTCCATATGCTCAGGTTCTGAGTCTTCAATTTCCATCTCCTGTACTAGACCTGGGTGTCTCTCCCCTTCATCTGCAAATCCCCCCAGTCCTATGTCTTCTTGGCCTCCTTCTTCTCCGGCACCCTCGTCTTCTGCCTCATTTTGGTCTCCTGTTTCATCTGGCCCTTCCGCTGTACTCGGACCAGCCTGATCAATGCTGACCACGTCATGCACTACCACTAGGATGCTCGGTGCCCATCCTCGCTGCAGTGCACTCTCCACAAAAAATACCCAGCTGGCCGTCGAATCTACCGGCATCAATTCCCACCAAAAACCTTCCACAGCCCAGCTAACTAGTGCGTACACCGTAATTGCATTTACTTGAGGATCTACTCCGAATCCCCTTATTAACCAATTGTAAACTCCAGGAAAACTTCTCTCAGCTGGAGCTATAATTCCCTTTTGTGCTACGTTGAACTCCGATAAATCTACCCCATATTGTCCTTCTCTGACATTTCCTTCACCGTGGTATATCGCGAATACAACTCTATTTGCCATTTCTGTTCACAAAAAAGATTTTATTAATCTGTACTAATCAATATTCGTTCCATAAAAAGGCTATACGTATGAGTCAAACTATTACCGTTTCTATATTTTACAAACTAACCCAGCGGCGCTAATAAAGTTATACGCTAGGTTTATCTAACGTGTCAAAATAACGTATACCAACGATGGCCATGGCGGAGCATATTTATTTCTAAAATATCTACAATTTACTACCTGTCCGCTATGTTCTTCTAGTACGGTCAAATAAATTTAACACTAACGATGGTTATGCCAAACCGCTAATATTTTCATACTATGTCAGGTATTACACTACGCGTCTAGTACTAATTAACACTTATCTAAAAAATTGACTACATAACAGAGGGAGAGCAAAAAAAATACCTGGATTCGGCTGAAAAATCTGCGAGGGTTTCGCCGCTGTACTGCTCCTCCTTTCCCTCAGCTCTATTGGACGAACGCTGGAGGCGGAAGGAAGAAATGACGCGCCGGCGAGTGCGTGAATGGATTTTATACGGGAGGGCTAAAAACCGCCGTCCCCGAGGGCGGCAATTGGCCTATAAACCGCCCTGGGGGACGGCGGCGTATTCGCCGCCGTCCCCCAGGGCGGCAAGGCCACGTGGCCCCCCAGGGCTAACGGCGACCGGTGCCGTTAGCCGCGTCTGACGGAGATGCCATTCGCCGCCCTGGGCCACGGCGGCAAGAGGCTATTTCTGCAATTGACCCAAATCAAAAATTAGTTTTGTAAATTAAAAAAAAAATAGTAACAGTAAAAATTCCTAAATACTGGCCCATCCCCGGGTTCCCTCGTTTGTGTGTACCTCAATTCCGGGCCGTCCACGTGCGTAGGCCGTGAATTTGAACTGAAATTTGGGCCCATACACGTATATGGGCCTGAATTTCGGTCTGTTGTTCAAACGAGCTCAGATGGGCCGTAATTTTGGGCCTGTACGCGTATACGGGCCTGGGGCGTACATCTGGCTTATATGGTCCTGTTCAATCCAGACCCATCCATGTGGATAGGCTTGAATTTCGGGTGAAATCCTGGCCCTTCCAGTGATATGGGCTGCAATTTGGCCCATCCAAACAAAGCCTGGTTTACTAGAAACGGACGAGCCCATCATAGCCCATGAGCCACGGTAGTTCCGTTGTAGATTAGTGGGCCCCACAGAAGCATTGCTGTCCAGTCCAGTACGCTATGAACAGTAATACCGTTTGTTTAGGACAGGGAAGCAGGATAGGGATTGATAGGGACTGAAAATCAGCGTTTATTCGCGCTTGCTAATTTAGCCTCTTAAAGAATATTTTTTTTGTGTGGAGCATGTGCATACTAATTAGAGATTATTTGGAACATGGGATTTTTTAAAAGTAATTATCCAATACATGTAAAATTCCTATGAATATCGTACGTTTAAATGTATCCTTTAGTGTTCTTTTAGTTTTATGCTTGTAGAGTTATTGAATAAAATATTTTTTATTATGTTTGTACTTGCTATTAATTTTTTACCTTTTATAAAAGTATAGGATATCAACATGGTTAAGTTACCTGTTTCAAATTTTAACCTGTCACCCTGTCACACGTCATACTTATTGAAACGTTTCTCACCGACTTTTGTAAAATTGTAAATTTTTTATAATTAGACGAAAATATTTTTATCATATTTTATATTTGTTTCTCACCGACTTTTCCATACATAAATTTTATTATTTGTTTTATTTTTGAAATAATTTGTTTTATTTTTGAAATAATATATATGATGTTAATAACCTATTCTGTGTACTTGCATTGGTTCCTAGTAGATCGCGTTTTCTCTTATCAAGAAATATAAAATGATATTAACGTTGAACTTTGATCATTAACTCTCTTGTTTATTTATATGTACTTGAATTTATCTCTATTTTCCAACCCATGCATTCATCGCGGGCGCTCTTGTCTCGGCCCGCACGGTGTAGGGGCTGCTATAGGTCACTGTAGATTTTTTTTTAATAGGCATTGTATTTTTTTGAAAAGGTATGGGCCAACCCTTCTGATACAATTATTAGCCAGTTGACGCCTAAATTTGGTATTAGTTTGAATTTATAGTAAATTTAAAAAAGATTGGAGCCTTCATATAACGTCAAAAATTCACAATCAGAATTCTGAACATTTCTGTATATTAAGTCCCTCTCCAAAAAAAAATCAGGGTATACAATACCAAGTTGTCATAGAGAGTGCGTCTTTAAAACAGAATAAAAATTGTCTTACATAAATACAGTGGTAAAAAATAGAGAAAGCTTATAAACAGCTAGTCACGTGGAGGCGTCCAATCCATAGGCATCTTGACGGTAGATCCAGCCTAATCTTCCTGATGATCCTCGTCGGACAGGTACTCCATCACTGAGAGGGAAAATGGAGCAAGACTAAGTACCATCTACAGTACTCAACAAGTCATATCCATAATTATGCACAATACACAAGAGACAAAGATAGGCTTAGGGTTCATTTGCGTAAAAGCGGTTATAAACAATAGTAGTTCGTAAACAGTAAAAAGGTTGATCAATTAAATAGTATTAATCCTCCATCGATCAACGCTACACCACGTTGACTAGGCCCAATCATCCCTCCTATCTCTACAGTAAATTTTAGGTCAATTTATTAAGGTGAGATTAATCACGGTAAGTCTTGACCAAATGCCCATAATCGCGGGCGCGGCTATTCGAATAGATTTTAACTCTAGTCAGAGGTGTACAACTATACCCACAAGACACAACCCCACACACGTTCCCTTATGTTGGTATGTCACCACGACACCCCGTGAGAGGCTATGACAGGACCGTTCACGCAACTCCTCCCTAACCATCCACACCACGTTGAGGTTGCACCTGCCGACAGGGCACACCGTATCGGCCAGGCTACCCCTCTCACATCACAATGGATCCGGAAGCCGATCAACCTGACCCCGAGTCGACCCAACTCCATCACGCCCATTCTCACCAACAGTGCCTAGGAGAGGGAGAGGCTACGCTACAAGCCCAGCTGTTGCCCACGCTGGCTTGTGGTATGTATGAATAATTGCCCAAGAGGTTCCCGCGAACCGGTCCTTAACTACCATGGGTGCGACCAGCAAAACCATGCACCCACAGCCCACCGTTAAGGTCACATTATCGTTGTTTAGATTACCATGCGTCAAGTTCCATTTCTCGGCATAAGGTCGAACAAAGAATATAACAGTAAATAATTACCCCCAAAGTGACTTGTTGATTCTAAGCATGGCTAAACAATCTTGTAAACATATTCTAGTCATATTATTACCTAGGTGACAGAAGAATAGGGTTCATCAAACTACAGTCGTCAACTATATGTATATAGGTTATATCCCGTACCACATGAAATGATAAGACATGCATGTTTATTTAAATAAAACGAAGCACTTTAGCAAAACTTAGGTACAAAACGAAGCACTTTAGCAAAACTTAGGTATAAAATGGTCAAGAATACGGTGTAACTTGCTTTGCTCCGGCTCTACAAACTCTGTAGCAACTTCGTAATACAAGGGAGAGCCGACAGCGTCGGATTCTGTACCAATCAAAGCACAAACAATTAAAAAAGTACATGTGGGCACTGAATGAAGAGCTAAAAGTATTTTTAATGGATTCTTGGTATTTTTCTGGATTTACTGAAATTTGAATGGAAATAATCAGAGCCCGTATGAATTAGTTATGAATTTTTAAAAGTTTCTTTATGTTTTTACTATACAAAAATAATTTCCTAATGATTTATTGCGTAAATAATCAGATTTATGGCATCAGCGGACCACGGGACCAGCGTTGATCGGCGGGGCCCACGGGTCAGCAACCCACGGGTCGGTGGCGCACGGTGGACCGCATCCACCACGGCATAGCATGACCGCCACACGTGGCTGCCAACGTGGCAACCACAGCGGACCGAGGGGCCGACGTGGCGCCTAGGTGGCACCGACGTGGCGATGGAGCGAGCGCCCGCAAGGGCACCACGCGGCCGGTCTAGATCTACCCCGGGGGTAGATTGGACAGCGCAGGACGAATAGGGGCTCTTCCCCACCGGCACGGCCGTGCCACGACAAGGCAAGCGGCCCGATGGTCACCGCCGGTGACCATCCGGCCCCGAAGAATGGCGGCGAGCTGCGGGATGGAACGAGGAAGACGAGGGGGTGCTCACTGAGGGGTTGCGACGACCGAACGAGGCAGATGACGGTGGGGAAAAGGAGTTGGCGGCGGCAAAGAGGTGGCGGCGGGGCTTCGGGATGCCGACACCGACGGGGTTCTGGCGGCGCTGAGGGACAACGGGGGTGCAGATGTCGTCGGGGAGAGTCTGGGGAAGGTTTGAAGGGGGTTAGGGGAAAGAATAACCGAACGGGGCAGTGAGATTTCACGGCCGAAGGTTGGCGGAGAAACTCACCGAGGGAGACGACGGAGAGGACGAGCCTCCGGCGGCAATGGGGCTCACGGTGGTAGCGGACTAGGTCCCCCGGCCTGTGGCGAAGCTGGCGGTGGTGAGAGACGGGCTCGGCAGAAGCTGGAGTTAGTAGAGCGCGGCGGTGGCTTGGGAGCTCGGTGTGGAGGGGGTTAGATGGCACGGGGAGCTGCGGCGTTTGAGGGAAAAGGAGCGGAGGAGTACGGTGGTGGTTTAAGTAGATGCGGGGAGGGCGAGAATGTGGCTGAGGCGGCCGGATTTTGCGAGTTGAGGGAAACGGCGGCGATGGCGGGGTGTGTGAGATTTGCACGAGATCGTGCGTGAGAGGGGCAGAGAATGTGGGGGAACGGAAAGGCGAATAGGTCCGCGCCGTTTGAACGAAGGGCGAGTGCTCGAGGAGGCGGGATGTGGCGCGGATCAAGCGGTGGCGGGGATTTTTCCTCTCCGGCCGATTCGGCCGGAGGTTAGGGACAGGCCTGACATGTGGGGCCCCGGTCCCACATGTCGGCGAGGGAGAGAAGGCATGGGCGAGCGCACTGACGGGCGAGGCCCGACGGTAGAGAGAGAGCGGGGAGGCGCGCGGGTGAGTGGGGGCCGACAGGTGAGGCCTGGCTAGCGGTGAGGGAGAGCGAGGGGCGCGCGGGCGTGCGGGCCGCGCAAGCAGGCCGCACAGGAGCGGGCTGTGGCCTAGGAAAGGGAAAAGAAAAGATAAAAAGAGAAAAAGAAAGAAAGGAAAAAAAGGATTTCCGGAGAGAATTTAATTCCGATAATTTGTTTTGATTTATTAAAATTATTTCCAGTGCTCTAAAAATTCCAATAAAAATCCTGTTAGTGTATTTTGGCAAGGAGAATATAAGAAAAAAATATTTCCAGCCATGATAGATTATTATTTTGTATTTTCACACTTAATTAATTCATTTGGCCAATTTAAATAGTTTTTCTTGGGGCATTTTCTTAGGTATAATTTTGTGTGGCTCTATTTAAGGGAAAACTCAGGGTGTGATAGGCCACTTTCTCCTCGGCTTCTTTGAGTGCATCGGTCCCGAATACCTGGCGTTCACCTGTCTGATCCTAGAAGAGGGGTGTATGGCACTTCCTACCATACAGAGCTTCAAATGGAGCCATCTGCAGGTTGGCTTGGTAACTGTTGTTATACGAGAACTCCGCGTAGGACAGACTCTTATCCCAAGTCCCACCGAAGTCCAAAGCATAAGCCCTTAGCATATCTTCCAATATCTGATTGATTCTTTCAGGCTGTCCATCTATTTGTGGATGGTAGGCCGTGCTGAAATTTAGTTGAGTTCCTAGTTTTGCTTGCAGCTTCTGTCAGAACTTGAAAGTGAACTGGCTACCGTGGTCGGATACAATCCTCTTGAGTACTCCATGTAAGCACATTATACGAGCCATGTAGAGTTCTGCTAGTCTCTTACCGAGTATGTCATGTGCACTGGGATGAAATGGGCGACCTTGGTGAGTCGATCAACGATCACCTAGATCGAGTCATATCCTGAAGATGTTCGGGGTAGACCGGTGATGAAGTCCATTCTGATCTCTTCCCATTTCCACTCTAGGACTCTGAGCGGTTGTAGAAATCCTACGGGCCGTTGGTGTTCTGCTTTAACTCGCTGGCACATATCACAAAGTGCCACAAATTCCGTGATTTCTCTTCTCATGTTGGCCCACCAAAACTTTCTCTTGAGATCTTGGTACATTTTAATGCTTCCGGGGTGAATGGAGTATTGTGTCTCATGAGCTTCCTAGAGTATCAAGTCTTCGAGCTCCTTGTTTTTTGGGACACACAATCGTTCTCTGATCCAGACTGTCCCATTTTTGTCTTCCGTGAAACCCTAAGCTTTTCCAACTCTCATGTTCTTCTTGATTTGTTTAATCTCTGGGTCGTTTGCTTGTGCCTCACGAACCTGATCAAAGAGTGTGGGCTAGGCCTCTAGGGCTGCCATGAACCCGGGGTCTACTATCCCTAGATTCAAGCGTTCGAATTCCTGCTGCACTTCCTTGCACAACACCTCTGCTCGAGCGGTGTTGCAGTAACTCTTTCTGCTCAGAGCGTCTGCTACCACATTGGCTTTACTCGGGTGGTGTTAACGCCAAAATTTGGTATGGCTCTGTATCAGATTCGGTTAAGAAGAGAATTACAGTTAACTGACGGAAGTTGATTCAGAAGGGACCGAATCCAGGAAGAAGCCGTGAAGACCATAGTATGGCGGTTAATTACTGTATCTATTAATTAGGCAAGTGCTGGTGTTTATCTTTAGGAGACCTGGTCTCGTGTCTGATCGGGTCCTGTTAGTGTTTCCTTTTGTGTTTAGGAAATCTTGTACCGTGTCCAATGAGGACTCATATCAACTCGGGGTATAAATACGTATGCCCGGGTGCTTTGTAATCTATCTACATCAATCAGATCAATACAATTTCGGCGCATCGCCACCCCTTCGACGGGTTCTTGCTTCTCTAGCCGGGCTACATCGGTTAAGTTCGACCTCCTGCGAGAGGGTAAGTCTCGTCACCCCGGACACCGCATCGGCTAGGACTTCCTCGGTTAAGTCCGATATTCTAGTCGGTTCACGGTGGACGGCTTACCACGATATATCTATTTTATCTATGGCTGCATCAGTTTAGTTTGACCTCATAGATCGATTAGGCATATCACATCACGTGTGCACAGATCATATCGGTTTACTGGGTGTAACTTATCGACAGTTTGTGCTGCATCGGTTAGGTCCGACCTACTAAACTGCCTCCGATAAGTTATTCCTGCTAGATTGATATTTTTTGTGCAAGCGTCCTATCAGAATGTATAGCCGATAAGTTATCATATAGTTTATCACGATCGCATTAGATCTATCGGCCTATCGAGGTCTTGTTATTGTCACCAGTCTGTGCTGCAACGGTTGGGTCCGATCTACTAGACTGGTAATAATAACTTTACTCTTAATAAGCCGATGGGTTTTATGCGATGTTTTATCGGAGTGCTTAGCCGATAAGTTATCTTTGTATCCAGCCGATATGTCACAAACATTTAGAAAATCGCTACTAACCCGGGTGCGAGCACGAGCGAGAACCCGGGCACGAATAGCAAACCAGTACCCGGTCGCGAACAGCAGGTAAGGACCCGGGCACGAGCACAGGCGAGGACCCGGACACGGGCACGAATAGCAGGTAAGGACTTGGACACGAGTACAAGTAAGGACCTGGGTATGGGCACGGACAGCAGGCGAAGATCCGGGCGCGGGCATGAGCAAGGGCCCGGGCACGGGTGCGGGCAGCACCTTTGAGGCGGCACTAGCAATTATAATCGCAATCGGCTAAAATTTATTCAATCTATTTATTTACGCATTCTGCTTATTTATTTTATCAGTTTATGACCGATTTTTGAATATCCCTTCGGCAATCGGCTAGTTCCATATTTGTTTATTATTATTAGTGATTGCTCATGCCATCATCGGCTTCCAGTCGGTGTATAAGTGCTACAGTTCATATCGGCTACCGGCCGATGAGATGAGTCTAGATCGGCTTCCAGCCGATTGGCTCATTGATCTAATATTTTCTGTCTCCTTGTCAATTGCAGGGTCAAATTGACTGGCACGCCTACGAACCTCAATATTTTAGGACCTGCACTGGAGTGAAGCAAATCTCCCAGGCCTTCGCGTGTCTCCAGGCGCCGAACGGCCCCCGGCGGTTTTCGGTGTCAACACGTTTTTGGCACGCCCGGTGGGACACGAAGTTTCGACACGAAGTTTCAATCTGAAGTTCCAAGATGGCTGGAAAAGAGATCAAGCAAGACAATATGATTCCAGTCACTATGGAAGATCTAACTAAGGAACAAAAACAACAAGTCGAGCAGAATATGGCAAATTTTCAGAAACTTTGCTTGGAATCCTTCGGCATGACGAGACAAGGACCGATTCAGAAGACGCAGTTTCCAAAACCAGTTTTGTTTGGTGAATCGAGCCGCACACCACCTGAAAGTCCACCAGTAAAACCCTTACAAGATATGGTAAACGAAGCAGTGCATCATGCACTCATCAATCAATCCGGGATCCTGGTGAACACGCTTCATAATCTCATAAAGAAGACGGTGGATGGATCAATCGTTCAAGAGCCTACTCGAGGTCCTGTCTATCTCCCGCTAAAGACAGAGCCCAATCAGATTACTTATGGGATAAACAGAGACGTACCGGAGAACCTGTTTGCACAGAACCAGGCTGGGGGGCAACAGGATATTCCTGCTGGATACCATTGGTCTGCTAATTATGGGGGTGTTGACACCGAAAACTGCCGGGTGTGCCGAAAAGCTCGCTGACGATCTGGTTCGGCGTCTGGTGACACGCGAAGGCCTGGGAGATCTGCTTAGCTCCAGTGCAGGTCCTAAAGTCTTGAGGTTCGCGGGCGTGCCAGTCAATTTGACCTCGCAATTGACAAGGAGATGAAGAAATTAGATTACTGATCCAATCGGCCAGTAAGCCGATACGGATTCCCCCCAGCCGATCGCCGCTATGCTCGTGCCCGGGCCTCTGCCTGTACTCGCGCCCGGGTCTCGTGCTCGGGTTCTCGCTCCCGGGTCTTTGCTCGTGCTCGCGTCCGGGTCAGCAGCAACTGCACATCGGCTATCGGCCGATACGGGCTGATGTAGGCTTCTTGTAGCCGATGGCCGATGGCACCTATGTATCGGCTAGGAAACCGATAGCGCTATAAACAGATAAATAAACTCAGTATAACATGTGCATCGGCTAGGAGCCGATGATAAAATAGATAAGCAAGATAGTAAGCTAGCCGACTGCCGAGGAAACACATGTGCATCGGCTAGGAAACCGATGATAATATAGATGACAAACAGAAAAGATAATACAGTCGGCTTTATAAAAAGATAACCTATCGGCTAAGCACTCCGATAGAACGTCGCATATACACCGATCAGCCCGGCAAGGATAAATCTATTATTATCGATCTAGTAGTTCAAACCTAACTGATGCAGCACAGATCGATAATAGTAAAGGAACCTCAACGAGCCGATAGACCTAATGCAACTGTGATGAAAATAACTTACCGGCTATACATTCCGATAAGACGCTTGCACAAAGGATATCAGCCTAACAGGAATAGTTTATCGCTAGCAGTTTAGTAGGTCGGACCCAACCGATGCAGCACAAACTGATGATAAACTACCCCCGATAAACTGATAAAAACTATGCACGCGTGATGTGATATACCTGACCAGCCTAAGAGGTCGGACCGAACCGATGCAGCCGTAGACAGATCCGATACACCGTGGTAAGCCGACTACCATAGACCGACTAGAATATCGGACCTAACCGAGGAAGTCCTAGCCGATTGGTAGTCGGGGTAACGAGACTTACCCTCTCGCAGGAGTTCGGACCTAACCGATGCAGCCCCGCTCGAGAAGCAAGAACCCGTTGGTAAAGGGTGGCGATGCGCCGAATTTGATTGATCGATTGATGATCACAAGATCCCCGGGCATACGTATATATACCCCGAGTTACAAGAGTCCTTATAGGACACGAAACAGGACTTTCCTAACTAGAAAAGGAAAACTAACAGACCTGATCGGACAAGAGATCAGGTTTCCTAAAAGATAAAGCTATCTAATAGATAAAATAAATAACTGCCATAACGTGGTCTTCACGATTCCTTCCAGGTTTGGTCTCTTCCAGATGAGCTTCCATTGGCTGACATGGCTTCTTTCCTTAACCGAACATGGATATGAATCGTGCCAAATTTTGGCGTTAACACATGCCCCCCAATTTCGGAGTTTGTTATCAAACTTCGAAATTCTTCTTCTGTTTGGGCCTCAATATTCCTTCCTGGCCTCCTGAAATCGGCTTTCATGAACCGATACCTTCTGTACTAGGTGTGCTAGGCTCTCAAAGTCTTCTGATGAAAATCTTTCCTTGATCGGAGCCAACAAACCTTGGAATGCTAACTCGGCCAGCTGTGCATCGTCCAGACTTAAACTATAACATCGGCTTCTAACATCACGAAATCGCTGGATATATTCTGCGACTGATTCCTCCGGCTTCTGTATTACCGATGTTAAGTCTATCAAACTCATCTCCTGACTTCCCATAAAGAAATACTTGTGGAATTGTTTCTCTAGATCGGCCCAACCTCGAACTGAGTTAGGTGGCAATGAAGAAAACCATGTAAAGGCCGATCCGGATAATGATAACGAGAAGAGTCTAACTCTCAAAGCTTCTACAGCCGATGCTTCTCCGCACTGCGCCAGGAATCGGCTAACATGCTCCACTGTAGACACATCATCTTGCCCTGAGAATTTGGAGAAGTCTGGCACTTTGTATCGGCGCGGCAACGGAGCTCTATCAAACCAATCTGGATATGGAGGCCGATACATAAATGTTTCCTCCTTCGGTCTTAGACCGAATTGTTCTCTCATCACCTCTGTGACTCTTGCTGATAAATCTTCTTTTGGATCTTCACCGTAATAACGCAGAGGTGGAGTTGGTAACCGATTCTGATTCTGATATTCCCTCGGATAGTTGTACTCAGGAACAGCTTCTGGATAACTCTGTTGATGTCCCCCATAGTACGCAGTTTGATATCCTTGAGGAATCCCATCTTGTTGCCCCCCGGGTATTTGAATCGGCTCTACTGCCTTCTTGATCAAGCTCTGTAATGTGTTCACCAATACCCCAGATTGATCAGTCAACGCATGATGAACTGCTTCATTAAACATGTCTTGGATCGGCTTTTGTGAACTTGTAGGCGATATATGGCTCGATTCGTCAATGAGAACAGGCTTTGGAAATTGCGACTTCTGAATCGGCCCTTGATCTGTCATACCGAAGGATTCTAGACAAAGCTTCTGAAATTCATCAATGTTCTGCTCCACTTGTTGTCTTTGTTCTTCGGTCAAATCTTCCATCGTGACTGGGATTATATTATCTGTGCTGACCTCCTTTCCAGCCATGTTGAAGTTCTGGGTCCCACCGGGTCAAAAACGTGTTGATTCAGCCGATAGGATATACTGTGATAATATGAAGATCGTGTCCCACCAGGCGTGCCAAAAACGTGTTGACGCCGAAAACTGCCGGGTGTGCCGAAAAGCTCGCTGACGATCTGGTTCGGCGTCTGGTGACACGCGAAGGCCTGGGAGATCTGCTTAGCTCCAGTGCAGGTCCTAAAGTCTTGAGGTTCGCGGGCGTGCCAGTCAATTTGACCTCGCAATTGACAAGGAGATGAAGAAATTAGATTACTGATCCAATCGGCCAGTAAGCCGATACGGATTCCCCCCAGCCGATCGCCGCTATGCTCGTGCCCGGGCCTCTGCCTGTACTCGCGCCCGGGTCTCGTGCTCGGGTTCTCGCTCCCGGGTCTTTGCTCGTGCTCGCGTCCGGGTCAGCAGCAACTGCACATCGGCTATCGGCCGATACGGGCTGATGTAGGCTTCTTGTAGCCGATGGCCGATGGCACCTATGTATCGGCTAGGAAACCGATAGCGCTATAAACAGATAAATAAACTGTCAGTATAACATGTGCATCGGCTAGGAGCCGATGATAAAATGGATAAGCAAGATAGTAAGCTAGCCGACTGCCGAGGAAACACATGTGCATCGGCTAGGAAACCGATGATAATATAGATGACAAACAGAAAAGATAATACAGTCGGCTTTATAAAAAGATAACCTATCGGCTAAGCACTCCGATAGAACGTCGCATATACACCGATCAGCCCAGCAAGGATAAATCTATTATTATCGATCTAGTAGTTCAAACCTAACTGATGCAGCACAGATCGATAATAGTAAAGGAACCTCAACGAGCCGATAGACCTAATGCAACTGTGATGAAAATAACTTACCGGCTATACATTCCGATAAGACGCTTGCACAAAGGATATCAGCCTAACAGGAATAGTTTATCGCTAGCAGTTTAGTAGGTCGGACCCAACCGATGCAGCACAAACTGATGATAAACTACCCCCGATAAACTGATAAAAACTATGCACGCGTGATGTGATATACCTGACCAGCCTAAGAGGTCGGACCGAACCGATGCAGCCGTAGACAGATCCGATACACCGTGGTAAGCCGACTACCATAGACCGACTAGAATATCGGACCTAACCGAGGAAGTCCTAGCCGATTGGTAGTCGGGGTAACGAGACTTACCCTCTCGCAGGAGTTCGGACCTAACCGATGCAGCCCCGCTCGAGAAGCAAGAACCCGTTGGTAAAGGGTGGCGATGCGCCGAATTTGATTGATCGATTGATGATCACAAGATCCCCGGGCATACGTATATATACCCCGAGTTACAAGAGTCCTTATAGGACACGAAACAGGACTTTCCTAACTAGAAAAGGAAAACTAACAGACCTGATCGGACAAGAGATCAGGTTTCCTAAAAGATAAAGCTATCTAATAGATAAAATAAATAACTGCCATAACGTGGTCTTCACGATTCCTTCCAGGTTTGGTCTCTTCCAGATGAGCTTCCATTGGCTGACATGGCTTCTTTCCTTAACCGAACATGGATATGAATCGTGCCAAATTTTGGCGTTAACAGGGGGATATCAGCAGAATTACCCAGGTGGCATTGCCGATCCAGGTAGTTACCAGAGAGAGTATCCTAGACAGAATCGGCAACAGACTCCACCTGTACAGTATCAACAGGACAACCCGAGGGAAGAAGATTTATCAACAAGGGTTGCAGAGATAGTGAGGGAACAGTTTGGGATCAAGCCCAAGGAGCAGACATTTATGTATTGGCATCCATATCCCGAGTGGTTTGATAGAGTGCCATTTCCACACCGATACAGGGTCCCAGATTTTTCCAAGTTCTCAGGGCAAGACAACATCTACAGTAGAACACGTCAGCCGATTCCTGGCACAGTGCAGAGAGGCATCGGCTAAGGAGGCTCTGAGAGTTAGGTTTTTCCCCTTGTCATTATCTGGATCGGCTTTTACATGGTGCTCCTCGTTACATAAATACTTTTTTGCTGGAATCCATGAGATGGGCCGATCTAGAAAAACAGTTTCATAAATACTTTTTTGCTGGAATCCATGAGATGAGACTGACAGATTTAACATCGGTTAGGCAACGACCAGATGAAACAGTATCAGAATATATTCAGCGATTTCGGGACGTTAGAAACCGATGTTACAGTCTGAACCTAAGCGATGGACATCTAGCCGATTTGGCTTTCCAAGGTCTCTTGGCGCCGATTAAGGAGAGGTTTTCATCACAGGAGTTCGAGTCCCTGGCGCACCTGGTACAGAAGGTATCGGCTCATGAAAGCCGATTTCAGGAGGCGAAAAAAGATAAATATCAGAGAAGGGTTGCTCAGGTACAGGTTTATTCATCGGACTCAGACAATCAGGGATTCGATGTTGAAGTCGGATTGGCGGAGTGGGCTAGGAACAAGAAATCAGTATCATGCCCATGGGTCAAGGATATCGGCAAGGAAGAACGGTATGATTTTGACATTAATAAAGCCGATAAAATCTTTGATCTACTGTTACAAGAGAAACAGATACAACTTCCGCCAAATCATGTGATTCCATCAGCCGAAGAACTGAAGAAGAAAAGATATTGCAAGTGGCACAATACTATATCGCATCACACCAACGAGTGCAAAGTTTTTCGGCAACAAATTGAATCGGCTGTCGAGCAAGGAAGAATCAAGTTCGAAGATAAAAAGCTGATGAAAATTGACGGACACCCGTTCCCCGTGAACATGGTTTATGCGGGATCATCGTCAAGGACTCAAGCCGATGAAGGAAGGCATGTGGATTATAGGAAATCAAGGATTACTTCATCGGGTATGATAGAAAAATATTCGAAGTACGAAGAGCAGTGGATTGAGCCGGACAGGGAAAGATATAATCCGCATTGGGATTGTCTGTTCTTCTGATTTTGCTGGGATCAAGGGATGAGATTGCCATCGATTGAAAATTGCCCTGAGTGCGATAATCTGAGGTTTCAGCAGGATCAGCAGGAAAGTTTTTCGCAGAATCGGCCACCTAGGAGACGGGTATTGGTACATAGCCGATTAGGGCCGGTTCACAAAGAATTATTGGAAGAAAATAAAGAGGAGGTACATGAAAAACAAGTCCAAAATCCTCAGTGGTGTCCTAGCGGAGTATTCACGAAGAATCAGAAGAGAAGAGCACAACGGCTACGACACCGAGAGCAACAGGAAGAACAGAGGCAAGATCAGGAAGAAGCCGATCATCGTCATAAGAGAACTAAACAAATATGGCGAGTGAAGAGGAAAGACGATGAAGTCGATCCATCGGCTCCAGTAGATATGGTTTTCTTTTTGCCTCGGGAATACAAAGCACTTTCATCGGATGAAGAAGGCAATGAGGAAGTTTTCGCTCAGCTAACGTTGCAACCCGATCAGGCCATATTTGATAAACCTGAGGAGTCAGAGCATCGGCACTTAAAGCCATTATATATCAAGGGCTATGTGAATGGGAAGCCGATGACGAAGATGCTGGTTGATGGGGGAGCAGCTGTTAATCTAATGCCTTATGCTACATTTCGGAAATTAGGGAAAACTACCGAAGATCTGATCAAGACAAACATGATGCTAAAAGACTTCGGTGGGAATTCATCAGAGGCGAAAGGCGTGTTAAACGTGGAGTTGACAGTGGAAAACAAGACATTACCTACCACGTTTTTCGTTATCGATGGAAAGGGGTCATATAGTCTGCTTCTTGGCAGGGATTGGATTCACGCGAACTGTTGCGTGCCCTCGACGATGCATCAATGTTTGATACAGTGGTAAGGAGATCAAGTCGAGGTAGTCCTAGCAGATCGGTCAACCAACATTGCAATGACCGATTTGCCGGTATGGGAAGCCGATGGTGTTGATTGCTTGTCTGGAAAAACATGGAAAGGAGATTATCTTAAGGTTACCAGCCAAGGGATACAGCCGATTCAGCAAGTCGGCTCCGAGCTGTTACTCTAATGGGCTCCATTGAAGATTTCGAGGGGAAACTAGGACAAGGGTTTACGTCGGCCGATGATTTAGAGGAGATCGACATAGGACCAGGAGATAAGCCAAGGCCAACGTACATAAGCAAAAAGTTACGTCCTGAACTTCGAGAAGAATTGATAACACTGTTGAAGGAGTATCGGGATTGTTTTGCCTGGGAGTATCATGAGATGCCAGGATTAAGCCGATCAATTGTTGAACATCGGCTGCCCATTAAATCAGGATATCGGCCGTTCAAACAGGCTCCAAGGAGATTCAAGGCAGAGTTATATGAGCCGATCAAAGCGAAAATCACAAGGTTATATGATGCCAAGTTTATAAGGCCGTACCGATATGCTGAGTGGTTTTCTAATATCGTCCCAGTAGAAAAGAAAAATGGGAAATTGAGGATATGCATCGACTTCCGGGATTTAAATAAAGCTACCCCCAAGGATGAATATCCACTACCGATAGCAGATTTATTGGTGGATGCAGCATCAGGACACAAGATTATTAGTTTCATGGACGGCAATGCAAGATATAATCAGATTTTTATGGCTGAGGAAGATATACACAAGACTGCGTTTCGGTGTCCTGGAGCTATCGGCTTATATGAGTGGGTAGTAATGACATTTGGGTTAAAAAGTGCCGGTGCGACTTATCAGAGGGTGATGAATTATATATTTCATGATCTCATCGGCTTGCTAGTGGAAATTTACATCGACGATGTAGTGGTTAAGTCTAAGAGTGAGGAAAGCCATATAGCTGATTTGTGGAAAGTGCTAGAAAGGGCCAAGAAATACGGACTGAGGATGAATCCCAATAAATGCGCTTTTGGTGTATCGGCTGGGCAGTTTTTGGGTTTTATGGTTCATGAGCGAGGAATTGAAGTTAGTCAAAGGAGCATCAGAGCCATTAAGACTACAGAGCCACCAAGCAACAAGACGGAGTTACAGTCATTGATGGGCAAGATTAATTTTGTAAGGAGATTTATATCAAATTTATCAGGAAGGATTGAATCTTTTACTCCGTTATTAAAGTTGAAAGCCGATCAAGAGTTCGTGTGGGGGGCAGATTAGCAGAAGGCATTCGATGGAATTAAGAGTTATTTGAGTTCCCCACCTGTTCTAATTCCACCGCAGAAAGGAGTGCCGTTCAAGTTATACTTATCAGTCGATGAAAAATCCATCGGGTCTGTTTTAATTCAAGAGTTTGAAGGCAAGGAGCGAGTCGTGTTCTATCTAAGCAGAAGGCTTTTGGATGCTGAAACAAGATATCCTGCGGTGGAGAAATTATGCCTTTGTCTGTATTTCTCATGCACAAAGTTGAGGCATTATATCCTGTCGGCTGAGTGCACGGTAGTTTGCAAGGCCGATATGGTGAGGTATATGTTGTCGGCTCCAGTTTTAAAAGGGCGAGTTGGTAAATGGATCTTTGCCTTGACCGAGTTTGACTTGAGATATGAATCGGCTAAAGCAATCAAGGGACAAGCGGTGGCCGATTTCATTGTGCAGCACAGAGGGGATTGTGAGAATTATGTAGAGCCGATCCCATGGACTTTGTTTTTTGATGGATCGGTTTGCAAGCATGGATCTGGTATCGGACTGGTCATTGTATCGCCTCGGGGGGCAAGTTTTGAGTTTGCTTTTACAATTAAACCTTATCGGACCAATAATCAGGCAGAGTACGAGGCAGTGTTGAAAGGACTTCAACTTTTGAAGGAGATCGGGGCTAATATCATAGAAATTGTTGGTGATTCTTTGTTGGTGATCAAGCAGTTGTCTGGGGAATATGAGTGCAGGGATGATGTTTTGAGATCATATTATGAGGAATGTACAGATTTGTTGAAAGATTTCAAGATGGTATCAATGGATCATATCCCTAGGGAGCAGAATTTAGAGGCCAATGATCTTGCACAGATTGCTTCTGGTTATCGACTGAATAGACAGGTTGAGGTTGAAATAGCCGATAATGATATTCAGGATAAAGCCGATGATTGGAGACAGGAAATAATTGGTTATTTATGAAATCCATCGCAATTGGTTTCTACGAAACTTCGGTATAAAGCTATTAAATATGTGCTGCTTGATGGAGACTTATATTATCGGACTTTCGAGGGAGTTCTGTTGAGATGCCTGAATTTGGAAGAAGCCAAAGTGGTTATGTGCGAAGTGCATGAGGGTGTTTGTGGGACTCATCAATCGGCTCATAAGATGAAGTGGTTGCTGAGAAGAGTAGGGTATTTTTGGCCGATAATGTTGGAAGATTGCTTCAAGTATTATAAAGGGTGTCAAGATTGTCAGAAATTTGGAAATATACAGCGAGCACCAGCATCGGCTATAAATCCTATCATTAAACCGTGGCCGTTCAGAGGATGGGGAATTGACATGATCGGCCAGGTTTATCCTCCATCAAGTAAGGGACATAAATTCATATTGGCGGCAACAGATTATTTTACAAAGTGGGTAGAAGCGATTCCTTTGAAGAAAGTTACGTCCAAAGAAGCAATCGAGTTTGTAAAGGAGCACATAATTTATCGGTTTGAGATTCCTCAGACAATAACTACTGATCAGGGATCTATTTTCGTGTCCGATGAGTTTCAACAATTTGCTGCCAGTATGGGAATCAAGTTATTAAATTCATCACCTTATTATGCTCAGGCTAATGGACAGGCGGAAGCTTCTAATAAAAGTTTGATCAAGTTGATTAAGCGGAAGATTGATGAACAGCCGCAAAGATGGCATACTACGTTAGTCGATTCATTATGGGCATATCGGATGGCATGTCATGGATCTACCCGGGTGCCACCTTACCAACTAGTGTATGGACATGAAACAGTTTTGCCTTGGGAGACTAACATCGGCTCTAGGAGAATTTCTTAGCAGAATCAATTGACAGCCGATGATTATTATGACTTGATGACAGATGAACTTGAGGATTTGGCTCAGAATCGGTTAAGGGCACTGGAGAGGATCAAGGAAAACAAGGCTAAGGCAGCTAGGCATTATAACAAGAAAGTGGTGAATAAATCGTTTGCTGAGGGAGATCTTGTATGGAAATTGATTTTGCCGATCGGGTCCAGGGATAATAAGTTTGGAAAGTGGTCGCCTAATTGGGAAGGGCCTTATCGGATTAATCATTGTGTGCCTGGTAATGCCTATATACTAGAAGATCTCGAGGGGACGGAGTTTGCTAAAGCACTTAATGGGAAGTACCTCAAGAGATATTATCCGAGTGTTTGGGTCAACTCTTAAATCGGTTAAGTGCAGCCGATTTCTAAAACAGTTCAGAAAGCCGTTGTTTTTGCATCGCCTAAAGATAGCCGATATTAATTGATATCGCCTTTAGATAAAAAAAAAATACTGAGGGACAATTGAAATGAGCAACAGTGCCGATTAGATTATGTTACAGCAAAAGATGATCGGCGTGTTCCGGAGCAACATCAATAGTATTAAGGTTTTACAAAAAGTTCTGAATTGTTTTGATCACGCGTAGGCAGAATTGGTCAATCTCATTGATAGCGCGAATGTCGTCTTCGTCGGAGCTCGGAATGATCTTCAAAATTTTGCACCGATGAACGACTTGACGCACCGTTGCTGCGACCTTGGCCTCTTGGTCTCGTATAGCTTGTGGTAGGCCGATCAGCTGGGATTCTATTGTTTCAAGATCCTTGCGAACTTTTTCAAGTTCTGCCAGCAAATCGGCTTCCTTTTTCTTCAGTTGGTCCAACTTGGATTGGAGCTCTTGGGGGGCAGTTACCATGTCATCAAGTTTTTTCTTCTCTGTTTGGGCTAATAGCCGATCAGATTGGATATCTTGGGTTATCTTCTGTTAGTCAGCACGATCGGCTATGCGCTGCCTGAGCTTGATGAGTCTGAATCTGTGCGACTCCAGATATGCCGCGGGTGTCAGTGCGTCGATGAGTTCTTCGGGCAAATGATGTTCAATATCTGCAAGTCTTGCCCGGATCGGCCCGCAATCTTCCACTAGTGCGTCGATCGGATTTTTCAGCCGACTGATGATACTCGTTAAGTACTCACGCACATCGGCTGGGAAGGATGGTTTGGTTGCTACGCTAGTGGCTGTTACTTCTTCTGCCTCTAAGTACTTGCCGATGTCAAAGGAGAACAAATCGGCCAAGGACTACGAATTGACATCGGTGAAAGAATCAGTGAAGAGTTGAAAGCGAAGTATGGATATATAGAGACTACTTGAGGTAGGGCATCGGCAGCTTGGGTGGCATCGGCTTCAAGCGGATGAGTAAGTTGTTCTTCAGAATGGCCGATGTCAGGCGATGTAGTAGGAGCAGCCTCATCAACGGCTTGGGGACTGGGTGCTGAGATTGGAGCAGCTGGAGAAGTCATCGGCTCGGTGCTTGGAGAGATGTCAGTAGAAGGTTGAGGTTCAGGGGCCGATGACTCGAGCTAAAAATGAAATTGATAAGATGGATGGGAAAACAGATAATGATATCAAGACTTAGCACATACCCGAGGAGATGAGGGGGCCGATGTTGTTTGGGGAGTAGGTGGCGTCGTGACCGTGACATCGGCATTGGTTTTCTGCTTCTTGAGAGTAGGGCGATGCGCCAGCTTTTTGCGCTTTTGTCCTGTCGGCCGGGGCGCCTGGAGGAGAGCCGATGGAGAAGGAGCATCGAGCCCTAAGTTCGGAGTGGCTGATGGGGGTTGATACATGATCGGCCGACCGCTAGTGCTTGTCGTTGGGGGCTCGACGTGGGCAGCCTGCAAAATTAAGAGTGAGGGGTGATCGGAGATGGTGATTAAGGTTTATGGGTGTTACCTCGTCATCGGATTCGATGTAGTCGGCGTTGAGGCGAGAACAGTAGTGGATGACAACTAAGTTGAATAGATGTGTCCTCCATTCTGACCACCATGGGAAAAAAGCTTTGTGTTGGCGGTACATACATTCACCTCGATGGCGGCGCCCAGGGGAAGAGATTCTGTTAAGGTCCGCATCCGATCATACTCTAGGGCATTATTGACGTTGCCCCGGGCTTGAAGTTTATCGACGAAGAATAGGCCGATCAGAAGTTGACCAAGACCAAGCTGACGGGAGCCGACCGATGGATGGTAGAATTCATATGATGGTTGCGATCGGCCCAAAGAGAAGCCAGTCGGCAGCAGACAGGGGGTAACAGCCGATAGAAATATGGCCTTCAATTCATCGTCTTCTAGAGCATTGAGTGGATTGAAGTTGGAAGGCATTTCAAATGACGATGCATCATTGTATGCAAACCAAAGTGTGGCCTCCCTGGTGAAGCCGTAATAAAACACCTTGAACCATTGACTAAGTCCAGCGGGTGTTATCTTACCGCCAGGAAGAGCCGATGCAGCTTCGCCCATGGAGATACATCGGTGGTAAGTAAGTTCCTGATCTTCTGTATGATCGGCTGGAAAGGATTGGTCAAGAAAAGAGGTCTCAGAAAAGGCCTTGGAGGTGTAGATGTTGAGCTATAACTGCACAAACCACCAAGGACCCCCAATGTGGCCGATGGGCTGGCCGGCCGATAGCTTGATCGCTACTTGATGTAGCAGCTGATAAGTGGCGCCAAGGAGGTATTTCCCCAAAGGGATTTGTTTCCGATTGGCCAAACACTCTGCCAGGCATTGCATGTTGGTTGTTGGGCCGAGGGTTGCGCCACCAAAGACAAACTGTTCCAGCCACAAGTTCAAGAAGGCGACATGTTCCCGATCGTCGACTGGTCCAGTTCCCTTATTATGGATGGATATATACCTGGACCAGCCGCCAATGTTCTTCGCTTGGAGCCGATGAGCAGGCTTAAAGCGGAGCCTGAAGGGGTCGATGTAACTCGTCGTGTCGAGGCAGGTGAGCATAGTTACATCCATCAAGGTAGGGGTCATCGGCCCGTGCCCGAGCATGAAGGCGTTGAGAGCATCTGACCAGAAATATGAAGCCGATTCAAGCAGGGGCTCGTTCTTTTCCATATCGGCCAGAGAAAGGTTGATGCAGTGGCCGATGTTTGATTCCTCCCAGAGGGTTCTCTTCGCGGCCGATACTCTAATACACCAGTCCCTCCACCCAGGAAGCTTACTCGGCCATGATCTGAAGCTATTGGCCCAATCACTAACTAACATGGCGGAGTTCTTGAAAGGAATACGTTGGGTCTCGGCGCTGATGAAATCTGTGGGATTCTCGCTACCCATTGGGCCGTGATAGAAGAAATCCGGGTAGTCGGCGGCTGGGATTAGAACTTGGTCCCTAAGATGCTACAGTAAACAAGAACATGACGAAGAACAGGTAAAGAAACATGGCGAATTGGATTCATCTAGGCTACAAAATCAGAAAAAACAGTCGGGCAGAAAGATTACCTCGGGGACTACGGATGCTGATGCCATTGCGCCGGAAGAAGAAGAGCGGGAATCAGCAATCGAAGAAAGGAGATGAGACGGTTCGTCTGAGTTCACCGGAGTTCGTAGAAGTCTTGGAAGATGAAGCGGTAGTGCTCTGGTGATGTGAAAGCGTAAAAAAGGCTAGGGAGACGAAGCGGTTTATAGAGGTATGATGACCGGGCAGGAATCGAGGCCGTTGGCACTGTTTCAAACAATTAAGGCAAGTGGGCTACCTTGGGCCGCCTCGGTATGGAAGGAATCTGAAGGCCCAAAATGAAAGAATTTCGAAGTCCTATAGAGAACTCCGAAATTGGGGGGCATGTGTTAACGCCAAAATTTGGTATGGCTCTGTATCAGATTCGGTTAAGAAGAGAATTACAGTTAATTGACGGAAGTTGATTCAGAAGGGACCGAATCCAGGAAGAAGCCGTGAAGACCACAGTATGGCGGTTAATTACTGTATCTATTAATTAGGCAAGTGCTGGTGTTTATCTTTAGGAGACCTGGTCTCGTGTCTGATCGGGTCCTGTTAGTGTTTCCTTTTGTGTTTAGGAAATCTTGTACCGTGTCCAATAAGGACTCGTATCAACTCGGGGTATAAATACGTATGCCCGGGTGCTTTGTAATCTATCTACATCAATCAGATCAATACAATTTCGGCGCATCGCCACCCCTTCGACGGGTTCTTGCTTCTCGAGTTGGGCTGCATCGGTTAAGTTCGATCTCCTGCGAGAGGGTAAGTCTCGTCACCTCGGACACCGCATCGGCTAGGACTTCCTCAGTTAAGTCCGATATTCTAGTCGGTTCACGGTGGACGGCTTACCACGATATATCTATTTTATCTATGGCTGCATCAGTTTAGTTTGACCTCATAGATCGATTAGGCATATCACATCACGTGTGCACAGATCATATCGGTTTACTAGGTGTAACTTATCGACAGTTTGTGCTGCATCGGTTAGGTCCGACCTACTAAACTGCCTCCGATAAGTTATTCCTGCTAGATTGATATTTTTTGTGCAAGCGTCCTATCGGAATGTATAGCCGATAAGTTATCATATAGTTCATCACAATTGCATTAGATCTATCGGCCTATCGAGGTCTTGTTATTGTCACCAGTCTGTGCTGCAACGGTTGGGTCCGATCTACTAGACTGGTAATAATAACTTTACTCTTAATAAGCCGATGGGTTTTATGCGATGTTTTATCGGAGTGCTTAGCCGATAAGTTATCTTTGTATCCAGCCGATATGTCACAAACATTTAGAAAATCGCTGCTAACCTGGGCGCGAGCACGAGCGAGAACCCGGGCACGAACAGCAAACCAGTACCCGGTCGCGAACAACAGGTAAGGACCCGGGCACGAGCACAGGCGAGGACCCGGACACGGGCACGAATAGTAGGTAAGGACCTGGACGTGAGTACAAGTAAGGACCCGGGTATGGGCACGGACAGCAGGCGAAGATCCGGGGGCGGGCATGAGCAAGGGCCCGGGCACGGGTGCGGGTTGCACCTTTGAGGCGGCACTAGCAATTATAATCGCAATCGGCTGAAATTTATTCAATCTATTTATTTACGCATTTTGCTTATTTATTTTATCAGTTTATGACCGATTTTTGAATATCCCTTCGGCAATCGGCTAGTTCCATATTTGTTTATTATTATTAGTGATTGCTCATGCCATCATCGGCTTCCAGTCGGTGTATAAGTGCTACAGTTCATATCGGCTACCGGCCGATGAGACGAGTCCAGATTGGCTTCCAGCCGATTGGCTCATTGATCTAATATTTTCTGTCTCCTTGTCAATTGCAGGGTCAAATTGACTGGCACGCCTACGAACCTCAATATTTTAGGACCTGCACTGGAGTGAAGCAAATCTCCCAGGCCTTCGCGTGTCTCCAGGCGCCGAACGGCCCCCGGCGGTTTTCGGCGTCAACAGGTGGTAGTGTATTCCCACGTCGTAATCTTTAATCAACTCCAGCCACCTTCTTTGACGGAGATTCAGGTCGGGCTGGGTAAATATATACTTCAGACTCTTGTGGTCCGTGTAGATCTCGCTGCAGTTACCGATGAGGTAATGCCGCCAAATCTTCAGAGCATGGACCAGTGCAACCAATTCCAGGTCGTACGTCGGGTAGTTGCCCTCATGGGGATGCAACTGGCGAGATGCGTAGCCTACGACCCTGCCTCCTTGCATCAGCACACATCCTAGCTCTTGGCGGGATGCATCGCAGTATACCTAGAAATCCTTCTTGGGGTCTGGCAGGATCAAAACTGGTGCCGACATTAACTTCTTTTTGAGCTCCTCAAAGCTGCGGTTGCACTCAGCTGTCCAACCAAACTTCACGTCCTTCTTCAACAATTGTGTCATGGGTCTCACGATCTTCGAGAAATTTTTGATGAACTGGCGGTAATAACCCGCGAGTTCGAGAAAACTCTGTACTTGTGTCACTGTCTTGGGCGGTTTCCAATTGGTAACTGACTCCAAATTCGTTAGATCCACGGCAACTCCCTAGGCGGTGATGACGTGCCCGAGGAACTGCACTTCTTTCAGCCAGAAGTCACACTTGCTAAACTTGGCGTACAGCTGGTGCTCTCTCAACTTCTCGAGAACCAGTCGGAGATGTTGCTCATGTTCTTCTGCTGATTTCGAGTAGATGAGGATGTCGTCGATGAAAACTACCACAAGCTTGTCTAGAAACTCCATGAACACCTTGTTCATCAGATTCATGAAGAAGGCCGGTGCGTTTGTCAGTCCGAAGGAAATAATAGTACACTCGTACAGTCCATACCGAGTGGTGAACGCTGTCTTCGAAATATCCTCTTCCCGGATCCTTAGCTGGTGATATCCTGATCGCAAGTCTATCTTGGAGAAAACGGTGGCACCTTCCAATTGATCGAAGAGATCATCAATCCTTGGCAAAGGGTAGTTGTTCTTGATTGTGATGTCATTTAGTGCACGGTAGTCCACTCACATCCGCTTTGTTTTGTCTTTCTTTTCCACAAAGATGACCGGTGCACCCCAAGGTAACGTGCTTGGTCGGATATAGCCTTTCTGTAGTAGGTCGTCAACTTGCTTCTTGACTTCCGCCATCTCGTTCGGTGCCTAATGTACGGCCTTTTGTATATTGGGGCCGTTCCTGGTGCCAAATCAATTCTGAACTCGATTTCTCTTTTTGGTGGCATCCCTGGTAGATCTTCAAGAAACACATCTGGGTACTCCCTTACTATCGGGATATCCTCTACTTTCCGATCTAGTTTCTTTCCACTTTTAGGCTGTTGCTCAGCTGCGACCTGATTCAAGCTTGCCTCCTGGCTCTGTGGTACTGGTGACTTGAAGATAACCGCCTTTCCTTCCGGGCTGGTTACCGTAACGGTGCGGTCGGCGCAGTTGATCACTCCTTTGTGCCGGGTCAACCAATCCATCCCTAGGATGACATCTAGGTCTTTGGATTATAGGAGGATAAGATTGGCTAGAAAGGATGATCTTTGGATTTCTAGACTCACTAAGGGGCTATAGTGAGCTGTGGTCATGCGATTCCCTAGGGTGTGAACCTGCATGGGGATCTTAAGTTCCAGTACCTTTATCCCATGTGTCCCCATAAATTTCTTTGATATGAATGAATCTGTTGCACCAGAATCAAAAAGTACTGTTGCAGATATTGAGTTCACGAGAAACATACCCAGTACCACTTCCGATGCAGCCTGTGCCTCTTCTGTGGAGACGTGATTAACACGCCCCTTCATCATGTGCTAGTTGGCATTAGGGTTCTGGGGAGCTGCGGGCCTGGGTCACATGCGCTTTGATTTCGGGCACTTGTCCGCGAAGTGGCCTGGCTCATTGCAGTTAAAACAAATAAGGGTCTTTCCCCCACTGTCCTTCCGTGGCTGGCCTTGCTGTGCTGGCGCCATTGGTGGGCACGGGGTGGGGTGACGGTTGTGCTGCCCACTGTTGTTGCTGTGGCCCCCGAAGTGCCCTGGGTGGAATGGGCGTTGCTGGCAGACGATCATGGTGGAAGGTCCAACCTGATACCACAGCATCACCCTCGGCCTCTGGTGCAGTCCCTGGTGAGCTCGGAATTAGGCCGCCTTTTGTTTCTGGTCCATCTTGTTGCGCCGATCTTCCTAGTGGATCGCTTTGTCCACCAACTTCTTGAAGTCGGGATAGTCACTGGAGAGAAGCTGTGTAACGCCCAGAAATTCGCCACCGAAATTCTAAACATTCATGTGTATTAAAACCCTGCCCAGAAAAGCTAGGGTACACAAAGCCAAGTTGCCATACAGAGTGTCTTACAAACAGAGTAAAATTATATTACAAGAATGCAGTGGAAAAGGTAAAACGTAGTCTATAGACAGCTGGTCCATCGGCAGCATCCATCCCACAAGCACCTTGATGGCGGAGCCAGCCTATTCCTTTGGACGATCCTCGTCGGACGTGTTCTCCAACACTGAGAGGAGGAAAAGGGAGCAAGGCTGAGTCCCACCCACAGTACTCAACAAATCACACCCACAATTATACATATGCATAGGGTACAAAGATGAGCTAGGGTTTGTTTGCATAGAAGCAGTTGCAAACGGTAGTAGTTCGCAAACAATAACAAGGTTGGTTAATTTAACAATATTAATTCTCCACCGATAACGTTAGACCACGTTAACCAGGCCGAACCATTCCCAACTGGTTGATGTTACACCACGTCACCTAGTCTCCACTGATGAATGCTACACCACGTTCACCAGACTCCTCCGGTTACCGTTACACCACGTTAACCGGACTCCACTGATTAACGTTACACCACGTTAACCAGTCTCCACTGAACAACGTTACACCACGTTGACCAGTCTTTCCTGATCAACGTTACACCATGTTGACCAGGCCGCGCTGATGAACGTTACACCATGTCCACCAGGCGTCACTGATGAGCATTACACCATGCTCACCAGTCTCCACCGATTAGCGTTACACCACGCTAACCGGCCACCCCCGATCAACTCAACCACGTTGACCGGACTCCACACCTTCCACCCGAACCACACCAGTTTCATAAAACCAGATTAAATATCTAAAGATGAGACTAATCATGGTGAGTCTTGACCAATGTGCCCATAACCACGGCGCGGCTATTCGAATAGATTTACTCTGATCAGAGGTGTACAACTTTACCCACAAGACACAGCCCCACACACGTTCCTGTGTGCCAGTGCATCACCACGATGCCCCGTGAGAGGCTGTGACAGGACCGTTCACGAAACCTCTCCCCAACCATCCACACCACGCTGAGGTTGCACCTGCCGACAGGGCACGCTATATTGGCCAGGCTACCCCCCTTACGCCATTGTGAATCTGGAAGCCGATCAACCCTACCCCGGGCCGACCCAACTCCATCACGCCCACCCTCTTCTTCGGTGCCTAGGAGAGGGAGAAGAAACGCTTCAAGCCCAGCTGTCGGAGGATAAAACTCCAACTGCGGGAAGTCAGGAGACCCCCCTTTGAGATTCGGCCAGGGGAGTAGTTCTCAGGCGAAGTCGGCGTTAGTGTGTATCAGCGGAACGATGGATGGATTATCGATGGATCGGCGCACAGAAAAGACAGGAGGATTTAGACAGGTTCGGGCCGCTCGGAGCGTAATACCCTACTCCTGTGTGTTTGACTATGTGGAGATGAATGTGGTATGACTGTTACAAGGCGAGCTCAGCCCGCTTGCCGGCACTGAGGAAGAAGGACAGTCGCGAGAGTGGCAACTAGAGCACGAGAGCAGAGAATCCTCGGCGGTTGCTAATGCTGGAGCTTGGTCTCCCCCTCGCTCGTCGGCTTGGATCCTCCTTTATAGAATTAGGGGAGTCCATAGTGCCGAGCAGCCCGGGGAGAGCTAGGCATGGTCTGTCTTGTCGTGTACGTCCGCCTGCTGTTGCCACACCAGAGCTGCTGCGGTGGGCGGCCGGAGCACGGAGATGTGACGCGCACGCCCACAGCCACCTGCTGCGCCGCGCCTAGAAGAACGCCTAGTCGCGTGCTGCGGGCGGCTGGTCTGGTCGTCTAGTCGCCACATCGCTCTACTGCTGCGGGCGGCTGTGGCAGAGCATGTCTGGTCGGTTCCTTGTCGGGCGACCAGATTATGGAGATGTGACAGCGTACGGCTCCGCTCTCTGTCAGGAGACAGGTGGGAGGCGCCCCGTCGCCTCGCCATTAATGCGGGTAGCTGGAGAGCTGGCGCAGAGCCTGTCGGGGACCGACATGTGGCCCCGGGCACGGGGTGAGATGATGGCGCCCCGGAGGCAAGGCACGGGCCCAAGGCCAATGATGCCCCGGGGCCGAAGCCGATGGAGATGGCCCGGGGCCGATGGAGGCGGCCCGGGGCGAGGCCCGAGGCCGATTGGAGGTGGCGCCCCGGGAGCGAGACCCGGGGCCGAGGATGGCACCCCGGGGACGGGCCCGGGGGCGATGGAGATGGCGCCTCCGGGGCGAGGCCCGGGGCCGATTGGAGGTGGCGCCCCGGGAGCGAGGCCCGGGGCCGAGGATGGCGCCCCGGGGACGGGCCCGGGGGCGATGGAGATGGCGCCCCGGGGGCGAGCCCTGGGCCAATGGCGAGATGGCCCCCCTCTGGGGCGAGGCCTATGCCGCCTAGATCCGGGCGGTGCTCGAACCCCGGGCGCTCAGCGGGACGACGACCGTAGCTGGCCGTCGCTTGTGCAGATTGTGGCCCCGGAGTAGCCGACGTGGTGGAAGACCCATGCGACCCCGGGATCCGTGGGACCCCCAGTCCTGTTTCGCCGGCACCAGCCGTTGCCCATGTTAGCTTGTGGAAAGTACGGGTAGTTGCCCAAGTGGTTCCCACGAACCGGTCCTTAATTGCCATGGGTGTGATAAGCAAAACCATACACCCACAGCCCACCATTTAGGTCCAATTTTAGTAATTTAACCTCAACCTATCCAAAGTTCCATTTTGCCGACATTGAGTCGAATCATATAAAAAGATAATATTTAATTCCCATGTGAGCTATGTTGCTAGGCATGGCTAAGCATCCTAAGAATAGTAGTCCAATCATATTATTACCCAGGTGACAAGTATTCAGGTTTCAAAACTAAGGCAAGGTCCTATTATTGTATAGGTTATAACCCACCCACTAGAAATATAGAAATACTGCAGTTTATTTGAGTAAACAAAGCAATTTAGCGAAAAACGGGTACAAATTGATCAAGATAACAGTGCGACTTGCCTTGCTCTGGCTCGATGTACTCTACTACGATCTCGTAATACACGGAAGAGTCACCGGCGTTGGATTCTATAACAAACAATGCACAAATAATTAAAAAACAGTACATGTGGGCAATCAAACATGGGCTGAAAGTATTTTTAATGCATTCTTGACATTTTTTTGGATATAATAAAATTTGAATGGGCTTAATCGGAGTTCGTATGAATTAGTTATGAATTATTAAAGTTTTACTGTTATTTCCAGTGTAAAACTAATTACTAAACGATTTATTGCGTAATTATCCGATTTATGGCGTCACTGGACCGGGAAGCCAGCGCCGATAGGCGGGCCCCACCGGTCAGCGGTGCACAGGGGGATGGCGCATGGTGGACCGAGTCCACCACGGCCGGAAACGGGTGTGCCACGTGGCGCACACGTGGCGCCAACGAGGCAGCCACGCGGGCGACCACGCGGGTGGCCCCGATCTGCCACCCGGCAAATCTGACAGCCCCGGGGAATGGCGGCCGAAGCCGGCCATCCCGAGCGGGAGGCGGCGGCGTGCATGCGACCCAATGGTCGCCGGCGGCGACCACTCGGCGCGGCGGCGGACACGCGGAGGGAAGAAATGGGACGGGGAGGTGGAGGGGAATCTCACCGGCGGCTCGTGGCGGTGAGCGACGGTGCGAGGACGACGGCGGCGATGAGGTAGCAGCGGCGGCTTTGGGACGACGTCAGCAACGGAGCTCCGACGACGGCGAACGAGCGAGAGGCGGCAGCTAAGGTGTCCTGGAAGATGAGGAGGATGGGAAGGGAGTTAGGGTGGAGAAAGGAGGCGCGGTGCGGCAGAAACAGCTGGCCAAAGAGGAGATAGAGGACTGGAGCTCACCGTGCGCGAGCACGGAGCGTTCTAGCGGGCTTTGGCTTCCACGGAGTGGTGGCCGACAGGCTCCTCTGCACGGCGGAGATGATGGTGGTGGCGGTGCGGTTTAGCGGCGTCTAGACCGGCGGCGAGCGACGGCCTAGTTGGTGGAAGACAGCGAAACTTGGGTGCGCGGTGGCGGTGGTTTTTGAGGGCTTGAGAAGGCTCGGTATGAGAGGGGAAATGTAGAGGAGAGAGCGGCGAACACTATTATGTACTCGGCCAAGCGAGATCGAGGCCGTAACGGCTCAATCGTGCTTGGGAATCAGGGCGGCGACGTCGGGGTCATGCGCATGATTTGCGAGAGAGAGAGGGGACGAGGATGCCGGAGGACGTGGGGAGTGGGGGCAGACTCGGTCCACGCTCGTTTGAACCCGAGGCGGGCGCGGGCGCTGATCGAACGGTGGAGGAGATTTTTCCCCTCCGCCCGATTCGGACAGAGGAGGAAGACGGGACTGACAGGCGGGCCCGGCCAGTCAGCGGGGAGGCACGCAGGCGTGCAGGCGAGCGGCCCGACAGGCAGGACCCGCAGCGCAGAGAGAGAGTGGGAGGGGGCGGGACGGCGGCTAGAAGATGGGGTCGGGGCGCGGCTGTGCGCGGGCTGGCGGAGGCCGGCGGCACAGTGCTGGGCCACGGCCCAGTGAGGGGGAAAAGAAAGAAAAAGAGAAAACCAAAAGAAAGAGAAAGGAAAATGATTTCCAGAGCGAAATTAATTCCGATAATCGTTTTTGATTTACTAAAAATAGTTCCTGTGCTATGAAAATTCCACTAAAAATCCAGTTAATGTATTTTGGCAAGGAGAACATAAGAAAAATATTCTCGGCCATGTTAATTTATTATTTTGTATTTCACATATTTAATTAATTCCTTTTGCCATTTAAATTTATTTTTCTTGGGCATTTTCTCGAGTATAATTTAGTGTGGCTAATATCAGGGTGTGACAAACCTACCCCCCTTAAACAGAATCTCGTCCCCAAGATTCGGACGTGCTGGCGAAGAGGTGGGGATAGGCGGACTTTAGTTTGTCTTCTCGTTCCCAGGTGACTTCTTCTTCTAAGTGATGGCTCCATGGTACTTTGCAGAATCTGATTACCCGGCTTCTGGTGTTTCTTTCACTGATTTCCAAGATCCGAATTGGCTTCTCCACATAGGTGAGGTCTTCCTAGATCTCGATCTGTTCCGGATCTGCCTGTGGAGGCCATGGGCCCCGGGTACCTCATCACAAGCATATGGGCCACTCGGATAGAGGATGGGCTAAGACTTGTAATTAGAGATATAGTAGCATCCGGCAGACTTTGCCTTGTACAATAAGGAATATACAGTCCTAGTCGGGTAGATTGTGTCTCTAAGAGATGATCCCTTGGCCGTATGTGGCTGGGACTCCTACCTTGTACCCTTGTCCCCTAGTATATAAGGGGAGGCAGGGCGCCCCCTGGGGGCACAAACAACACACGAGATCATTGATCGACACAAATCCTCAAAGGAATACCACCATAACTGGACGTAGGGTATTACCTCATATCGAGGGCCTGAACCAGTACAAAATCTCTCTGTGTTCCTTTACAATCCACCGAGTTTCCATCCTCCGGGTAGCCCCATATTCATATTGCCGGTGTAAAACATCGACAGTTGGCGCACCAGGTAGGGGCTTCGGCAAGATCTACATCTACAAGCTCGATGGATCCAGCAACCGGAGTCAACGGCGGCAAATTCTCCCCTGGAGATACAATCTCATTCGGAAGCCTCGACTTCGTCGCCGACATGTTCGGCAATCTCACCTTGGTCGACACAGACCTGATCCAACCGGCTGAGGAATCAGCCGACTCCGCGCTAGTTGGTCCACACGATGCTGCAGCAACCATCATCGACTTGCTGTGGCAATCTTCCACTTGCCCGGGTCTTGGGACAACTCTTCCTTTCGGTGTTCGACTCGGACTTGGTCTTGAGCCGACCGAGATCGGGCTAAGGAAGGAGGAGATCGTCAATCTCCCGTTCGGACTCGGCGATGCCGCGGATATCTTCGAACAACATCCGACGCGGCAAACCCGATGCTCTAGAGTTCGACTCGGATACGGCCCAGAGCCGCTTGAGATCGGATCTAGGGAGGTCGGAGTTATAATCACCCCCATCAATTTTCTGACTTCGACTCTTAGTCGAATTCCGACTCTCAGTCGGACTCCGACTCTAAGTCGGACATCAGCTCGGCAAGCTTCTCTCCGCCACGAGAAATCTTCATGGCATCCAAAGGCTCTACTCCTACTTAGGAATCATGCCAACTACACAAGCAACAAGAGGAGGAGGCCCGTCGACTGCGAGAACAACAGGAGGAAGAAGAAAGATGCTTGCACGCCTGCAACGACGATCTACGTAGGGCTGGGTGAACCGCCCAGCAACAAATCCTCCAAACCCAAGTCAGCGACCACGACGTCTTCGTTACTCCTCAACAGAACATCGTGGCCGCTGCAACTCTACTGGATACACTCCAGTTTGGGCCTGATCACTAGGCCACTCCAACGATCGCAAGGATAAAAGCCATGCTTACCACTGCTGCATGTCAGCAGCACCAACAGTCGAGCGATACCCTCATACGACCAACCGGTCAGCATCCCCAACGGCAATCTCGTCCACCTCAAAGCGACGCTGAGCGGCCGGCTCTAGTTGGCAGCACATTAAGTCACGCCAAACGTCACTCGGCAACCCCAACAACAACCGGCAACGTCGAAGCGACCATCAGGACAACCAGGATCTCCGAGGCCGACTACGGCGTGATCTTCGACAGGACATCAAGGCTCGGCGCCGTGAATGAGAGGAAGACGAGCAACACCAACTGGGAGACGAGAACGAACACCTCATCGATTTCTGTTGGTAGCACCAGCACTGTAATTTTAACCCAGCCTGCGAGTGGCCCATATTGAGCATGCTACTGTAGAAACTCATATCTTGGTGGCCCAATGTCGACCTTGTAGGCCCAAGCCCATTTAGTCGGCATAGGCTCTATAAAGGTTGAGGGAGAGAGAAAAGATTCCTCATCTTCCCCACGCAACCAATCGTTTTGTCTTTCCAGCTTCGCGCCGAAATTTCACTTCCCGCTCCGCTAGGGTTTGCCCTTGCTTGGTCCCCCTCACCGAAGCTCAAGTGATTCCGCATCCACTTGTCGATTCCAAGCCCCCGACTTTATTTCCCCCAAATCTCTTGTTCCCCCAGCATTGCCGAAGGTTCTAGATGTTGTTGGGGCGTCAGACGATGGGTGGCCGATCTCAGACTACAGCCGGGCAAAGCTGGAGAGGTTGGAGAAATCGCTGCAGCTGCAGAACCGTGACATTATCCGCTGGCGGCCGGCCGAGGGTGAGTCAGTCCCAAATCCCCAATCCGGCGAAACTGTTGTTTTTGCCTCTTTCTTTGACCGGGGTTTGTTTCTCCCTTCTTCCGAGTTCCTCCGTCATCTTCTTAATTTTTACGGATTGGAGTTGGTGAATCTGAACCCCAACTCGATCTTACAAATCTCAATTTTTGTGACTCTCTGCGAGTGCTACTTGGGCGTAGAACCCCACCTCAACTTCTTTAGGCATCTATTTCACATAATGCCCCAACCCTCCAAGAACAAGGTTCAGGTGATTGGGGGGGCTGGCCTTCTGTTAAGAAGTGAGATGAAAAAGGTGTATATCAGTTTTCCTTTGAAGTCTTCCTTGAAAGGCTAGCACAAGGAGTGGTTTTATTGTTCCGATCTAGTGCCCTCCTTGCCTGCATTCATCGGGAAGCCCCCGACGATCTCGCCAAATTGGTCATCGAACCCAACCTTCGAAGAGATGGGCCAGGTGCATCAGTTGCTGACCAGATTGGTGAAGTTCAAGGAAGCCGGCCTGACTGGCGCTTGGGTGGCCAAGCATTTCCTTACCCAGCGCGTTCAGCCGCTGAAGTTGAGAAGCGAGTTCTGCTGGGACTATCAAGGGAAGGATGCCCTGACCGAGAAAGCCGAGAAGTGATCGGCCAGCAAGAAGTGACCGAGATCTTGTTAACCTATTTCTCCAATGGGGTGATCAAGACCGAGGACGCGGAGTGTGGGAGCCATGGGCCCCGGGTACCTCACTACAAGCACATGGGCCACTCGGATAGAGGATGGGCCAGATTATGTAATTAGAGATAAGATAGCACCCGGCAGGCTGTGCCTTGTACAATAAGGAAACATAGCCTTAGTCGGATAGGATTCTATCTCTAATAAGGAAATCCCTTGGTCGTATCCGACTGGGATCCTTACCATGTACCCCTGTCCCCTAGTATATAAAGGGAGGCAGAGCGCCCCATGAGGGGAGACCAGATCATTGATCACAAAAACCACCTCAGAGGAATAACACCTCAACTGGACGTAGGGTATTACCTCACATCGAGGGCCTGAACCAGTATAATTCTCTTGTGTTCCTCTGCAATCCACCGAATTCCAGGTCGCCGAGTAGCCCCATAATATTATTGCCGGTGCAAAGCATCGACAGTTGGCGCGCCAGGTAGGGGACCGGCGAATTCTTCATCAAACAGATTCGATGGATCCCATCAACGGAGTCAAGGGCGACAAGTTCTCCAATGGAGACACCATCACCTTCGGGAGCCTTGATTTCGTCGCCGATCAACTCGGCAACCTTTCCTTGGCTGAGGCAGATCCGATCTTGCCAGCTGAGGAGCTAGCCGGCGTTGCGCCAGTCGGCCCCAGGGACGCTGCCATCTCCTTCGACGATCTACTACGACAGTCCCTCACATCGCCGGACATCGGGACAACTCTCTCCTTCGGCGTCCGACTCGCGCTAGGCCTTGAGCCAGCACGGGTTAGGCCGAGAGGGGGAGAGATCGTCAATCTCCCGTACGGATTCGGCGACACTGTGCATTTACAACCCGCGCAGCAGACCCGACCTCCAGCAATTCAGTTTGGACACGGTCATGCACTGTTTCAGATTGGGTCTAGGGAGGTCGGAGTCGTCCTAACTCCGATAAACTACTCGGAGTCCGACACTAAGTCGAATGGTGGTTCGAGCATCAACTCGGACTCCACCTTGGCAAGCTTCCTCCTCCCCCGCGAGATCTTCATGGCTTCAACGCCACCTTCCGAGGTGCGCCGACTGCAAGAGGAGCAGCAAGAGGAGGCGCGCCGACTACAACAACAAGAGGAGGCCAACCGACAAGCTCGCAATGACGGGCTTCGATAGGCTGGGCGAGCCGCCCAGCAGCAAATCCTCCAAACCAAAGTCGGCGACCACGATGTCTTCGTCACGCCACAACAGAACGTCGTGGCCGCCGCAACTCTGCTGGACACGCTCTAGCTTGGGCCGGATCATCAGGCCACACCAACTATCGCCAAGATCAAGGCGATGATTACTGCTGCCGCCTGCCAGCAGCAAGAACAGTCAGGCAACACTCACATACCGACCCATCGAACGGGCTCTCCTGCGGCGGAGTCATCTGCTCAGCACGACGACGGGCGGCCGGCTCCACCCGGCAGCACGAAGAGTCCCGCCAAACAACACTCGGCAATACCAACTACGACAACCGGCGGCATCACCAATACGACCGCTGACCCAATCAAGACCTCCGATTGCGATTACAACGCGATCTTCGCCACACCCTAAGGGCCCGGCGCGAAGAACGCGAAGAGGATGAACGCCGCCGACTGGAGGATGAACGCGAGCGCTTCGGTCTCCATTACGAGCGGCTACACCGCCAAAGCCGAAGCCCAAGTCCTCACGATAATGAAGGCATTCCAGCCTTTACTCGGGAGTTACAGGACGTCCGCTGGCCAGTCGGCTTTAAGCCTACCGGAATCGAAAAGTACGACGGCAAGACCAACCCAGAGTCCTGGCTCACCGTTTACGTCCTAGCAGTTCAAGCTGCTGGGGGCGACAGCAGAGCCATGGCTAACTACCTCCCAGTCGCGTTATCCGACTCGGCGAGGACATGGCTGACAGGCCTCCCAAGGCGGTCGATCGGTTCCTGGGGACAACTCAGGGAGCGGTTCATCGCTAACTTCCAGGGGACCTACGAGAGACCGGCTTCCGAGCACGACCTTTACCAGCTGCATCAGAAAAAGAACGAGTCTCTACGTGAATTCATCAAAAGGTTTTCCGAGAAGCGCAATCAAATCCCAAGCATCAAAGACGAGGTCGTCATCGCCGCCTTCCGCAAGGGAGTAAAAGACGCCCCGCTCATCGCGAAGTTCACTCGGAAGCCACCATCCACTGTCCGGACTCTCTTCGACATGGCCAACAAATACGCCGACTCGGCCGAAGCCGTCGCAGAGGCCTTCGACGAGAAGAAGGAGCCCCGACAAAAAGACAACAGGGCGAAAGCCGACAACGAGCCGCCTCAGAACAAGCCTGGCAGCCGCAAGCGGAAGTCGGACAACGAGGTGGCTAACATGGAGCGCAGTCGATCGCGGCCCCAGCGGAACAACGACTATCAGAAAGTCATGAGCGGGCCTTGCCCCTTTCACCCCAAGGGCCGGCACGCGGCCAAGGACTGCCACATGCTCAAGAAGTTTGCCTCCGAGCAAGCTTCATCGTCTGGCACCGACAAGGACAAGGACAAGCCAGACTCGGGTCCGGCTGATGATTTCCAGGACCCCCAAGCCGAACTCAACCACATCTTCGGGGGGCCACTCGCGTACGAATCCAAGCGCAAGCAGAAGCTATCAGCGCGGGACATTAACTCGGTCTCCACAACGGATACCCCCCAATACTTGCGCTGGTCAGAGATGGCTATCACCTTCAACCGCGCAGATCACCCAGATCGGGTCTCCCACCCGGGACGATACCCACTCGTCCTGGATCCGGTCGTCAGAAATATTAGGCTGAAGAAAACCCTCATCGACGGGGGCAGTGCGCTCAACATCCTGTTCGCCAAGACTTTGGACGAGATGAGAATTCCTCGTTCAGAACTACGGCCGAGCACCGCGCCCTTCCATGGGATAATCCCCGGCTTGTCATCAACCCCACTCGGGCAAATAACCTTGCCGGTGACCTTCGGCACGCGGGACAACTTCCGTACAGAAAACATCTCCTTCGAGGTCGTCGACTTCGAGACCGCGTATCACGCGATACTCAGACGACCGGCCCTCGCCAAATTCATGGCGATACCGCACTACACGTACATGGTGCTGAAGATGCCCAGGCCAGCAGGAGTCCTCTCCCTCCGCAGCGACGCTAAGCAAGCCTTCACCTGCGACAAGGAGAGCTACAAGCTGGCTGAAACACAAGAAGCGGCAGTCGGGCGTGACAGCATCCGGCAAGCCGCTACATCTGAAGTCGATCAAGATCCAGTTCCGGCGAAAAAAGCAGCGAAGTCGGGAATTTCAGCGGACTCTGACACGAAGAAGATCCCCCTGGACCCTTCCGACCCCTCCAAGACTGCCTTAGTCGGGACCGGACTCGACCCCAAATAGGAAGACGCGCTCGTCACCTTCCTCCAAGCCAACAAAGATATCTTCGCGTGGAAACCGTCCGACATGCCGGGCGTACCAAGGGAGGTGATCGAGCATGCCCTACACGTAAAGCCAGACGCCAAGCCGGTCAAGCAACGGCTGCGGCGCTTCGCTCAAGACCGCAAGGACGCTATCCGGGAGGAAATCACCAAGCTCCTCGCAGCCGGCTTCATCAAGGAAGTCTACCACCCGGACTGGCTGGCCAACCCAGTCCTGGTCCGGAAGAAAAACGGTAAATGGCGCATGTGCGTCGACTACACCGACCTCAACAAAGCGTACCCCAAGGGCCCATTTGGTCTTCCCAGGATAGATCAGGTGGTTGACTCCACGGCGGGGTGCGACCTACTCAGTTTTCTCGACTGTTACTCGGGATATCATCAAATTAGCTTGAGGGAACAAGACTGTTTAAAAACATCTTTCATCACGCCGTTTGGAGCGTATTGCTATATCACAATGCCGTTCGGTCTGAAAAACGCAGGCGCAACCTACCAAAGGGCTATTCAGCGGTGTCTGCACACTCAGATCGGGCGCAACGTGGAAGCCTACGTCGACGATGTGGTGATCAAGTCCAAGTCCAGAAAAGACCTCATTGCCGACTTGGAAGAAACCCTCCAAAACCTTCGAAGATTCAAGATGAAGTTGAACCCGGACAAGTGCGCCTTCGGAGTGCCGTCTGGGAAGTTACTCGGCTTCATCGTCTCGCACCGCGGCATCGAGGCTAACCCGGAGAAAGTCAACGCCATCAAGAACATGGCGCCCCCGACCAACCTTAAAGACGTCCAGAAGCTGACAGGCTGCATGGCGGCACTCAGTCGGTTTATCTCCCGACTGGGCGAACGGGGCATGCCTTTCTTCAAGCTCCTCAAAAAAGCGGACACCTTTCAATGGACTCCGGAAGCCCAGCGAGCCTTCGAAGACTTCAAAGAATTCCTCACGTCACCCCCCGTGCTGGCGTCACCCCTGCCCTAGGAACCACTAATGCTTTATCTGGCGGCAACAACACAGGTAGTCAGCACGGTGCTGGTAGTGGAGCGATCCGAACAGGGTCATCTTCAGAAAATACAACGGCCAATCTATTTTGTCAGCGAGGTCCTTGCCGACTCCAAAACAAGATACCCGCAGGTCCAGAAGCTGCTATACGGCCTACTCATCACAGTCCGAAAGCTGGTGCACTACTTTCAAGCACATCAAGTCACGGTGGTCACAGCGTTTCCACTTGGGGATGTCCTTCATAATCGCGAGGCCACCGGCCGGATCGCTAAATGGGCACTCGAGCTGATGGCGTTTGACATCACCTTTCAGCCACGGACAGCTATCAAATCTCAAGCTCTAGCCGACTTCGTGGCCGAGTGGACAGAAGTTCAACTCCCAACACCAACAACAAAGCTAGAGTACTGGACAATGTTCACGGGCCGGGGCTGGAGTCATACTGACATCCCCCACTGGCGAAAAGTTGAAGTACGTACTACAAATCCACTTCCCGGCTTCCCACAACGTCGCCGAGTATGAGGCTCTTGTTCACGGGCTCCGCATCGCCATATCACTCGGCATATGTCGACTGGTTGTGCGCGGAGACTCCCAACTCGTGGTCAACCAAGTCATGAAAGACTGGACCTGTCTCGACGACACAATGGCGGCATACTGTCAGGAGGTCCGCAAGTTGGAAAACAAGTTCGACGAGCTGGAAATCACACACGTCCTGCGTCAATACAACGACGCGGCAGATGAGCTGGCAAACATGGGATCCAAGCGAGAAGCGGTGCTGACTGGAATCTTTGTCGAGCAACTTATGGAGCCATCAGTCAAGAAGAAACCGGCACAAGAGCAGTCGGGAGGCGAGCCTACCCCGACCACCGACGAAGTGCTGCACATATGTCAAGACTGGAGGGGTCCTGTTCTCAAATTCCTCCTGGACGATGAACTCCCAGAAGATCGCAGTCAAGCCGAGCAGATCAAGCGTCGAAGCAAAAGCTTCCTGCTAGTCGGAGAAGACCTGTACCGAAGGAGTGCATCCGGTGTCCTCATGCGCTGTGTCACCACCGAGGAAGGCAAGCAGATCCTGCATTCAATCCACTCGGGCATATGTGGCAACCACGCTGCATCCAGGACGTTAGTCGGAAAGGCTTACCGGCAGGGATTCTTCTGGCCCACCGCAGTCACGGACGCCAAAGACATCGTTCGCAAGTGCGAGGGTTGCCATTTCTTCGCAAGACAGACAAATCTCCCCGCCCAGGAACTCCAGACTATCCCTATCTCCTGGCCATTCGCAGTATGGGGGCTCGACATGGTCGGGCCATTCAAGAAAGCGCCAGGAGGGTTCACGCATTTATTCGTCGCAGTGGATAAATTCACCAAGTGGATTGAGGCTAAACCCGTCGCAACAATCACAGCGGCACGAGCAAAGGACTTCATCCTGAGTATACTATACCGGTTTGGGGTCCCTAACCGCATCATAACCGACAACGGCACTCAGTTCGCGGCGGGCCTATTCCAAGATTTCTGCGACGACTTCGGCATCAAGATCTGCTATGCATCTGTGGCACACCCGCGGAGCAACGGGCAGGTTGAATGAGCCAACGGCATGGTCCTACAAGGCATCAAGGCCAGGATATACGACCGACTACAACCATACGCGGGTCGGTGGGTACAAGAACTACCATCCGTTCTCTGGTCCCTCAGAACCACGATTAGTCAGGCAACCGGGCAATCCCCTTTCTTCCTGGTCTACGGCACCGAGGCCATGCTACCGACAAAGATACAGTTCGGCTCTCCGCGAGTCCGGGCTTACTCCGAGGACGACTCCAACGGCACCCGACTGATCGAACTAGATCAGCTGGAAGAAGCAAGAGACGCCGCAACAATCCAGTCGGCAAGGTATCTTCAAGGCCTGCGTCGCTACCACAATCGCAATGTCCATGGCCGCGCCTTTTTGGTCGGGGATCTCGTTCTAAGGAAGATACAAACCACCAAGGACAGGCACAAACTATCCCCCATCTGGGAAGGGCCGTTCATTATAGCCAAGGTCACGCGGCCAGGCGCCTACCGACTGAAGACCAAAGACGGCGTCCTCATCACCAACTCATGGAATATAGAACAGCTACGTCCTTTCTATACTTGAGTTTTACATTTTCCATGTGTACAGTTTTTCCTGACTCACTACGCCGCTTGTTCCAATCGAGTAGTGAGTCGGGGGCTGCATGTATATATGTGTTCTGTCAATAACATACAAGCTTATTTCACCCCGGTTATGAAGCCTTGCCACGACTGATGCGTTCGCCCGAGTATAGCATCTTACTCCGAACAATTTTTTATCAAGTTCTATCGAATTAACTCGGTGCATGCTACATGGTCGGGCAAAGCTAATGACAACCGAATAATAGGTTTGGCGGCACGACACATATATTTACGCATGATCGTATATGAAAGCATATATATACACCGACTACAAAATGTATTGCCTTTACAGACCCAGGTCTCGGGTAATCGCTTCAGCAGTCGGCTTCGCCTGTGAGATCAGCTCCAGCGCTTCCTCGGGCGTCGTCTCCTCGGAAAATCCCTCCCCGATGGCCTCAATGTCCGCCCTCGGGTAGATGGACTTGGTCATTGCTAGGGTCTGGGCCACGCCAGCGGCAACCCGCTCGTCTGAGTACCTTTTCAGGGCACTCGGCGTGTCCTCGAGACGCCCCATTATTTGAGGAATTCTGCTACAGCTGGTCCCCACTGGGCGGGGATCTATAAGGTCAAGGAGCCCTTTCACGGACCCGACGAGGGCCTCCTGTGACTCCCTGATTGACCTTATCTCCTCCGTGTAGAACCGGTACTGGGCCTGGACATTGGCTCTCATGCCTGCCCAGATCGGCCGGCAAGCAAGCTTGTCAGATTCGGCTACACGCAGGGTGACTAATGTATTGGCTGAGATCACAGTCGGGTTGAGGACTTACTTTCGTAGTCGGCCTCCCACCCGGCCACGGTCTTCTCCAGTTCGGCCTTCTCCTTACCGAGCTTGACGACGGCCTTCTCCAACTCGGACTTCTCCCGGTCAAGCTCGGTGTTGGCCTTTGTCAGGTCGGCCTTGACCCTTTCAAGCTCGGCCTTGGCTTCTTCGGCCTCCTTCAGCTGCGACTCCCTCTCCGCTCGGGTCTTTAACTCCGCTTCGAGGTCTGCACCACAGATTAGCCAAGAGCTCAATCGTACAGTCATGACACCACCGAGCGGTCGAGATCGACGTAGCTGGATGAATACATCAACGGTCCAGTCGGGAAGATATGCTCGAGGATTTTACCTCTGATCTTCTCGGCTAGGGCCCATGTCTCTGCCCTGAGCTGATCAGCGCCGCTCTTCAGCCAGGCCTCCCTCCTTGTGTGACGCGCCTCCATCTCGGCCTTCAATGCCCGGAGTTGTTGCAATTCCGTGAGGTGGGGAGCCATCTCGACCAGGATCTCCGTCATCGCCTCGTTGCGGTCGACGAGCTTCTGTTCGGGACAAGGAACAAACCGGCGACAGAGTCAAACATCAAGACAAGAAGATTGCTAGAGCTTCACTACAAGAATCATACCGCGACCCCTTGGGACCCGTTGATGGCGGCACGAAGCAGGCTCTCGCGCTCTCTCCTTGCGACGACTTCATCGAGCCTGAAGCTTTTCATAGTGCCGCCGCGAATGGTCCACGTGAAGGTCCGGGGCATCACACGTGGGGGAGCTTCGATCCGAGGCAAATGTGGGATCTCCGGCGGCGGCGGCAACGGCGACGATGGCGATGATGATAACCATGATGGCGACGGGGTCCTGGCCTCGGCACCGCCTTCCCCTACAACATCGGGGACCGGCTCGGGGGTTCCGACCCCCGCTTCTGCGATGTACGGTGCCTCGGGGGCTGGGGCCTCAGTTTCAGCAGCCACCTCTTGGTCGAGTGGCGGTAGTGGCCCTGTAGTCGGAGCCACCTCGGTCTCAGCGACCGGGCTGGCCGCCGGCTCAGCAGGTGTGTTCGCTGCCGCTGGCTCGGCTGGGGCAGACTCATCAAGTGGAGCAGATGGGTCAACCTTTTTGAGGTCGATATCGGCCCGCTTCCTGCACAACGAAGCAAGACATCAGAACTGTATTTTAACATACAACGACTACAGAAGGCCCGGAGTAGCGCACCTCTTGGAGAACTTCAGCTTCCTGCCAGCCTGCCCGCTCCCCGGCGAAGCGCTGGCATCGGCACTCGCCCCGGTTGGTGTCATCGATGGCAGAGGCATATCAGCCTGAGTCGGCCTCGACTCCGGTATGGTTGGTTCGGGTTCCTTCGCCCCAATCGGCCTCTGCTCTGGTTGGCCCCTTGGCGGCGCTGTTGCTGAGTACGACAACGTTGAGCCCAAGCCTGCTGATCTCAGCCTGGGACTCGACCGCGTGGGCGTTGTGGCAGCGGTGTCCTTTATCTTCAAGCTGCCACTCACGGCGCGCGCTGTCATGGCCCCCTCGCCCCGATATAAAATCGGCTTCTTCCCCGCTCTCTTGGAGTCGGGTTGGGCATCAGAGGGACTCCTCGCCCTCTTCTTCGACACGACCGCAGACAATGGACAAGAGTCTTCATCAAATTCCTCATGCCACTACAAGCAAGTCGACGAGGTACCATCACGCAAGGTTGAACAATCACCATTCCACAGGCGTTCACCACAGAAGAAGGTAGAAGGTTACCTTGGTCCGCGGCCGGATGAAGCTATAGGCGGCAACTCGGCGGTTATCATCTTCGGTGGCAACGACCCCTTCAGAGAAGTAGCCAAACAAGGTATCGGTCATTGCCCCCTTGTCCGCCGTCTCGCTGCTCACCCGGTCGGGATCGTGTTTACCTTTGAAGGCCCAGCCGAAAGCGCTTCTCAACTTCAGCGGCTGGACGCGCCTCGTCAGGAAACGACGAGCCACCCAGGGTCCTGTCAAGCCGGCCCTCTTGAGGTCATCTATCTTTGTCAGCAATATATGTGCCTGGCCCAGTTCTTCAAAGGTTGGCTCCGAAGACCAGCTTGGTAACACCGCCGGCGGCATACCAGTAAACGAGCGCAAGGAAGGAGCTAGATCGGCGCAGTAAAACCACTCCTTGTGCCAGCCCTTCAGAGAAGATTTCAAGGGCAAATCGATATATGTTTTCTTCCCATCACTCCTTAGTTGAAGACCAGCCCCCCCAGTCACACTGATGTTACTCTTGGAAGGCTGGGGCTTGACATGGAACAAGTGTCGGAAGAGGATGAAATGGGGCTCAACACCCAGAAAGCACTCGCAAAGGGTAACGAATATGGAGATCTGAAGGATCGAGTTGGGATTTAAATGCACCAACTTCAGCCCGTAGAAATCAAGGATGCGGCGGAAGAAATCAGACGACGGAAGACACAAGCCCCGATCAAAGAAAGAGGCGAAAACTACCGTTTCACCAGGCCGGGGGTTGGGGCTCGACTCATCCCTCGCCGACTGCCAATGGATCACTTCTTGGCTGGGCAACTTCAGTTCGCTCTCCAGCCGTCTCAGCTTCACCGAGCCGCAATCCGAGATCGGCCAAGAACTCCCTGGTGCACCCGCAGGATTCGTCGCCTTCGGCATGACTGGAGGTGTTGAGATTTGGGGGAAAGCAAATCGGGGGCTTGGAATAAACGAAGAGGATTAAAATCGCCCGAGTCCGGGTGGGGAACGGCTGCTGCTAACCCTAACCGGGCGGGAGGCGAAAAGTTAGGCGCGAAGGTGGAAGACGAAGAGATTGGTTGCTTTGGGGAAGACGATGGAATCTTTTTCTCTCTCCCCATCCTTTTATAGCCTGAACCAACTAGATGGGCCCAGGCTTGCACAGTTGGTGTTGGGCCGACAAGATATGAGTTCCTACAGTAGCATGCTCCATGTGGGCCGCCCGCAGGCTGAGTTGAAATTATAGCACTGGTGCTACCCACAGGAATCGATGAGGTAAACAGATATGCTTCATGAAAGCCTCACTGCTAAACATATATGTTTGGGTATCTGTTTTATCCACCAGGTCTCGAGGATATATCCTTACAAGGATCACAAGCTGGTCTTCATTAAAATTGGGGATGCAGGTATCTTTCTCGGGAACACCTGACCACGTAATGGATTTATTTTCATAAAGTGGTACTCGGCCTACATGCATGGCCATCAGTTGCCATGAGCAACATTATTCCAGCCGACATGACGCTGAAGAGTCTAACTTTCGAGTAGTGCACTACTCGGGAGAGACTATAAATATCTATTCCCGCTGACATGATGCGGAAGAGTCTAGCTTTTGAGTGGGACGCCACTCGGAAAAGACTATAAACTCATATTCCGACTGACATAAAGTCGAAGAGTCCTATATACGAGTAGTCTCTTACTCGGCAAGACTATAAATTATATTCCGGTTGACATGATACCGAAGAGTCTCATATACCAGTAGTAATCTACTCGGGAAAGACTTCCAGGTTAAAGATCTTTGACTTTACGTTTAATTGTCTTCACAATTAAGCACAAAGTCAGGGGCTACACCTAATAGGTGCGCCTATTCGGCGCACACTATTCATATATTTACATGAAGCCCTTCATAGCCTCGCTGCCAGCTGACATGAAGCAGGACTCGGGAAGACTTACTCGGACAAAGAGTACTCGGAGCATCGCACTCGGTAACCTTCACCGTGGAGGATGAGCACTCGGCATCAGCTGTGACTCAACTATGAAGGTCTCAGGGGCTACTGTGGGAGCCATGGGCCCCGGGTACCTCACTACAAGCACATGGGCCACTCGGATAGAGGATGGGCCAGATTATGTAATTAGAGATAAGATAGCACCGGCAGGCTGTGCCTTGTACAATAAAGAAACATAGCCTTAGTCGGATAGATTCTATCTCTATAAGGAAATCCCTTGGTCGTATCCGACTGGGATCTTACCATGTACCCTGTCCCCTAGTATATAAAGGGAGGCAGAGCGCCCATGAGGGGAGACCAGATCATTGATCACAAAAACCACCTCAGAGGAATAACACCTCAACTGGACGTAGGGTATTACCTCACATCGAGGCCTGAACCAGTATATTCTCTTGTGTTCCTCTGCAATCCACTGATTCCAGGTCGCCGAGTAGCCCCATAATATGTATTGCCGGTGCAAAGCATCGACACGGAGCGTTGCATCGCGGCCTATTAACGAACCGCCCCGCCCCGAGGTAACATCTGCTTCTCTTCTGTAATGAATGCTTGTAGACATATATCTGTAATTGCCAGCATTCGTGTGAGTATGTTATTGAATTGCTTGTAGTGGTGCAAGGTTTGATGACGACTCCCGTCCATTGTGGCCACGAGATTGAAGAAGAGGCAAGAAGTCCTGCTCCCACCCACCCGAACTCCGAGAGAGTGGGAAGAAATCCCATTGCAGATCGGGGCAAGGGGAAGGTTCTGAAGTCGAGTACCGCCACCGAGAGCTAAAGATAAGGGACACACGCCGGCGCGGGCCTAGGCCGTTGAGTACCCAGACTGGACGGGGGAGACGAGTCCCTGACGCGGGCTTAACTAAGAGTGCCACCGAGACGAGGTCGACCGCAGACCTCCAGAAAGTACCCGAGCATCCAGCCGGCCACACCGCGACAAGCCGACTAACTAAAGTGGCCACCGCGACTGCCGCCCTTACGACCCAACAGCCACCAGCAGCAATCCAGTGCCCGTCCTCTGGATCCCCGGACCGAAGCTCAAGTTTTCAAGAAGTCGGTCCGTTCTGGTCCTTCTGAGAATCTGTTTATGATGTGTCGTCTTGATGTCCGGATTCGTTGCGGTAGGAGGTGGGTCGACATTGACTAAGAAGAGGGCCACGAACCGGCATCCGCTGCGATCTACCTATGCCAGTCGGCGCTAGCGAGCACACCTGCCGAGACCGGCGGGGTCAGTTGCAGAAGAATGGGACGGCCAGAGACTAGGCCGCCGGGCATGGGTCGACCAAGGGAGGTTCCGACGCGCTACTTAGGTCTGAGTCGGTGCTTGTCGTCGAAGCTCGAGGCAGCACCTGAGTCAGTGCCGGTTGTTGAAGCCAGGCGCAGCCCTAGAGTCACCCCCGAAGCCGGAGGCGCCGAGTTGGGGGCCAGGAGTCGTCACGCAGTCTTGGTCGTCGTCTTCATCATCGGTCGCTGGTCCCCATCCTTCAGATAGAACCGACCTCCCCAGACTCGAAGACAACCTCCCGTGAGTTTCCCGCGAATGTTCCATTGGACGGCGCCGATGGAACCGCGACGAGTTTAAGCATGACGAGGCTGCTGCGGGAAGGGAAGCGAAGCTTGCTGCGCGCCACCTACGCTCGTCCAGGGGATCCAGGTATGCCTTCGTCGTATTCGCTCGTTTGGTTTTCTTGGCTCGTATGAGTTACTGCGACTGACTCTGTTTTACTTTGTTTTCCCGAGTGAAGCTCGTGCTTCGCTCGGAGAAGATGAGCAAGTCTTGATGCGGGTTGTCCCCCAACTCCAAGAGTTAGACAACTCCGGGCTTGAAGGCCGAGTAGAAAGGCGCTGCAGGAAGAGGGAGTATCCTGGCTGAGGGACTCCGTACTCACTCAGGGCTGAGAATTGGGAACAAGCCAGTAGATTAGAGATGAGCCTCCAAGGAGTATCTTTCTGACCAGACCATAGTCTATTTCTCTAGCTGTGTTGTTCCGACTGCCGATTGTATTTGACCGCAAATGTCGAGTCTTGACTAATCTGTCATGCGCCTTCAAAAGCGGTGAAGGGCCAAGAGAGAGGGAAATCCACGCTTGAGGAGGCGAGAAAGCCAGGGCCGAGCTAAGGAAAAAGACAAGGCCCGACCTGAAAAGGCCAAGACGAGCTGAGGGAGAGGACACGAGTTGAAAGAGGCACACAAAGCTGAGAAGGGAAAAGTTTGAACTGGAGAGGCGCATAGCCAGGTGGGAGGCAACTACGAACAATAAGTCTCCTTTTTGACACTGATCTTACCAATCCATCAATTAATCTATTGCAGCTTCCATAAAAGTTTATTTTCGGTGGACCCAGGTATTGCTAGGCCATCTCAGGCCCAATTTTCAAGGCTTAGCAGAGGAGATAAGGTGGTCAAGGAGTTCACAGGAGGCTCTCCTCGGATCGTGAGATGGCTCTGACATCGCTGGATCTCGCCCGTGGGAAGCCAGCTGAAGCTCGATCAC
>RYFJ01003750.1:0-51611 GCA_003991445.1 Oryza meyeriana var. granulata | reverse complement strand
ATTTAAGACTTTCGAATGTTATCAAATCCTCTCATCTTCAAAAAAATCTTGAGTATTTGAAACATCTTATCATTGAATAATCCTCAGAAGCCAATGACGCTACCCAAGGACAGCCGCACCAACCTCCTGCCCTATCGTCCTAAACTGAGCTGAACCGTAGGCCCCAGCCTGAAGCCAGCAGTGCCACCTGCCCTGGCATAAACAACCCACTCGGCCGAACTACCAATCACCTAGTACCGGACACTCATAGCTCATGTCCCAATTTACTGAGCTCCAGATCCGCACCTCCATATCAAGCCCAGACTCCCTCTCCACCACTTTCCTTATCTACTAGACCGAGATACCTCCCTTAGACTCGAAACTCCTCCACCAAACTTCGCCGGACATTCTACTGGGTCACGCCGAAGGGGGAAAAAACAAACTTTCGAAGCACAATAGGACCCCTAAGGAGCAGTCAGACTAATGGAAGCTGCTATCACTGCATTCAAGAGATCTACGTATATATCTATCCAATGGTTGCTGATTTGCAGTTCCTTAAAATCTTCTGCCATTGTATCTGTCTCGTCTAACCGAAAAACAAACTCGTGCAATAATAGTAGATCGTCCTGAGAAGATGAGTAGAGCTTCTTCTCAGCTTCTCCCAACTGACTCAAACTCCACCAGCTCAAATTGCCAAAATATTAGGAGACCAGCAAGGGAAAGGGATGCTGGAAGGACTTAGAAACAGCTCAAATGAAACTGGAAAAATAGGACATCAGTAATATTTTTCCTATTCCCGAAAAATTCAGTCATCTTCTCCATTATGTGATATCGACTTTTTTGTTGTATATTCTAAGCTCTAGAGAAAAACTTGAGGAGCATCAACCTAAAGTCTATCTCCGGAGAACTCGAAGTCCAACCTGACCACCAAGATTAATTGAACTCATCATCTTCTCTAATCTCTATAACTCCAACTATTACACTATTACTAGCCTCTTTCGTATGAGAGCAGCATTCAAACTAATTCACAATCCAATTGTGCCTTGCTGAAGGGATACATTAAAGGAAGTCGTGAGAACATCATAGTTGATTTCGCGAGACTTTATTTAATATCAAGCCCAAGCCTGCCGGCCAACTCCTTACCCATCTCCCAGGTGACACAGTTCTTGAAAGCCCCGCCCTCTAAGAATGTCTCATCGAGCGTCACCATGGATTGCCAAGCATAGCCATGACGAATCTCTCTTACCCAGGTAGACAAACGAGGCAATTGGAGAGGCTTCGCTAAAGGCACTACTCCCAGAGGAGGGATTGGAGTTGATTAGCCAGGTTAAGCCCACTGCTGAGGCCATTGCCATGATCTACCCATGTACAACATATAACTTTGAAGTAGCTCCAATATCAGGTCTGATGGAAACAATTGTATAGATACTTAAATATTTCTGGTTGTTTATATTTTGTGAGTACTTATTCCATCTTACCATCATAGTTTTACCTGACTAGCCAGTTTATGCCGACTGGTTTCGCGACTAACTTAAAAAGCGTTATACTCATAAACTTAGCATAATCGTATAAAAATCATGACTTAGACACAACAAGGTTGAACTTATATAAACAACAAAAGACATGTGTCATTATCATGCAGCCCCCGACTCACTACTCGGTTGAAAAAAGTGGTGTAGTGAGTCAGAGTAATAAACTTTATTTATATAAAGAATACAATGCTCAGTATAGACAAAATGTAGTGTTCTATATCCATGATGTTGACTAGACACCGTCTTCTGTCTTTAGTCGTAGGCTCCTAGACGTCACCTCCATAATGAATGGCCCCTCCCATAAGGGAGATATTTTATTCCTGTCTTTGGTGGTTTAGATTTTTCTCAAAACGAATCTCCACCGAAAAGGTGTAGCCATGAACATTCGACTGTGATAATGACACAGGCCTTGAAGATACCTTGCCGACTAGATAGTTCGATGTCCCTTGCTTCTTCGAACTGATCTAGCTTGACCAATCGGTCTTCGGTTGATTTGACTTCTGAGTGACCCCGAACTCACGGAGAGCTAAACTCCAACTTGGTTGGTAACACAGCTTTAGCACCATAGATTAGGAAGAAAGGGGATTGTCCTATTGCCCGACTAACCGTGGTTCTTAATGACCAAAGAACGGATGGAAGTTCTTGCACCCACCGCCCTATGTATGGTTGTAGTCGGTCAAATACCCTAGTCTTGATACCTTGTAAGACCATGCCATTTGCATGCTCAACCTACCCATTGCTTCATGGGTGTGTCACAGAAGCATAACAGATCTTGATGCCAAAGTCGTCAAAGAAATCTTGAAAGACACCATCGGTGAATTGAGTGTCGTTGTTCGTTATGATGCGGTTGCGGACTCCAAATCAGTATATGATACTCATGATGAAGTCTTTTACCCTTGCCGCGGTTATGGTAGCAACGGGTTTTGCCTCAATCCACGTTATGAATTTGTCCACTACGACGAACAAGTGTATGAACCCTCCTGGCGCTTTTTTAAATGGCCTGACCATATCAAGCCCCTAAACTACAAAGGGCCAAGATATTGGAATTGTTTGTAATTCTTGAGCTGGCAGGTTTGTTTGCCGAGCAAAGAACTGGCATCCCTCGCATGTCCGAACTATGTCTTTAGCATCAGTAACTGCAGTCAGCCTGATGAATCCTTGCATTTAATCCTTTCCGACAACATCCTTGATGCAGCATGGTTGCCACAGATGCCCAAGTGGATGGACTACAAAATCTGCTTGCCCTCCTCGGGTGTGACACAACGCATGAGGACTCTGAATGTGCTTCGATGATAGAGGTCTTCTTTGACTACAAGGAAATATTTGCTTCGACGTTTGATTAGCTTCACTATGATCTTCTGGGAGCTCAAAGAAATCTGATGATTGGAGTCTACCAATCCTGAGAGATGATTAGCACTTCTGTTGTTGCAGGGGTAGGTTCAGCCCCCGACTGCTCGAGTACTAGCTTCTTTTTGACTGACGGCTCCAATAATTGCCCGACAAAAATGTTCATTGGGACCACTTCTCACTTGGATCCCCTGTTGGCTAGCTCATCTGCAGCTTCGTTGTATTGGCGTAGTACGTGTCTAATCTCTAGCCCATCAAACTTGTTTTCTAGCTTTCGTACTTCTTGACAGTACGCTGCCATGTTATCGTCCAGACATGTCTAATCTTTCATGACTTGGCTTACCACGTATGGAGGCCATGGGCCCCGGGTACCTCAAAGAAGGCAATTACGGCCACTCGAACAGAGGTGGGCGGTCCCTACAATTAGAGATAGAGTAGGACTCGGCTTTATATTACGTTGCATGACAAGGAAAGGGATATAGTCCTAGCCGGATACTCTATGTACTGACAAGGAAAGCCCTTGGTTGCATCCAACTGGATTTCCTACCCTGTAACCCTCATCCCTCCAGTATATAAGGTGAGGTAGGGAGCCCCTTGGAGCAGATGATTCCACATACCGTGAAAGCAATACACCACAACTGGAAGTAGGGTATTACCTTACACCGAGGGCCTGAACTAGTAAAAATCCCGTGTGTCCTTTCGAATCCACCGAGTTTAGGTCCGACGAATAGCCCTATATAATTATTGCCGATATAAAACATTGACAATTGGCGCGCCAGGTAGGGGCTTCGTCGAGATCATCGTCATCAAGCCCAATGGATCCAACCATAGGAGTCAACGGCATCAATTTCTCTCCTGAACAAGCCATCAGATCGGGAGCCTCGACTTCATCGCCGACAATCTCGGCATCTCACTTGTCCGACTGGTTTCAACCGATCGGCCAGGGACCAAGCCAACTCAGTGCCGGTTGGCCTACTCAACACCGCAGCAATTTTCAATATCCTGCTTCAACAACTCCCAAGATCTACGAGTTCTGGGACAACTCTCTTTCTAGATATTTGACTCAGATTCGACAACACCACAATAATCTTAAATTCCAATCTGATGCGGTAGACTCAATCCTCTGGAATTCAACTCGGATACGGCCTAGAGCCGCTCAAGATCGGCTCCAGGGAGGTTGGGGTCATCATCACATTGCTAAACTACTCTGAATCCGACTCCCACTCGGACAGCAGCTCGGGAAGCTTTTCTCCACCACCTGAGGTCTTCATGGCGTCAAAGGGATCAACTCCAACACAAGATGCACGCTGACCACGCGACTAGGAGGCTCGCCGACTACATGAGCAATAGGAGGAGGACGCACGATGCCTGCAATCTGAGTGTGACACTCGCAATGACATCTTGCGCAAGGCTGGACGGACTACTCAACAAGAGATCCTCCAAACCCGAGTAGGTGACCACGACGTCTTCGTGACCCCACAACAGAATGTCGTGGCCGCTGCCACATTATTGGACACCTTACAGTTCAGGCCGGACCACCAGGCCACCATGACCATGGCAAGGATCAAGGCAATGATCACCGCTGTAGCATGCCAGCGACGACAACAATCTAGAGACACTTTCATACCATCAAACAAGACGGCCTCTGATATGGCGGTTTCATCTGCTTCCGCACAGCTTTGAGCAGCTAGCTCTAGTCATCATCACTCGGTGTCATGACATACATCACTCGGCAATCCGAGTAATGACCAACAACAGCACCATCATGACGACCGCCGCGACAACTAGGATGCACGAGGATGACTACGGCGGGATCTCCGCCATGACATCAACACTCGATGCCGAGAACGCAAGGAAGATGAACATCACCGACTTGAAGACAAACACGAATGCTTCAGTCTCCACCACGAGCGGTTTCATCGCCGTAGTCGGAGTCGAAGCCCCCACTCAGATGAAGGAGTACATGTCGATGTTTTACACCGGCAATAAATATATAGGGCTACTCGTTGGATCGAAACTCGATGGACTACAAAGGAACACGAAAGGTTTATACTGGTTTAGGCCCTCGAGATGAGGTAATACCCTACGTCCAGTTGTGGTGTATTTCCTTTGAGGATGTATGATGGTGATTCTGATAAACCTCCCACCTCTTGCCCTCAGGGGGCACCCTGCCTCCCCTTATATACTAGGGAACAGGGTTACAAAGTAGGAGTCCCAATCAGACTACGAGCAAGGGATCTCCTGCTAGAGATTAGCTTGCCCGATTAGGACTGTATCTTCCTTATCGTACAAGGTTAAGTTTGCCGAGTGCTATGATATCTCTAATTACAAGACTAGGCCCATCCTCTGTCCGAGTGGCCCAATAGCTTGTCATGAGGCACCCCGGGCCCATGGCACCGACAGTAGCCCCTGAGACCTTCATAGTTTAGTCACAGCTGACGCCACGTGCTCATCCTCCACGCTGAAGATTTCCTAAGTGCATTGCTCCCGAGTTCTCTTTGTCCGAATGCTTCTTCTTCCTGAGTCCTGCTTCATGTCAGCTGGCAACGAGGCTATGAAGGGCTCCATGTAGAAATTTGAATAGTGTGCGCCCAAAAGGCGCACCTATTAGGTGTAGCCCCCGCCTTTGTAATTGTGAAACAATTAAACATAAAGTCAAAGATCTTTAACCTTATAGTCTTTCCCGAGTAGTGCACTACTGGTATATGAGAATCTTCAACATCATGTCAGCCGAAAATATTTTATAGTATTTCCCGAGTAGTATGTCACTCGGAAATTAGACTCTTCAACTTCATGTCAGCTGGGAGAATGTTTATAGTCTTTCCTGAGTAGTATAGTACTCGGAAGTTAGACTCTTCAACGTCATGTTGGCTGGAAGAATGTTTGCTCATGGCAATTGTTGTCTAAGCATGTAAGCCGTGTACCACTTTATGGATTTTAACCCAATATGTGGTCAGGTGTACTTGAGAGATACCCGCATCCCCAATTTTAATGGAGACTAGCTTGTGATGCTTATAAGGATATATCCTCAATACCTCGTAAATAATGCAGATACCCGAGTGTATACACCCGGCTGTAGGCTTAGCATGAAGCATATCTGATTATTTAATCAGTTTCTGTGAATAGCACCTGCACTGTGATTTTAACACAGTCAACGAGTGGCCCAATAGAGCGTGCTACTGTAGAAACTCATATCTTGTGGCCTACTACCGAATAAGCCAGCCTAAACCAACCTACCCAGCGTAGCCCTATAAAAGTAGCATCCCTCGCATGCCAGGATGAGTACTCCAGCGTCGGTAACCTCAATCAGCCAGAAGAATCTTTGTCCGTGAGCCTTTCCGACTTACGTTCTGGATGCAGTATGGTCACCATAGATGCCCGAGTAGGTATATTGCAGGATCTGCTTGCCCTCCTCAAGTGTGACGTAGTGCATGAGAACTCTGGATGCACTTCGACGATATAGGTCTTCTCTGACTATGATAAGGGTTTTGCTCCGTCGCTTGATTTACTCGGCTTCGTTGTAATCAAAGGATTGGGGTCTTCCAGTCTTGAATAATAATGAGCACCTCTGTAGATTCTGGGTTTGATGCTGCTCCTGACTGAAAGCTCCAGTAGTGGCTTGTTGCCATGTTTTTGCCAGATAGGTACCCGAACGTTGTGCTAGCGTAGGATTCAGCTGGCGACCCTCTTGGGGCATACCTAACTTGACAAAATTGTAGCTAAATGAGGTACCCAAGCCTTGCATTAGCATAGGATTCAGCTGGCAACCCTCATGGGGCATACCCTATCCAACAGAGTGGTACCCGAGCTCCGACTGGTGCCGGAGGTCAGTTATTAACCAAATAAAGTACCCAAACCTCACATTAGCATAGAATTCGGCTGGCGACCCTCATGGGGCGTACTTTACCCAGTAGAGTTGTGACAAAATAAGGTACCCGAATCTAGCATTAGCGTAGGATTTGGCTGGCGGCCCTCATGGGGCGTACCTCACCCAGCCAAGTGGTACCCGAGCCCCGACTGGCACCGGAGGTCGGTTGCTTGCCCAGATATGGAGCGTAGCCAAGGAAGATGATGTCCCGACTGGCGCAAGTACTCGATCAGTTGCCCTCATGAAGCATTCTTAGTGATTCTTGGTAGACTGGTCCAATCCCCGAGCGTAGGAGATAGGCTCGTAGCCCTAAGTTCCTATCACGTGTATCCAGAACTGGCCCTGCATTATAAACACATCGGATGAGTAGTATCTGATGATGAAAACAATCACTCGAAGAAATTTTATGTATTTTACAATATATGTAAATACATGTTCTTCCTCTTTTTGATATTAATTTCCTCGAGTAGTTGACCCCTTAAGTTTAAGGACTCTGCTTGACTAGTCATAGCCCCCTAGCGTCGAGAGTTGGCTCATGGTTCTTTCCTAGACACGCGTTTTGGGTGACTTGAGTTCGTCTTCCATGGAGCAAAGTTTCACAGATCGGAATTTATGCTACTCGAGTACTTTTGCAATTATTAAGAGAGAAAACAGAAAAAAGTGCAGCTTGTACACCTATTAGGTGTAAGCAGCTGTGGCATTGGTGAGGCCAAGTGAGGAAATATTTATCAGAAAGCGACTTAGCTGTTCAGTATTTGGGAGTGGGGATGCCATCCTTGCATTTGAGCTTTTGAGCCCCCGAGCATGTCACTTGTTGTTCTGATAATCTTTAGTTGAAAGTCAAAGACACTTGTGACTGACTGCCACAATGAAGTCGTCCAACATGCATTTGCTGTTCCCAGCCTTATTCGGGGCCGCATCATCGGTGTCCTTCCGCTCCTTCTGTTAGTGTGCCTTCTTGTCATCGAGGGCCTCAACAACAGCGTCGGCCGAGTTAGCGTACTTGTTTGCCATTATGAATAGAACCTTGACAGAGTTGGGAGGCTTCCGAGTAAATTTAGCGATGAACGAGGTATCTTTGACTCCTTTTCGAAAGGCGGCGATGATGACCTCGTCCTTGATCTTTGGGATAGAATTCTTCTTCTCAGAGAACCTCTTGATGAAGTCAGGAAGAGACTCGTTCTTCCTTTGATGCAACTGATACAGATCGTGCTCGGAAGATGGCCTCTCGTACGTCCCCTGGAAGTTGGTGATGAAACTTTCCTGGAGTTCTCCCCAGGAGCCAATTGATTGCTTGGGAAGTCCCGTTAACCACGTCCTTGCCGAGTCAGCTAGAGCGACTGAAAGGTAGTTAGCCATGGCTTTGGGATCTCCTCCGGCTGCTCCGATCGCTAGAGTGTAGACCGCGAGCCAGGACTCGGGGTCGGTCTTCCCGTTGTATTTTTCAATTCTAGTCGGCTTGAAACCTGATGGCCAGTCGACTTGTTGTAGCTCGTTGGTGAAGGCCGGTACACCTTCATCTTCATGAGGACTCTGACTCCGCCTACGATGGTGAAACCGCTCATGGTGGACGCCGCAGCACTCGTTCTCGTCTTCTAGTCGGCGCTGCTCGTCTTTCTCTCGTTCACGGCGCCGAGCGTTGATGTCCTGCCGAAGATCATGTCGTAGTCGGCCTCGAAGATCCTGGTTGTCCCGACGGTCGCTTTGACACCGCTGTTTGTTGTTGGGGTTGCCGAGTGACGTCTGGCTTGACTCCGTGTACAGCTGACCGGAGTCGGCCGCTCGGTGTCATGTTGAGGGGGATGAGACTGCCGCTGGGGAAGCCGACCAGCAGGTCGGTATGAGGGTATCACCCGACTGTTGGCGCTGCTGGCATGCAGCAGCAGTGATCATGGCTTTTATCCTTGCTATAGTCGGGGTGGCCTGATGATCAGGCCCAAACTAGAGTGTGTCCAGCAGAGTTGTAGGGGCTACGAAGTTCTGTTGAGGTGTAACAAAGACGTCGTGGTCGCTGACTCGGGTTTGGAGGATTTGTTGTTGTGCAGTCCGCTCGGCCCTGCGCAGATCATCGTTGCGAGCGTGCAGGCATCTTGCTTCTTCCTCCTGTTGTTGTTGTCGCAGTCGGTGGGCCTCCTCATCTTGCTGCTCACGTAGTTGGCACACCTCTTGAGAGGGAGTGTCGCCCTTGGATGCCATGAAGATTTTGCGGGGCAGGAAAAGGCTTGCCAAACTGTTGTCCGAACTGCTGTTCAGACTGCTACGGAATCTGAGTAATTGATCGGTGTGATCATGACCCTGACCTCCCTAGATCCAATGTTGGGCGGCTCTAGGCCACGTCCGAATTGAACCGTAGGGGATCGGGTTGCCACGTCGGATGTAGATTGTAGATGTCCGCGGCGTTGCCAAGTCTGCACGGGAGATTGACAATCTCTCCCCTTCCTAGCCTAATCCCAGTCGGCTCGAGGTCGAGTCCAAGTCGAACACCGAAGGGGAGAGTTGTCCCGAGACCCGGGCAAGTGGAAGATTGCCGCAGCAAGTCGATGATGGTCGCTGCAGCATCATGTAGGCCGACTGGTGTGGAGTCGGCTGATTCCCCGGCAGATCAGATCGAGTCCAAGTCGGCCAGGGTGAGTTTGCCGCACTTGTCGGCGACGAAGTGGAGGCTTCCGAACGTGATCGTGTCTCCGAGGGAGAAGCCGGTGCCGTCGACTCCGGTTGTCGAATCCATCAAGCTTGTTGAGATCAATCTCGGCGAAGCCCCTACCTGGTACGCCAACTATCGATGTTTTACACCGGCAATGAGAATATAGGGCTACTCGTCGGATCAAAACTTGGTGGACTGCAAAGGAACACGAGAGATTTATACTGGTTCAAGCCCTCGATGTGAGGTAATACCCTACGTCCAGTTATGGTGTATTCCTTTAAGGATGTATGATTGTTATCTTGGTGATTCTGATGAACCTCCGTGATTCTCTTGCCCTTAGGGGGCACCTTGCCTCCCCTTATATACTGGGGGACAGGGTTACAAAGTAGGAGTCTCGATCGGACTACGACCAAGGGATCTCCTGCTAGAGATATAGCTTGCCCGACTAGGACTGTATCTTCCTTATCGTACAAGGTTAAGTCTGCCGAGTGCTATCATATCTCTAATTACAAGGCTAGGCCCATCCTCTGTCCGAGTGGCCCAATAGCTTGTCATGAGGTACCTGGGCCCATGGCACCGATAGTATCGGCGGTCACCCACAAGCTACAACAAGTCGACTGGCCATCTGGCTTCAAGCCGATTGGTATAGAGAAGTACGACGGCAAGACCAACTTGGAATCCTAGCTTATAGTGTATACCTTGGTGATCTGAGCAGCTGGAGGTGACCATAAGGCCATGGCGAATTACCTCCTAGTCACCCTAGCCGACTCGTCACGGACATGGTTGACGGGGCTTCCCAGGCGGTCTATTGGCTCCTGGGAGGAATTCCGTGAGTGCTTCATGGCCAATTTCCAAGGGACATACCAAAGGCCAGCATTCGAGTACAATCTATATCAGTGCCACCAGAGGAACAATGAGTCCCTCCATGATTTCATCAAGTGTGTTTCCGAGAAAAGAAACTCAATACCTAAAATCAAGGACGAGGTCGTCATCGCTGCCTTTCGCAAGGGAGTCAGAGACGCGCCGTTCATCACCAAGTTCACTCGGAAGCCACCCAACTCTATCTAAGCTCTCTGCGAGATGGCCAATAAATATGCTAATTTAGTTGACGCAATGGCAGAGGCACTTGACGACAAGCCCCGACAGAAGGAGCGACAGGAGAAGGACGATGTGGCCCTATCCAAGCCTAGGAACTGCAAGCGGAACTCTAGGGACTCCATTGCGGCAGTCGATCGCAACCGTCCTCGACCTCCTAGAAGCAAAGATTATCATAATGACAAGTGACATGCTTAGGGGCTCAAAACCTCAAATGCAAGGATGGCATCCCCATTCCCAACTTGTGCAATACCAAATAGCTAAGTCATTTTCTGATACATATTTCCTCCTTTATATGATATTCTCATCTAAATGGGCCAGGAGGTAACTCACTTCCTTATGGTTTGACTTGGATATGGCTTAGTGCCAATCAGGATTGGATCTAGGGAGATGAGATCATCAATTCCTCACTCAGCCTCGCCAATGCCGAAGCCGCTTACACCTAATAGGTGTACATACTGCACATTTTCTGTTTTTGCTCTTAATGATTGCAAAAGTACTCGAGTAGCATAAATTCCAATCCGTGAAGCTTTGTTCCATGAAAGACAAACTCAAGTCACCCAAAATACGTGTCTGGAAAAGAGCCATGAGCTGACTCCCGATACTCAGGGGCTATGACTAGTCAGGTAGAGAGTTTAAATATAAGGGGTCAACTACTTGGGGAAATTAAAATCAATAAGAGGAGAAACACATATGTCACAGCCCTAAATCTAATTTCTAGGTAATTAGTGTTATGCCCTGCTGTCATTAAGATGCATAGTTCAAATTGTTGTATTATCACTTCTTGCAAAATAAAGTTTACAACAATTAAACCCTCCAAAAATCAAACCCTAATCGGCAAGAACAAAACTCTACCAAAAAGTGTATCAAGTTGAACAGAAACATATATGGGAAATAATTTATTCAAATACTAGTTTAGTTATCATGAATCAATATAATTTTTCCAGCATTTATTTCATCAGTTGAGACCTCTTAAAAATTCAAACAAGTTTCAGCCTGTGTCCTTTTCTTTGACCTATGCACTTATATAATCTAAGGATTTTCTAACGATGTTTGGTTGCACATAAAATCATGGAAAAATTCCTGTAAGCACTATATCACCTAATTAATCCACTGTAAATTTTACATGATTTTATCACTTCAATAAATGCTTCAGCAAAATCCCTCAAGTCAGCAAAGCTAGGAAACTAGCTGAAATGAATGTGTACACTTCTAAAATTCACCAAATAAAAATGGAGACTAAGTAGACAGAGCCCTTTTGCCAAAGAGTGTGCCAACATGAACCCTGCCACCAGGAATTTTGGTTTGATTTATCTCTCAAGGAAAGCCCATAAAATGATAAGAGCAAGGCACTGGGAGATGAATCAAGCTGCAGAAAAACTGGATCAGTAGCCCCACTTTGCAATTTCACCAAAGGCAAACCAGACCACTTCTAACCACGAAATTTGGTCAGCAGGTTAAACATATCTTCCCCTATCTCCAGTATTTTTCCCCTAATTTATGCTCCTCATTAACCTAGTGAAACAGTAATGCAAAGACTGCCTGCTTGACAGCTAGCAAGACTTAGTTTCTGGAGATTTCTCCTCTCTCACGTCACTGACCAGTGGGACCCACAAGACCTGGCCCACTTGTCAGCCTTACTGCAGCCTGGGACAGAGTGTTTCACAGGAAATCCTAACCATCCCTCTCTCTTGCACATAGAACATCACTACAAGGGCCCACAATTCAGAGACTAAAGTTAGCCAAGAATGTGTGGAAAATTTCTGTCTTACATGTGGGACCCACCCTAAATACTGTAGCATTGGAGCACCTCAGTACTGCATGGCACAGGTGTCGTTTCCTCCTTCCTTTCTCCTTCCCAGCTCATAGATCAAGTCCTGGACAGCTCCACCATAGGAAACCTCGACCATCTCACTCCAAACTTCACCAGCTGAGTCTCTTTCCTTTACTCTCCACGTTCCCACCGAGAGAGCTGACGGAATCCCCAAGGGTCACCATCGGCAACCTCATCTTCCTCACTGCCGAAACCGTTCGATCGAGCCCGAGCTTGCTCTGGTGAGCCCCATCCTCTTCCCTCTGCTGGAACGTGATTAGCACCTCCCAATGATTCCATTTTTGTATTACCTGCCCTAGGAACCACCGGCCAAAGTCGCCGTGTCGCCGCCGTGCTTGGTCTCGGCTCTGCAGAACCGCCACCGGCGTCGCGTCGCTGTTCCGGCCGATCTAGTGCATCGCCGGCCGAGCGTTCGCGCCAACACTGTCGCCCTACCCCCAGAAGACCCCCAGCAGAAGGAATCGGGATATAGCGAAGTGTACCGGGAGATCGACGTCGTCTTCTTCCCCTTCGGTCAATCCGCCGCCGCCGCCGATTCGTCCTCTGTGGTGAGCCCTGCTTCGATTCTTTGCACTGTAGCTGTCCTCAGGAAGTCTGTAACCTGGTAGACACAGTGTCCTAGCCGCAGGCCGACTGAAGTGAGCTGCCGCCGTCGGCCAGAGAATTTCCGCCGCCGTCGAACCAATCTGTGCACCGCCGCTGCCGACAAGACCTCACCGGCCTCGTCAAAACTCACGGTGAGAGCCCACATATCTGGTAGACGCATATTTATGCATTAGTATTGCCAGATTGAGCTTGTAGAACGTTTTTCCCCGTCGACCCGAAAAGAGCCGCCACTGGAGCTCGCCGCCGGCGAGATTCCGGTCACCCGAGGTGTCAAGAAGACCACCCTTAGCTTCGCCGTGAACTCCTCTTCCTTTTCTCTTTTGGCCTCGACTGCAGCCAACGCCGCCATCGCCGCCGCCGCCGCGGAGAAGCTCGCCGACTAAACCTCCTCTGTTTCGCCACGCCGGACCATCCTCTCCTAGACTGGACGGTCCGTTCCATTGTCTCATTCGCCCTGCGCTGTTTTGTCTCTATGGCGCTCTGGCCCCACCTGTAAGAGAGAAAGAGAGAAATAAGAAAAAGGAAAGAAAAGACAACCGATTTATTTTACAACAGAAAAATATGCAAACTTTGTAAATCCATAACTTTCTCATTTTAACTCCTTTTTGAGTGAAACCAATTTTGTTAGTTCTATAAATTTGTGACCTTTAATACTGTCAAATAAAATATGACCACTTCTGTACAGAAAATATCCAGAAAATAATATGAAGCAAAAATGACTTATTTTGTGCCTAGACACTTGAAAAATTTCTATAAAATCTATTATAACTCCTTTTGAGGTGAGCCAAATTTCTATGGATTCATAAAAATGTGCTCTTTAATTTTGTAACATAAAAAGTGGGAACTTCTGTGTAGGATTTTTCTCTAAAAATGGAAATACTTTTTATATATCTCTTTATAACCTAGAAGTTTATAAATTTCTAGAAAATTCATCCTAATTGCTAAAAATGTGAAACCACTTTTATTTAACTCAGAAAATTGTAATCTTTGCTGTGGATAATTTGAATTTGACAAAACTACCTCTCAAAATAGGCCTAAGTATTTTCTAACCTTTCTTTTTTTGATAAACTTGTAAAATTCATATCTAAATCTTTTTAAATCAAATTTAAGTAAACTCAATTTTGTTAGAACCAGTAGGTTATCCCCTTTTATATAAAAATACATGCCTTCTTGAAATTTTAATAGAAAATGTCAGTTAAATATAATAACTCAAGGTTATGATATAAATAATTACAAAACTGCCATTTTCAGCCCTTCTACCTTGTTATTTTTGTATCTCCCAATCCAGAGATGCAAATGACTTGGTTCTTTCTCCTAAAATCTTGTTAGGACATTCCATACCTATTGTATTTATATCATAATTAATTGATCATTTTTGCATAGACATGTTTAATTGCTTCTTATTTGCATATTCGCTTCTTATCGATAGATTCTGAGGATACGGAATACGTGGAGGCTAACCCAGAGCTTGAGAGTGATCCATCGCTTCAGCAAGGCAAGCATCTAAATAAGCTTCTAAGCAAGCATCTAAGCATATTGAACCTATATTTTCCATAAATTGATTTGTTTGCGAAGGAAATATCTATATGCATGTTTCGGTTTTGTGAAAAATGGGAAAAAGGGTAGAGTTAATATTACCCAATTGTATGTATTTCCATTCCTTGATTATTGATGCCATGTTTATACCTTGTCACCCCTGGTTAAGGACTTTGGGATACTTATATGTTACCGAATGCTTAGCCATGCTTATTCTAGACTTAGCAAAATCCGATAGATGCAGCTATCGGTTCAAAACTAGTTTAATGTGAATAGATGGGTTAAAATCTGACAAGAAGTTAACTTCTGATTAATAATTGAGAATATGTTTGACTTGGACAGATGATAGGGCGATGAAGGGATGGTGTTTCCCCGATGCACGTAGCTCTGTCTGGGTCGTTAAGGACCGAACATGTTGACATCTATTCAAGCACCTTACGTACTTCCACACGCCGGTATGGGACGGCTTAACTCAGTAGCACAGGAGGCTGTGGCCATCTACGCCCGTCCGTCAGTCGTGAGGAGGGATTTCCGTTGGAGGACCTCGAGTGCGCCTAGCTATGGCCGGAGGTGCCTCCCACGATGGGTGAGCCCGCCTTAGTCTCCACACACGCACGACTAAGTCGTCGGGGGCCCAGACGTGGTTTAGGTGGTTGGGGCTAAGCGTGCAAAAGGTTCTGTTGTGACCTCTAGTCCGCACTCAATGTGTAGAGTGTGGGTACCGGCAGGTACGAATCAAACTAGAGTGTAGCCGTTTGGCTTCTATCACATCGTGTGGGTAAAGATGTGCACCTTTGATCAGAGTAAGAACTATTCAAATAGCTGTGTCCATGGTTACAGGACGACCGCTTGATGTGTTAGTTACTCATGTTAGCATCCCACTTGGGACGTATGTGGTTACCATGACTTAGGATAGTCATCGATGGATGGGTTTATATAAGGCATTTTTGATGCTAAATAATGAATGGCTTTATATGAAAGGTTTTATTATTAAATATGACTTGGTTTAGTCATGAAAGATGATATGCTTGTGTAGCATAATTGTTTGGGCAATAGTGGCCCATTGTTGATGTTAGAGCATAGGATTATGCTCATTTATATTCCATTTTCAGAACTATATATGATGAGGACATCACTAGCTCAGATATGACCCTAGCAATTTTATGTATTTATCAACCAAAGGTGCATGCTTTCTACAAAAGATTTATACATTATATATTTGAACAACCGTTACTGCACCATGAGTTTTGTGTGTTCTCGTTTGCAGAGATACTTGCTTGGGTGAAGGGAAAGAGACCGAGCGCAAGAAACATATGGATGATAAAAGAAGTTGATTGGGGATCACACCAAGACCTTACCCAAGTCTACTCCTACATCACCACGTCACTTTTTGGTCCATAGAAGGCAAGAGATGAAGTTCTGCACATTTTGGATTCGGATTCGGGCCTCCTGACAGTATCAATTTCAAACGGACCTAGCCGCTGATCTAAAAGGACTTTCGGGGCTCATGAGTACTTGTTGGAAAGCTTATGGAGTCTACTTTCAGATGGTTTTGGTCCCACATCAAAATTCCTCCTGAGCTGTCCGAAATCATCGAAACAAACACATACCTCTTTCAGTCCGAGTCTGTTTTAGGCCTTGGGCCTTGTAACGGTGTCGTGGGCTAAACCCAAGTGGTGTGCACCCTAGGGATAACCCTAGGACGTCCCAACATATATATATACAGTAGTCGTCATTGTTTGGAGGTGGGTTTTGCTTAGATTATTCTGTCCTTGAATAGTTTTGCCGTTTATCGGTTTGTGAGACCCTTCTTCATGTAATCGTACAGCGTCACCACCAATATCTGAGAAGAGCCAAGGTAATGAGAAAAAGAAGAAAGACATAGAGACAGAAGATCCACCTATTGTTCCATGCATGTTTCAAGATGGTTTAATTAAGAGTGCACCTACAGTTTTTAAAAATAAGAACAAAGATAACACAAATAGTGCTACATTCACTCAAGGTATGGACTATTCTAATGTGCTATATATGTCCACTAATCATGTTAGTTTAGAGCAATCTCCAGTGGAATCATATGTTAACTTACCTTTGTCACACGATGATTTGGTTCCTATTTCTTGTCATAAAGAAGAGTTGTGCAATGCTTCACTTATATCCGTGCCACAACTAGTGAATGAACATGTTAGTAATGTTGTTGAACCACCATGTGCTGATTTTAGACATGTTGTTCACATTGCTAGCGAGAATGAAGAGCTTAGATTGCTATCTTCTTTAAATACTTGGAGCTATATTCAGTTTGATGATCTTTGTCCATTCAATTGTTTAGAGAAGAAATTATTTGCTAGATCTGATTTGCCATGTCCTTCTCATGTAATTTTTCATGTTGTTGGCAATTATGATAATAAAGGAGAATATAATGTGCATAGAGTATACATTTGTTCAAATTTTAATATACCTCCTTTTCATAATAATATATCTTGTCTAGAGGACCGCATGAGTATAAATAATTCTCTATCTAGTTCCTCTAGTTGTTTAAATGAGTTGCAGGTTGGTTTGCAAGAAGGGAGTATTGTGAGCTGCACAACAATACAAAATGTTCTCCGTGTTTAAAAATTTCATAATCCAACCATATGCGCAATATTACCTCCCCCTATGTGGTGAAAGATAAAGATATGTTCATCAGGCTTAATGACAAGGTGAAACCGCGAACGGTTTCCAATCAAGAAGGGGAGGATGATGAGGACATCACTAGCTCGGATATGACCCTAGCAATTTTATGTATTAATCAACCAAAGGTGCATGCTTTCTAAAAAAGATTTATACGTTATATATTTGAACAACCGTTACTGCACCATGAGTTTTGTGTGTTCTCGTTTGCAGAGATACTTGCTTGGGTGAAGGGAAAGAGACCGAGCGCAAGAAACATATGGATGATAAAAGAAGTTGATTGGGGACCAAACCAAGACCTTACCCAAGTCTACTCCTACATCACCACGTCACTTTTTGGTCCATAGAAGGCAAGAGATGAAGTTCTGCACGTTTTGGATTCGGATTCGGGCCTCTTGACAGCATCAATTACAAACGGACATAGCCGCTGATCTAGAAGGACTTTCAGGGCCCATGAGTACTTTTTGGAAAGCTTATGGAGTCTACTTTCAGATGGTTTTGGTCCCACATCAAAATTCCTCCTGAGCTGTCCGAAATCATCGAAACAAGACAAGTACCTCTTTCAGTCCGAGTCTGTTTTGGGCCTTAGGCCTTGTAACGGTGTCGTGGGCTAAACCCAAGTGGTGTGCGCCCTACGGATAACCCTAGGACGTCCCAACATATATATATACAGTAGCCGTCATTATTTAGAGGTGGGTTTTGCTTAGATTATTCTGTCCTTGAACAGTTTCGCCGTTTATCGGTTTGTGAGACCCCAACTCGAGAGTATAATCATTCATCTGCAATTGAGTTGCAATCTTTCTTGTTCTTGCTTGTGTTCTTCGATTCGTATGCAGGGATTAGCTTTCATGGCGAGGTCAACCGGGCAGCGCACGGTTGATAACGAGAGGACACGTGATACTGCGATTGCAGGGTTCAGGTCTTGGTGATCAGAAGCCGGATCGTGAGTGTCAAATTTCCACCAAATCGAGAGTTATCTTTGCCTAACGGAAGATCGGGCACCCCGTTGCCATCACCATCCATCTAGATATTTCGCGTTGTCATAGTAGTTACTCTCTATAATGCATTTCCGGGGTGCCCACAACATATTTACATACATTGTAAAATATTTAGATTTTCTTCGGGTGATTGTTTTCTTCATTAGATGCTACTCATGCGATATGTTTATAATGCAGGCCCAGTTTTGGATACACGTAACAGGAACTCATGGCTACGAGCCTATCTCCTACGCTCAGGGGCTGGACCAGTCTACCATGATACACTTGGAGTGCGATGCTTCAAGAATCACTCGAAATGCTCCATGAGGGCTACTGACTGAGTACTTGCGCTAGTCGGAACACGGATGTCACCTTTACCTTGGTATGCCCCATGGGGGCTAATAACCGACCTCCGGCACCAGTCGGGGCTCAGATACCACACTATTGGGTAGGGTACGCCCCATGAGGATCGCCAGTCGAATCTTATGCTAATGTGAGGTTCGGGCACCTTATTTGGTCATAACTCTGCTGGGTAGGGTACACCCCATGAGGGTCGCTAGCCAAATCTTATGCTAATGCGAGGTTTAGGTACCTTATTCAGCTACCATTTTGCCAGGTTGGGTATGCCCCAAGAGGGTCGCCAGCCGAATCCAGCGCTAACGCAGCATTCGGGTACCTATTTGGTCAAAATAGGGAAACAAGCCACTACTGGAGCTTTCAGTTGGAGGTAGCACCAAACCCGGAACCTACGGAGGTGCTCATTATTTTTCAAGACTGGAAGACCCCAATCATTTGATTCCTACTAGAAGACAAAATTCTTAAAGATCGCAACGAAGCTAAGTAAGTAAAGTGACGGAGAAAAAGCTTTATCATAGTCGGAGAAGACCTATATTGTCAACGCGCATCCGGAGTTCTCATGCACTGCGTCACACCTAAGGAGGGCAAGCAGATCCTGTAATCTATCCACTCAGGCATCTGTGGCAACCATGCTGTATCCAAAATGTAAGTCGGAAAGGCTTGCAGACAAGGATTCCTTTGGCCGACTGTGGTTACCGACACCAATGACGTTGTTCAGACATGCAAGGGATGCCAATTTTGTGGGATGCACTGGGTATGTCGGTCTGGGCTGGCTTATTCGGTAGTAGGCTAAAGATATGACTTCTTAAATAGCATGCCCTATTGGGTCGCTCGCTAGTCGCGTTAAAATTGCGATGCTGGTGCTATTTTTCAAGAACCGATTAAATAATCAGATAAGCTTCATGCTAAGCCTACAGCCGAGTGTCTTCATGCTAAGCCTACAGCCGAGTGTATACATTCGGGTATCGTGGTTATTTTAAGGTATTGAGGATATCCTTATAAGGATCAATAGGTGGTCTCCATTAAAATTGGAGATGCAGGTATCTCTCAAGTACACCTCATCACAAATTGGATTTACTCCATAGTGATACTCAGCTTACATGCCTAGTCAAATTACCTTGAGCAAAATTTCCAGCTAATATATAGCTGAAGAGTCCAATTTATGAGAAACATATCACTCAGGAAAGACTTAAAGGTTAAAGATCTTTGACTTTATGTTTAATCGTTTCCCAATTAAACAAAGTCGGGGGCTACACCTAATAGGAGCGCCTATTTTGCACACACTATTCATCTATTTCCATGAAGCCCTTCGTAGCCTCATTGCTAGCTGACATGAAGCAGGACTCGGGAGAAGAAGCACTCGGATAATGAGTACTTAGGAGCAATGCACTCGGAAATTATTCACCATGGAGGATGAGCACTCGGCATCAGCTGTGACTCAACTATGAAGGTCTCAGGGGCTAATGTGGAGGCCATGGGCCCCGGGTACCTCAAGGAAGGCAATTACGGCCACTCGGACAGAGGGTGGGCCGGTCCCTAAAATTGGAGATAGAGTAGGACTCGGCTTCATATTACCTTGCATGACAAGGAAAGGGATATAGTCCTAGCTGGATACTCTATGTACTAGTAAGGAAAGCCCTTGGTTGTATCTAACTGGGTTTCCTACCTTGTAAACCTCATCCCTCTAGTATATAAGGAGAGGTAGGGAGCCCCTTGGGGCAGATGATTCCACATACTACGAAAGCAATACACCACAACTGGAAGTAGGATATTACCTCACACCGAGGGCCTAAACTAGTATAAATCCCGTGTGTCCTTTCGAATTCATCGAATGTAGGTCCAACAAATAGCCCTGTATAATTATTGCCGATATAAAACATCAACACCACGAGTTGAGAATCCCCCGAACTACCAGTCGGTAGATGCCGAGTGATATGGCGATGCAAAGCCTGTGGATGAGTGATTCATACTCGGCAACATTGTGAGATGCTGGAAAGTGTATCTGGACTTGGTGACGTCAAGACGACACTAGCCCCTGCTCCGCCGATCCATAGAGAACCGTCAAAGTACATCGCCCTGTATTCTAACTTGTCTGTTGATGTAGCCATCTGAACTTCTGTCCACTCGGCCATAAAGTCGACAAGTACTTGTGACTTGATTGCTGTTCGTGGCTGAAAGACAATGTCAAATGCCATCAACTCGAGCGCCCATTAGCAATTCCATCGTGGCTTCGCGATTGTGTAGGACGTCCCCGAGTGGATACGATGTGATGATTGTAATATGATGCGACTGAAAGTAGTGCACCAACTTCCGGACAGTTATAAGCAAGCCATATAGCAGCTTCTGGACTTGGGGATATCTCATCTTGGATTCACCTAGGACTTCGCTGACGAAGTAGACTGGCCTTTAAACTTTCTGTATGTGGCCTCGCTCTGCCTGCTTGACTACTAGCACTGTGCTGACTACTTGAGTAGTTGCCGCCAGACACAACATGAGTGGTTCCTGGGGCATCGGTGACGCTAACACGAGTGGTGATGTGAGGAACTTCTTGAAGTCATCGAGGGCTTGTTGGGCTTCTAGCGTCCATTGAAAATTGTTGGCTTTCTTTAGTAATTTGAAAAAGGGCATACCTCGTTCGCCGAGTCAGGAAACGAATCGGCTCAGTGTCGCCATGCAGCAGGTCAGCTTTTATACATCCTTTTGGCTAGTCGGGGGTGCCATGTTCATGATAGTGTTGATTTTCTTTGGATTAGCCTCGATGCCTCGTTGTGATACGATGAAGCCGAGTAAGATACTCCGAAGACACACTTTTCTGGGTTCAACTTCATCTTGAATCTCCGAAGGTTTTGAAAAGTTTCTTCCAAGTTGGTGATGAGGACTTCCTAGATAGCACCCGAGTTGAGTGTGAAGACACCGCTAGATAGCACATTAATATGTTGCACCAGTGGTTTTCAACCCGAACGGCATAGTGATGTAGCAATATGCCTCAAATGGCGTGATAAAAGAAGTCTTCAGGAAGTCCTCCTCCTTTAGGCTGATTTGATGGTATCCTGAGTAACAGTCGAGAAAACTGAGTAATTCGCATCCCGTAGTTGACCTAATCAATCCTGGGTAGAGCAAATGGATCCTTGGGACATGCCTTGTTTAAATCGGTGTAGTCGATGCACATGCGCCATTGACCGTTCTTCTTCCGGACTAGGACTAGGTTTGCCAGCCAATCCGGGAGGTAGACCTCTTTGATGAACCCGGTTGCAAGGAGTTTGGTTATCTCCTCCCGAATAGCATCTTTGCAGTCTTGTGCGAAGCGTCGTAGTCGTTGCTTGACTAATTTGGCATCTGGCTTGATGTTGAGGGAATGCTCGATCACCTCCCTTGGTACACCAGGCATGTTAGAAGGTTTCCAAGTAAATATATCCCTATTCACCTGGAGGAAGGTGATGAGCACGTCTTCCTATTTGGGTTCGAGTCCGGTCCCAACAAGCATAGTCTTGGTGGGGTCGGAAGGGTCCAGGGGAATCTTCTTTAGCTCTGAGTCCGCTTAAATTCCCAACTTGGCTGTTTTTTTAATCGGGACTTGGTCGTCCTCGTTTGCAGTTGTTGTAGTTAGTCGGATATTGCTTCGTCCAACTGCCGCCTAGTGAGATTGGGCCAGCTCGCAACTCTCCTTGTCACAGGTGAAGGCTTGCTTGACAACGCTGCACAAGGAAAGTGCTCCTACTTGTCCTAGAATCTTGAGCACCATGTATGTATAATGAGGCACTGCCATGAATTTGGCTAGTGCAGGCCGTCCGACTATAGCATGATATGCAGTCTCAAAGTCGACAACCTAGAAGCAGATGTTCTCGGTGCGGAAATTTTCGTGCGTGCCAAAAGTAACTGGCAAAGTAATCTCTCCAAGTGGTGCGGAAATTACCCCGTGGAAGGGAGCTGTACTCGGCCACAGCTCAGATTGAGGAATCTTCATCTCGTCGAGCGTCTTGGCAAACTAGATGTTGAGAGCACTTCCTCCATCGATTAGAACCTTCTTCAATTTGATGCTTCTGATGACCTAATCTAGGACCAGTGGCTAACGTCCTGGATGAGTTGCTCGAACGAGGTGATCTACGTGGTCAAAAGTGATTGACGTGTTTGACCAACGCATGTATTGAGGAGCGTCTGATGAGACCGAGTTGACCTCTCAGGCCGTTAGCTTCTGTTTTCGCTTGAACTTATACGCAGATGGCCCTCTGAATATGTGATTGAGCTCAGCCTGAGGATCTTGATAATCGCCGGCTACGCCCGAGTCTTGCTTCTCCTTGTCCTTGTTGTCGCCAGACATTGATGTCTGCTCAGAAGCAAACTTCGTGAGCATGAAGCAGTTTTTAGCCGCGTGCTTCCCCTTTAGGTGGAAAGGGCATGGCCCGTTCATGACCTTCTAGTATTCGTCTGTCCTCGGGGGTCGCGGTCGGCTGCGCTCAACAGCTGCCACAATGTTGTCCGACTTGCGCTTGCGATTGCTAAACTTAGTCGGGGCCGCTTCGTTACTGTCTTTCCTCTCCTTCTGTCAAGACTCCTTGTCATCTAGGGCCTCAGCAACGGCGTCGACCGACTCAGCGTATTTGTTCACCATATTGAATAGAGCCTTGATAGAGCTTGGAGGCTTCCGAGTGAACTTAGCGATGAAGGGGGTGTCCCTGACTCCCTTGCGGAAGGCGGCGATGACAACCTCATCCTTGATCTTGGGTATCGAGTTCCACTTCTCGGAGAACCGCTTGATGTAGTCGTGGAGGGACTCGTTCTTCCTTGGGTGGCACTGGTATAGATCGTACTCAGAAGATGGCCTCTCGTACGTTCCTTGGAAATTTGCAACGAAATGTTCACGGAGTTCCCCCCAGGAGCCAATTGACCTCCTGGGAAGCCCCGTTAGCCATGTCCTTACCGAGTCAGCCAAGGCGACTGGCAAATAGTTAACCATGGCCTTGTGGTCACCTCCAGCTACTCGTATCGCCAAGGTGTAGACTGTGAGCCAGGACTCCGGGTTGCTCTTCCCATCGTACTTCTCTATTCCAGTCGGCTTGAAGCCAGATGGCCAGTCGACTTGTTGTAGCTCATGGGTGAACGCCAGTACTCCTTCATTTGAGTGAGGGCTCTGGCTCCTACTACGGTGATGAAATCGCTCGTGGTGAAGGCCGAAGCGCTCATGCTCATCTTCCAGTCGGCGGTGCTCATCCTCCTCGCGTTCTCGGCGTTGAGCATTGATGTCGTGGCAGAGATCCTGCTGTAGTCATCCTCATGCATCCTGGTTGTCGCAGCGGTCGTTATGATGGTGCCACCATTAGTCATTACTCGGATTGCCTAGTGACGTATGTCGTGACTCCGAGTGATGCTGACCAGAGCCAGCTGCTCGGCATCGTGCTGAAGCAGATGAAACCGCCGTATCAAAGGCCGTCTTCTTTGACGGTACGAGAGTGTCTCCAGATTGTCGTCACTGCTGGTATGCTGCAGCGGTGATCATTGCTTTGATCCTTGTGATGGTCGGGGTGGCCTGGTGGTCGGGCCCGAACTGCAAGGTGTCCAACAATGTGGTAGTGGCCACGACGTTCTGTTGTGGGGTCATGAAGATGTCATGGTCGCCTACTCGGGTTTGGAGGATCTCTTATTGAGCAGCCTACCCGGCCTTGCGTAGATTGTCATTGCGAGCATTGCGCTCGGCTGGCGTCGTGCGTCTTCCTCCTGTTGTTCACGTAGTTAGTGATCCTCCTCCTCTTGCTAATCGCATATTCGGCATGCATCTTGTGTGGGAGTTGAGCCCTTGGACGCCATGAACACTTCGCGTGGTAGAGAAAAGCTTGCCGAACTGCTATCCAACTATGAGTTAGAGTCGGAGTAGTTCAGGGGGTGATTACAACTCCAACCTTCCTAGATCCGATCTCGAGTGGCTTTGGGCCATATCCAAGTCGAACTCCAAGGGATTGGATCTGCCGCATCAAAGTAAGATTGAATTTGTCCGTGGCATTGCTGAGTTCAAATGGGAGATTGACGATCTCTTCCTCCCTTAGCCCAACCTCGGCCAGCTTAAGGCCGAGTCTGAGTCAAACACTGAAAGGTAGAGTTGTCCCTGGACTCACGGATCTTGTGGATCACCGTAGCATGTTGTCGAAGATAGCTGCAGCGTTGAGTAGGCCGACTGGCACGAAGTTGGCTTGGTTTCTGGCCGATCGAGTTGAATCCGAGTCGGTCAGGGTGAGGTTGCTGAACTTGTCAGCGACGAAGTGGAGGCTCCCAAAGCTGATTGTCTACCTGGGGAAGAACTTGACGCCGTCGACTCTGGTGATTGGATCCATCAGGCTTGATGAAGATGATCTCGACGAAGCCTCTACTTGGTGCGCCAACTGTTGATGTTTTGTATTAGCAATAATTATATGGGGCTACTCATGAGACCTAAACTTGATGGATTGCAAAGGAACACGAAACAAGTTTATCTTGGTTCAGGCCCTCAAGGTTAGGTAATACCCTACTTCTAGCTGTTGTGTGTTGACTTTGAGGTTTCTCTGGTAAGATTGTGGTGTTTTCTCTAGTGAGAGCGTTATGTCCCAGGGGGCTCCTTGCCTCTCCTTATATACTGAGGAGGCAAGGTTACAAGGTAGGAATCCCAGTCAGACTTGACCAAGGGTTTCCTTCTTGAAATAAAACATATCCAACTAGGACTATATCCCTTTCCTTATCATAGAAGGTAATATGCACTGAGTCATATTGTATCCCTAATTACAGGATTAGGCCCATTCTCTATCCGAGTGGCCACAAAGCTTCCCATGAGATACCCGGGGCCCATGGCCTCCACATTTCTCTTCTTGGAAAAGCGCTTAATGAAATCTCTAAGAGACTCATTCTTCTTCTGGTGGCATTGGTATAGATCATACTCGAATGTTGGCCTTTGGTACGTTCCCTAGAAATTGGCCACAAAACGCTCGCGGTGTTCCCCCCAGGAGCCTATAGACCCTTTGGTAAGCCTCATCAACCATGTCTGCACTGAGTCGGCCAGGGTGATTGGAAGATAATTCGCCATAGCTTTGTGGTCGCCCCCAACTACTCGGATCACCAAGGTGTACACGGCAAGCCAGGACTCAGGATTGGTCTTTCTGTCGTACTTCTCTATGCCAGTAGGTTTGAAGCCTGTGGGCCAGTGGACTTGCTATAGTTTGCACAAGAAAGCGGGGACCCCTTCGTCCAAGTAAGGGCTTCAGCTCCGGCTACATCGGTGGAACCATTCATGGTGAAGACCGAAGCACTCATGCTTGTCCTCAAGTCGGGGTCGTTCATCCTCCTCGCACCCTCGGTGTCAGGCGTTGATGTCATGATGGAGGTCGCGTCGTAATCCATCCCGAGCGTCACGGTCTTCTCGGTGCCCATCGTGCTGGTATCACCAATGATCATCGTTATGCCCTTGTGAAACACGGTTCGACTCCGAGCGGCATTGACTAGTGCTCGCTGCTCGGCAACGTGCTGCAATTGATGATGTAGCAGCGTCTGATTACATGGCAGGCCTACCCTCCATCCGAGTGGCGATACTGCCTTCTGTGACGTACCCAGGGCCCATGGCCTCCATAGAAATGCATGGCCATGCTAAGTGATTGACAAGTGAATCACGAGTTGAGTAATCCATCACATGGTCGAGTGAATGATTGAGCTATTGAAATGATAGCACGCTTCTCACCTTGAGCTTAATCGATATCGTGTGGCAAAGGGGTTCGTACATGCATACACTACAAGTTCAACCGATATTATCTTTTTGTGCACCTAGCGGGTCAATATGCCTTGCTAGAGACCGCTTTTGACACATGGGCCGAAAAGTTGTTTTCGGGTTGCAACCGAGTGCACATGAATCTACAGGGTCGCACACTTAATGGGTTAGAATGAATTGTTGGGATAGAGATCCGAATATGGTTCAGTTTGGATAGGGATCCGAATAGTGTTCCTAATAGGCCTGCAAGGCCCAATTAGATGCTCTATATATTCAAGGGCAAGGCGCAGTGGAAACTCTTCTGCACGAGAAAAACCCTAGCAGCACCTCTCCCCACAAGCCAAACCCTAGCCATGGGTGCTTGCACTTCCACGCACTGCGTTCCAACCCCGGATGTGTGGATACTGGTAGAGACGCTACTACATTGTGGGGTTGGTCGGTGGGGAACATGAGAAGGCAATCGCACGAGGAGAAGACGCTCGCGCAAGGAGGTGATGATCGGGTTCACAGATTGACTACTTCCTCTACGTCGACGCGCGCTTCGTTGGATCGGGCTACTCCGACTCTGCTTCCGATGCACTACGCGTCAAGTGATAACAATCCATGATCTTTTACTCGCATGGTTTCCTGGTTTACATGGTAGAAAATTTTGTTTTGCACTATCGTAGCCTACCTGTAACCCTACAGTGGTATCAGAGCTTTCATGCGTAGTTTATGATCTGGATAGTCGCATATAGTTGATATGTGGTAGTAGGAGATGTGATCTAATACAGTCTAGACTGATTGGAACATGTGATGTACCGATAGGCACAAGGGTTGATGAGATCAATTGGTATTGGGGTTGGTTGAGTTCGCCTGATTGCATGGTGTTCATCTAAGCCATGCGCTAATGGGAACCGAGTCCTGTTGACACCGAAAATCACCGGCAGCGTCGGGAACGAGCCGATGATCTGGTTTAGCGCCTAGAGACACGTGAAGGCCTGGGAGATTTGCTTAACTCCAGTGTAGGTCCTAAATCTTGAGGTTTGTAGGCGTGCCAGTCAATTTGACCCTGCAATTGACAAGGAGATAGAAAATATTAGATCGTTGAGCCAATCGGCTGGAAGCCGAATTGGACTCACTCCATCGGCCGATTGTTGATGTGAACTAGAGCACTTATACATCGACTGGAAGCCGATGATAGCATAGATGGATAAGATAAACCATGTAGCCAAGGAAGCAATAACAATATAAATAACTAAACTAGTCGATTACTAACATGAAATGTATCGGCCGGAAAGCCGATAACGGTGTAGCGTGCAAAAACATGTTAAACAATGTAATCGGCCTTAATTAACAAAAGATAACCTATCGGCTAGGCACTTCGATAGAACATTGCATAAACATCCATCGGCTCAATAAGGATAGAATTATTATCACCAGTCTAATAGATCGGACCTAACCGTTGTAGCACAGACTGATAATGACAACAGAACCTCGATGAGCCGATAGATCTAATACAATCGTGATGTAAAATGATAACTTATCGGCTATACATCCCGATAAAATGCTTGCATAAAACCGATTAGCCTAGCAGGAATAATTTATCACGCAGTTTAGTAGGTCGAACCTAACCGATGCGGCACAAACTGATGATAAGTTACACTCGGTAAGCCGATAAGCCTATGCACATGTGATGTGATATATCTACTCGGCCTATGAGATCAAACCTAACTGATGCAGCCGTAGACAAAACAGATATATTGTGGTAAGCCGACTACCGCAGGCCGACCAGAATATCGGACCTAACCGAGGAAGTCCTAGTCGATACGGTAGTCAGGGTAATGAGACTTACCCTCTTGCAGGAGGTCGAACTTAACCAATGCAGCCCGGCTCGAGAAGCAAGAACCCGTTGAATAGGGTGGCGATGCGCCGAAGTTTGTATTGATCTGTTTATGATGATTTACAAGGTACCCGGGCATACGTATTTATACCCCGAGTTGATACAGTCCTGATCGGACACGAAACAGGAGTTTCCTAACTATAAAAGGAAAATTAACAAACCCTGACCGGACACGAGATCAGGTTTCCTAAAAATTATAATCCCTGCCTAATTTACAGATAAGATTTTAACTGCCTCTCCGTGGTCCTCACGATTCCTTCCTGAATTCGGCTTCTTCTGGATTTAATTCCCACCAGTTAACCGCGATTTTCCTTAACCGAATCCAATAAAGATCCGTACCAAATTTTGGCGTTAACACATGCCCCTCAATTTCGGAGTTTTTCATAAGACTTCGAAATTCTCATTCTGGGCTTTTAGATTCCTTCCACACCGAGACAGCCCAAGGTAGCCCACTTTCCTTAAATATTTGAAACAGTGCCAACGGCCTCGATTCCCGCCCGATCATCATACCTCTATAAACCGCTTCGCCTTCCTAGCCTCTTTCTTTACGCTTTCACATCACCAGAGCCCTTTCCACTTCTTCCGTGACCTTGACGAACTGCGGCAAACCCAGGCGAACTGCTGCGGTCTTCTTCCTCAACCTCCAATCTTCGCTCATCTCCTTCTTCCGTAATGGCCTCCGCAATCGCCGTCCCAGAGGTAATCCCCTTGTCTAATCGCCTTCTCTGTCTCGCAACTTGGATTGGATCTGCCATAATCTTCTCCCGTTCCTCGTGTTCTTGTTTACTGTAGCACCTTAGAGACTAGATTTTGATTCCGGCCGCCGACTATCCGAACATCTTCTACCATGGTCCCATGGGTAGCGAAGATCCTATAGATTTCATCAACGCCGAAACTCAACGCATCCCTTTCAAGAACTCTGCCATGTTAGTCAGCGATTGGAGCAACAGTTTCAGGTCATGGCCCAGCAAGCTTCCAGGGTGGAGGAACTGGTATAACGGAGTATCGGCCGCCAAGAGAACTCTTTGGGACGAAGCAGACATCGGCCACTGCATCAATCTCTCGCTGGCTGAGATAGAGAGGAACGAACCTCTGCTTGCATCGGCCTCGTACTTCTGGTCAGACGCCCTCAACGCCTACCTATTTGGACATGGGCCAATGACCCCAACTTTGATAGATGTAACCATGCTTACCTGCCTCAGCACAACGAGTTACATCAATCCCTTCAATCTTCAATTCAAGCCTACTCATCGGCTTCAAGCAAAGAACATGGGTGGCTGGTCCAAGTACATATCAATCCATAACAAAGGGACTAGACCAGTCGATGATCGGGAATACGTCGCTTTCTTGAATCTGTGGTTAGAACGGTTCGTCTTCGGTGGTGCAACCCTTGGTCCAACAACCAATATGCAATGTTTGGCAGAATGTTTGGCCGATCGGAAACAAGTTCCCTTGGGTCAATATCTTCTTGGCGCCACTTACCAATTGCTGCATCAGGTGGCAGCCAAGCTATCGGCCGGCCAACCAGTTGGCCATATCGGGGGCCCTTGGTGGTTTGTGCAGTTATGGCTCAATGTGTACACATCCAAGGCAATTCCCAATACCTCCTTCCTTAATCAAACTTTCCTAGCCGATCACACGGAGGAACAAGAACCCACCTATCGCCGATGCATCTCTATGGGTGGAGCTGCATCGGCTCTTCCTGGCGGCAAAATGACTCCCGTCGGACTTGGCCAATGGTTCAAAGGCCTTTATTATGGCTTCACAAAGGATGCCACACTGTGGTTCGCATATGATGATGCATCATCATTTGAGATGCCCTCCAACTTCAATCCACTTGACGTTCTGGCTGATGATGAATCGAAGACCATATTCCTATCGGCCATTACTCCCCGTCTTCTACCGATTGGCTTCTCTCAAGGCCGATCACAGCCATCGTATGAATTCTATCACCCAACAGTCAGCTCCCGCCAGCTCGGCCTCGGTCAACTCCCCATCGGCTTGTTCTTCATCGACAAACTCCAGGCCCGGGGAAATGTAAATAGCGCTCTGGAGTACGATTGGCTGCGGATACTAACAGAATCCCTATCTCTAGGCACCGCTACCGACGTGGAAGTATGCACTGCCAATACAAAACTTTTTGCCTGATGGTGGTCAGAGTGGAGGAAACACCTATTCAACTCATCGGCCATTCACTACTGCTCTTGCCTCAACTCCAACTACGTCGAATCTGATGGCGAGGTAACATTCCATCACCCTTTAATTTTTCTCCAATCATCTCTTACAATTCTATCTTGCAGGCTGTTGATGTGGAGCCACCGACAACAAGCACCAGTGGCCGGCCGATTATATACCAACCACCATCGGCCAACCACACCTAGGGCAGGGTGCTCCTCCTCCATCGGCTTTTCTCCGGGCGCTACGGCCGACAGGACCAAACCGCAAGAAGTTGGCATCTCGCCCTCACAAGAAACAGAAACTCAGTATGATGCCGTGGTCATGGCGCCGCCTGCTACTCAAACAACATCGGCTCCTTCATCCCTGCAGGTATGTGCCCAGTCTTGACATTATCATCTGTTTCCCATCTTCACACTGTCGATCTTATTGCCAGCTTGAGTCATCGGCTCCCAAATCTCAACCTTCTGCTGGCATCCCTGCAAGCATCGAGCCGATGACTTCTGCAACCATTCCAATTCCATCATCTAGCCCTAAAGACGGTACTGAGATTGCTCCTACTTCAGCGCCAGACATCGGCCACTCTGAAGAACAACCTATTCAACCATCTGATGCCGATGTCACTCCTCAAGCTGCCCCTTCCCTGGCTCAGGTAATTTCTTCACAACCATACTTTATTTTAACTAACTACTGATTCCTTTACCGATGTCAACCTGTAGTCCTTAGCCAATTTGTTTTCCTTCGACATCGGCAAGTACTTGGAGACAGATGAAGAAACAGCCACCAATGCAACAACCAAGCCATCCTTTCCAGCCGATGTGCACGAATATCTACTAAATATCAATCGTCTGCTGGAAAATCCGATCGACGCATTGGTGGAAGATTGCGGGCCGATCCGGGCAAGATTTGTAGAGATTGAGCACCACTTGCCCGAAGAGCTCGTTGACACACTGACCCCTGCAGCATACCTGGAATCCCACAAATTCCAACTTGTCAAGCTCAGGCAGCGTGTAGCCGATCGTGCCAATCAACAGAAGATGATCCAAGACATCCAAACCGATCGGCTATTAGCTCAAACAGAAAAGAAGAAGCTTGATGATATGGTAGCTGCCCCTCAAGCACTCCAACCCAAATTGGATCAACTGAAGAGAAGGGAAGCCGATCTGCTGGCAGAACTTGAAAAAATCCGCAAGAATATCGCAACAACAAAATCCCAGCTCATCGGCCTACCACAAGCCATCCAAGATCAAGAAGCCAAAGTTGCAGCAGCAGTGCGTCAAGTCATTCATCGGCGCAAGAACATGAAGACTATTCCAAGCTCCGATGAATACGATATCCGTGCCATAAATGAAATCGACCAGATTCGCCTGTGTGCTATTGAAACAATTCACAAATTCTTGTAAAACTTTAACATTGACGCCGTTGATGTTGCTCCAGAACATGCCGATCATCTTTTGCTGTAATATAATCTGGTCGGCTCTGTTGCTTATTCATCTTATTCCATCTTTGCTTGATAGTATTTTATTTATTTGATCTAAAGGCGATATCAATTGATATTGGCTATCTTTAGGCGATGCAAAAACATCGGCTTTTTGAACTGTTTTAGAAATCGGCCGCATCCAGCCGATTCAGGAGTTGATCCAAACGCTCGAGTAGTACTTCTTGAGATATTTCCCATTAAGCGCTTTAGCAAACTCCGTCCCCCCAAGATCTTCTAATATGTAGGCATTGCCAGGCACACAACGACTAATCCGATAGGGCCCTTCCCAATTAGGCGACCACTTTCCAAACTTACTATCTCTGGACCCAATCGGCAAAATCAATTTCCATACAAGATCTCCCTCAGCAAACGACTTATTCATCACCTTTTTATTATAATGCCTAGCCGCCTTAGCCTTATTTTCCTTGATCCTCTCCAGCGCCCTTAACCGATTCTGAGCCAAATCCTCGAGTCCATCTGTCATCAAGTTATAATAATCATCGGCCGTCAATTGATTTTGCAAAGAAATCCTCCTGGAGCCGATTTTAGTCTCCCAAGGCAAAACTGCCTCATGTCCATACACCAACTGATAAGGTGGCACTCGAGTAGATCCATGACATGCCATCTGATAGGCCCACAATGAATCGGCTAATGTAGCATGCCATCGTCGCGGTTGTTCATCAATCTTCCGCTTGATTAATTTGATCAGACTCTTATTTGAAGCTTCTGCCTGTCCATTGGCTTGAGCATAATAAGGTGATGAATTCAATAACTTAATTCCCAAATTGTTGAAACTCATCGGACACGAAAATAGATCCCTGATCGGTAGTTATCGTCTGAGGAATTCCAAACCGATAAATTATATGCTCTTTTACAAACTCAATCGCATCCTTGGACGTGACTTTCTTCAATGGAATTGCTTCCACCCACTTTGTAAAATAATCTGTTGCTTCCAATATGAACTTATGTCCTTTACTTGATGGAGGATAAACCTGGCCAATCATATCAATTCCCCATCCTCTGAACGGCCACGGTTTGATGATAGGATTCATAGCCGATGCTGGTGCCCGCTGTATATTTCCAAACTTCTGGCAATCTTGACATCCTTTATAGTACCTGAAGCAATCTTCCAGCATTGTTGGCCAAAAGTATCCTACTCTTCTCAATACCCACTTCATCTTATGAGCCGATTGATGAGTTCCACAAACGCCCTCATGCACTTCGCACATAACCACTTTGGCTTCTTCCAAATTCAGGCACCTCAGCAGAACTCCTTCAAAAGTCCGATAATATAATTCTCCATCAAGCAGCACATATTTAGTAGCTTTATACCGAAGTTTCCTAGAAACCGATTGTGACGGATTTTGCAGATAACCAATTATTTTCTGTCTCCAATCATCGGCTTTATCCTGAATATCATTATCAGCTATTTCAACTTCAACCTGTTTATTCAGCCGATAACCCGAAGCAATTTGTGCAAGATCATTGTCTTCTAAATTCTGTTCTCTAGGGATATGATCCAACGATACCATCCTGAAATCCTTCAATAAATCTCTGCATTCTTCATGATATGACCTCAAAATATCATCCCTGCATTCATACTCCCCAGATAGTTGCTTGATCACCAATAAGGAATCCCCAACAATTTCTATGATATCGGCCCCGATTTCCTTTAAGAGTTGAAGCCCTTTCAATACCGCCTCGTATTCCACTTGCTTATTAGTCCGATAGGGTTTAATTGTAAAAGCGAACTCAAAACTTGCCCCCCGAGGCGATACAATGACCAAGCCGATACCAGATCCAAGCTTGCAAACCGATCCATCGAAAAATAAAGACCACGGGATCGGCTCTACATAATTTTCATGAACCCCTCTGTGCTGCACAATGAAATCGGTCACTGCTTGTCCCTTGATCGCTTTAGCCGATTCATATCTCAAGTCGAACTCGGTCAAGGCAAAGATCCATTTACCAACTCGCCCTTTTAAGACTGGAGCCGACAACATATATTTCACCACATCGGCTTTGCAAACCACTGTACACTCAGCCGATAGGATATAATGCCTTAACTTCGTGCATGAGAAATATAAACAAAGGCATAATTTCTCCACCTCAGGATATCTTGTTTCAGCATCCAAAAGCCTTCTGCTTAAATAGAACATGACTCGCTCCTTGCCTTCAAACTCTTGAATTAAAACAGACCCGATGGATTTTTCATCGGCCGATAAGTATAACTTGAACGGCACTCCTTTCTGCGGCGGAATCAGAACAGGTAGGGAACTCAAATAACTCTTAATTCCATCAAATGCCTTCTGCTGATCTGCCCCCCACACGAACTCTTGATCGGCTTTCAACTTCAATAACGGAGTAAAAGATTCAATCCTTCCTGACAAATTTGATATGAATCTCCTCACAAAATTAATCTTGCCGATCAATGACTATAACTCTGTCTTATTGCTTGGTGGTTCTGTAGTCTCGATGGCTCTGATGCTCCGTTAACTAACTTCAGTTCCTCGCTCATGAACCATAAAACCCAAAAACTGCCCAACCGATACACCAAAAGCACATTTATTGGGATTCATCCTTAATCCGTATTTCTTTGCCCTTTCCAGCACTTTTCGCAAATCGGCTATATGGCTTCCATCACTCTTGGATTTAACCACCACATCATCGATGTAAATTTCCACTAACAAGCTGATGAGATCATGAAATTTATAATTCATCGCCCTTTGATAAGTCGCACCGGCACTTTTTAATCCAAACGTCATTACCACCCACTCATATAAGCCGATAGCTCCGGGACATCAAAACGCAGTCTTATGTATATCTTCTGTAGCCATAAAAATCTGATTGTATTCTGCATTGCCATCCATGAAGCTAATAATCTTATGGCCTGATGCCGCATCCACCAACAAATCTGTTATCGGCATCGGGTATTCATCCTTAGGGGTAGCCTTATTCAAATCCCGGAAATCGATACATATCCTCAATTTTCCATTCTTCTTTTCCACCGGGACGATATTAGAAACCCACTCAGCATATCGGCACGGCCTTATAAATTTGCATCATATAACCTTGTAATTTCTGCTTTGATTGGCTCATATAACTCTGCCTTAAATCTCCTTGGAGCCTGTTTAAACGGTCGATATCCTGGTTTAATAGGAAGCCGATGTTCAACAATGGATCGGCTTAACCCTGGCATTTCATGATATTCCCAAGCGAAACAATCTCGAAACTCTTTCAACAATTTTATTAATTCTTCTCGGAATTCAGGACATAACTTTTTTACTTATGTACGTCGGCCTTGGCCTATCTCCCGGTCCTATATCAATTTCTTCCAAATCATCGGCCGACGTAAATCCTTGTCCCAATTTCCGTTCGAAGTCTTCAATGGTGCCCATCAGAGTAATTGTTCCGAGCCGACTTGCCGAATCGGTTGTATCTCCCGACTGGTGATCTTAAGATAATCCCCTTCCCATACTTTTCCAGACAAACAATCGATACCATCGGCTTCTGTGACATCCTGGCCCAATTAGGATTTGGGCCTATGTGGCCCATGAGTGTTGTGTGCACTTGATTAGTACCACCTTGCTAGTTGAGCAAGGGTTGAACCAACTTATAAGGCCTTGTCCCTCCAACCATAGTACTTCCGGGTTAACCCTTTTACATGAAGCGAGGACGAAAGTGTAAGTGGGGTGCTATGTGTAAGTGGGCCCGCCCATCGGTTGGGCTGGGCTGCGCGGTTCTGGAGGGCAGGCTGTTACAGCTTCCCAGGTCGGTAAATTAGTCATTGCGATGTTAGTCGATTGATTTGCTGGGATTACCTCAACTTGATCTCCCTGCCATTGTATCAGACACTGATGCATCGTCGAGGGCACACAACAGTTTGCATGAATCCAATCCCTGCCAAGGAGTAGACTATATGATCCCTTTCCATCGATAACGAAAAACGTGGTAGGTAATGTCTTGTTCCCCACTGTTAATTCCACGTTCAACACGCCTTTTGTCTTCGATGGATTCCCGCCGAAGTCCTTCAACACCATATTTATTTTGATCAAATCTTTGGCAGTTTTCCCCAATTTCCGATATGTGGCATACGGCATTAAATTGACAGCTGCCCCCCCCATCAACTAGCATCTTCGTCATCAGCTTCCCATTTACAAAACCCTTAATATATAATGGCTTTAAATGCCGATGCTTTGATTCTTTAGGCTTATCAAATATAGCCTGATCGGGTTGCAATGTCAACTGAGCAAAAATCTCCTCATCACCCTCTTCGTCAGATGAAAACGCTTTGTATTCTCTGGGCAAAAAGAAAACCATGTCTACTGGAGCCGATGGATCAACCTCATTGTCATTTTTCTTCACACGCCATACCCGCTTAGTCCTCTTATGACGATGATCGGCTTCCTCATAGTCCCGCCGTTGTTCCTCCTGCTGCTCCTGGTGCCGTAACCGTTGTGCCCTTCTTTTCTGATTTTTTGTAAATATTCCACTAGGACACCACTGAGGGTTTTGGATTTGTTTTTCATGTACTTCCTCTTCATCATTTTCTTCAAAGAATTTTTCATGGATCGGCCCTAATCGGCTATGTACCGATGCTCTTTTCCCAAGCGGCCGATCTCGTGAAGATTCCTCGTGCTCAAAATTCTGAGATCTTGTATTATTACATTTAGGACAATCTCTGATTGATGACAATCTCTGAAGAACTTGGTAAGATGACAAAGGCACCTTTCACAGGACAAAGTGAGAGGGCAAGTGAACTATTGGCACTCATACATACTAATGTATGTGGACCGATGAGTTCAATAGCCAGAAGGGGTTATCAGTACTTCATTACCTTCACCGATGACTTTAGTAGATATGGGTATATCTACCTAATGAGGCATAAGTCTGAATCATTTGAAAAGTTCAAGGAGTTTCAGAATGAAGTACAAAATCATTTAGGCAAAACAATTAAGTTTCTATGTTCTGATCATGGAGGCGAGTATTTGAGCCTTGAATTTGTTAGTCATCTAAAGGAATGTGGAATTGTCCCACAAGTGACTCCACCAGGAACATCTCAATGGAATGGGGTATCTAAACAGAGAAATCATACTTTGTTGGACATGGTGCGGTCAATGATGAGCCAATCTAATCTTCCATTATGTTTTTGGTTATATGCTCTAGAAACATATGTGTTCACACTAAACAGGGTTGCATCAAAGTTTCTAGAAAAGACATCATATGAGATATGGACAGGGAAACGTCCCAGTCTGTCTTTCCTAAAGATTTGGGGATGTGAGGTTTATGTAAAACATTTACAATCTGACAAGCTCACACCTAAGTCCGACAAATGCTTCTTTGTGGGATATCCTAAGGAAACAAAAGGATATTACTTCTATAATCGGGAAGAAGGCAAAGTGTTTGTCGCCCGACACGTAGTCTTCTTGGAAAAGGAATTTCTTTCAAGAAGGACCAGTGGGAGCACGATGCACCTCGAAGAAATTCGAGAATCACCAGGAAATATTTCAACTCCTACATAGCCACAACAGAATGAACAAGATGTTGTTGAACCTATTGTAGAAACACTGGCCCCACGTAGGTCAGAGAGGTCATGGCATGTACCTGCGAGATATGCGCTGTTGGCTACTAAGCAGCGCGATATATTGTTGTTAGACAATGATGAGCCTACAACCTATAAAGAAGCGATGGTGGGACTAGACTCTGTGAAATGGCTTGGAGCCATGAGATCTAAACTAGATTCCATGCATGACAATCAAGTTTGGAACTTGGTAGATCCACTGATGGTGTAAAAACCATTGAGCGTAAATGGGTCTTTAAGAAAAAGACAGACATAGATGGAAATGTTCACATCTATAAAGCACGATTGGTAGCAAAAGGTTTCAAATAAATTCAAGGTGTTGATTATGATGAAACTTTCTCACCGGTCGTGATGCTAAAGTCTATTCATATCATTCTAGCGATTGCAGCATATTTCGATTATGAGATATGGCAAATGGATGTCAAAATAGCTTTCCTTAATAGAAATCTGAGTGAGGATGTGTATATGACACAGCCTAAAGGTTTTGTCAATCCACAAATAGCTGGAAAGATATGCAAGTTGCAGAAATCCATTTATGGGTTGAAGCAGGCATCTCGGAATTGGAATATTCGTTTTGATGAAACAGTCAAAGGGTTTGGCTTCATTAAAAATGAAAAAGAGCCTTGTGTTTACAAGAAAGTTAGTGGGAGTGCACTAGCATTTCTAATCCTATATGTGGATGACATATTGTTGATTGGAAATGATATTTCTATGCTTGAATCCATTAAGACATCACTGAAAAATAGTTTTTTGATGAAAGACTTACGGGAAGCAGAATATATTTTACGCATTAAGATCTATAGGGATAGATCAAAGAGGCTAATTGGATTAAGCAAGAGTACATACATTGACAAGGTGTTGAAGAGGTTCAACTTGCAGGATTCCAAGAAAGGTTTCTTGCCCATGTCACATGGTATCAATCTTGGTAAGAATCAGTGTCCTCAGACCACTGATGAGCGGAACAAGATGAATGCGATTCCATATGCTTCGGCAACTGGGTCTATTATGTATGCCATGCTTTGTACGCACCCAGATATTTCATATGCACTAAGTGCAACAAGTAGATACCAATCAGATCCAAGTGAAGGTGCAAAAGAGGCTATTTGGATTCAGGTGAAGGTGAAGGTGCGAAAGCGGCTGTTTGGTATCTACTAAGTGCAACAAGTACATAGCAATCAAATCCAGGTGAAGATGCTTTGTATGATCCTATATGCTTCTAAAGCTATGAAAGAGGCTATTTGGATCAAGAACTTTGTTTCTTAGCTGGGTGTGATGACTAGTGCTTTCAGTCTAGTGGACCTCTATTGTGATAATAGTGGGGCCATTGCACAAGCCATGGAGCCTAAATCGCATCAGAAGTCCAAACACATTCTACGGCGATATCACCTCATTCATGAGATAGTCGATAGAGGTGATATGAAGATATGCAAGATACACATGGATTTGAATGTTGCAGATCCATTGACAAACTACTTCCTTAGCCAAAGTACGAGGCACACACTCGGGCAATGGGTATTAGATACTTATATGATTGACTCTAGTGCAAGTGGGAGACTGTTAGTGATATGCCCTAGAGGTAATGATCAAGATGATTGTATCACATACTATGTTTATGAATTTATGAATAAAGTGTTCCTTGAGATAGATAACTTATTATTGATCAATAAGTATGTGACTTATTCATGAGACTCTTATGTGATATGTTGTTGTTTCTAAATGGTCCCTGATTATATATCATATATGGAACGAATATGATTTTAAGATCTGCACATGTATTGATTGATGATCATGTCTCGTGGATCATGGTATGAAGATACCAAATCAATAATATGGACACATGTTAGACGATGTTGTTGGATAGACCCAACATGAGACACTGCAAGAGCTTTATATAATGTGCTATCAGTTGGTCTCAAGTAGTGTTGGTATAGAACTCTTGTACCCGAGATTATTATGGTTCCCAACATGTGTAGTGACTTACTTTCAGGCTGCCAAATGCTACTCCATAATTGGGTAATTATAAAAGTAGTCTATAGGTTTGCAATGAAACATGTAGTAGGATGTGAGTAATCAATATGGGATTTGCCCCTCACAGTTAATTGGAGAGATATCTCTAGGCCCCTTGATGTAATGGACCACTGAAGTGCATGACCATGCCGAGTGATTGAGGAGTCAATCACGAGTTGAGTAATCCATCACATGGTCGAATGAATGATTGAGCTATTGAAAGGATGGCACACTTCTCGCCATGAGCTTAATCGATATCGTGTGGCAAAGGGGTTCGTACATGTATACACTACAGGTTTAGTCGATATGATCTTTGTGTACACCCAGCAGGTCAATATGCCTTGCTAGAGACTGCTATTGACATGTGGACAGAAAAGTTGTTTTGGGGTTGCAACCGAGTGCACATGAACCTATAGGGTCGCATACTTAACAAGTTGGAACGAATTATTGGGATAGAGATCAAAATATGGTTCAGTCTGGATAGGGATCTGAATAGAGTTCCTAATGAGCCTATGAGGCCCAATTAGATGCTCTATATATTCAGGGGCGAGGCGTAGTGTAAACTCTTTTGCACGAGAAAAACCCTAGCCGCACCTCTCCCCACGAGCCAAACCCTAGCCGTGCATGGGTGCTAGCACTTCCACGCACAGCGTTCCAACCCCGGACATGTGGATACTGGTAGAGATGTTGCTGCGTTGCGGCGTTGGTTGGTGGGGAATGTGAGAAGGCGATCGCACGAGGGGGAGATGCTCGCGCAAGGAGGTAACGATCGGGTTGCACAGATCGACTACTTCCTCTACGTCGGCGCGCGCTTCATCAGATTGGGCTACTCTGACTCTGCTTCCGCTGCTCTGTGCATTAAGTGGTAACGATCCATGATCTTTTACTCGCATGGTTTCCTAGTTTACACGGTAGAAAATTTTGTTTGTGCTATCGTAGCCCACCCGTAACCCTACATGTCCATGTTTTACACTAGCATTATGAATATAGGGCTACTCGTCCGATCGAAACTCTGTGGACTGCAAAGGAACATAAAGAGTTTATACTGATTCAGGCCCTCGATGTGAGGTAATACCCTATGTCCAGTTGTGGTGTATTTCCTTTGAGGATGTATGAGTTGTTCTGGTGAACCTGCCCTCAGGGGGCGCCCTGCCTCCCTTATTTACTGGGGGACAGGGTTACAAAGTAGGAGTCCCAGTTAGACTACAACCAAGGGATCTCCTTCTAGAGATATAACGTACCTGACTAGGACTGTATTTTCCCTGTCGTACAAGGCTAAGTATGCTGAGTTCCATCATATCCCTAATTACAAGGCTAGGCCCATCCTCTGTCTGAGTGACCCATATGCTTGTCATGAGGTACCCAGGGCCCATGGCCTCCAAAGCAGCTCCTGAGACCTTCATAGTTGAGTCACAGCTGATGCCAAGTGCTCATCCTCCACAGTGAAGTATTCCCGAGTGCATTGCTCCCCAGTACTCTTTGTCCGAGTGCTTCTTCTCCTGAGTCCTACTTCATGTTTGCTAGCAGTGAGGCTATGAAGGGCTTCTTGTAGAAATATGAATAGTGTGCACCAAATAGGCGCACCTATTAGGTGTAGCCCCCGATTTTGTGCTTAATTGTGAAACAATTAAACATAAAGTCAAAGATCTTTAACCTTGTAGTCTTTTCCGAGTAGTGCACTACTGGTATATGAGACTCTTCGGCATCATGTTAGCCAGAATATTTTTAAGTCTTTCCTGAGTAGTATATCACTCGGAAGTTAGACTCTTCAACATTATGTCAGCTAGAATGATTTTTGCTCATGGCAATTATTGGCCAAGCATGTAGGCCGAGTACCACTTTATGGATTTCAACCCAATACGTGGTCAGGTGTACTTGAGAGATACCTGTATCCCCAATTTTAATGGAAACCAGCTTGTGATTCTTATAAGGATATATCCTCAATACCTAGTAAATAATGCAGATACCCGAATGTATACACTCAGCTGTAGGCTTAGCATGAAGCATATCTGATTATATGATTGGTTTCTGTTAGTAGCACCAGCACTGTGATTTTAACACAGTCAGCGAGCGGCCCAAATAGAGCGTGCTACTGTAGAAACTCATATCTTATGGCCAAGTACTGAATTTGTAGGCCCAAGCCCACTTATCAGCACAAGCTCTATAAAGGCGGGGGGAGAGAGAAAATATTCCCTCATCTTCTCTAATCCACCAATTGCTTCGTTTTCCAACTTCCGCGCCGAAATTTCGCACCTTGCCTCGCTAGGGTTCGCCATTGCTAGCTACTCCCTTTCAAAACTCGGGCGATCCTGCTCCTCCACGTCCATTCCAAGCCCCCGATAGCATTTCCCCCAAATCTCCTCGCCTCAAGCCATGTCGAGAGCTTCAGAAATCCCGAAGGTGTCCGCTGAGACCTGGCCGACGTCAGACTGCGGCTCGACTAAATTGAAATATCTGGAGAAGTTGCTGAGATTGTAGAGCCGTGAAGTTATTCATTGGCGTCCGGCTGAAGGGGAATTGATTCCAGTGCCCCAATCTGGTGAGACTGTAGTCTTCGCCTCTTTCTTTGACCGAGGTCTTGCTCTTCCTTCCTCGGATTTTCTTTGCCAACTTCTTTCTTTCTATGGGCTAGAGTTGGTGAATCTGAATCCCAACTCCTTCTTGCAAATCTCTATCTTTGCAACTCTGTGTGAATGCTTTCTGGGTGTACAGCCCCATTTCAATCTGTTCAGATATTTGTTCCACATCAAACATCAGCCCTCCAAAAACAAAGTCCAGGTGATAGAGGGAGCCGGTCTCCAGCTTAGGAACGAATCAAAAAGAATCTATCTTCATGTTCCTCTGAAGACTTCCCTTAAGGGCTAGCATAAAGAGTAGTTCTATTGCTCTGATCTTGAACCCTCTCGCCCCTCTTCACTGGTTTTTCCCCGGAGGTCTTACCAAGCTATCGTCTATGCCAAGTTTTGAGGAGATGGGCCAAGTGTATCTGTTGATTGACAAAATTGACAAGCTGAAGAGCTCTGGTTTGACTGGTCCCTTGGTGGCCAGATGTTTGTTGAATCACTACATCAGGCCGCTGACGCTAAGAAGCCACTTCGGTTGGGATTACAAGGGAAAAAATGATCCTAGCCAAGAATACTCAGATCTGACTGATAAGCATAAGGTGACTGATATCTTGCTTAGTTATTTCGCTAACGGGGTAATTGAGACTGAAGATGCAGAGTGCGCCACCGTGGCTTGCAGCCAAGAAAGGCCTAATCCAGAGGTAATATTGAAATGTTGGTTATTGAATCACTGTCCATCTATGATGAATATTTGTAGACATGTATCCAAGATTACTCTGCAATGTATGATGTATGTTGCTTGAATCACTTGTAGGAATGTGAGGAGTTTGATGATGACTCCCAAACTTTCTCGGCCGCCAAGTTGAAGAAGAGGCCATTAAGTCCTTCTACTACCCAGCCTAGCTCCAAGAGAGCTGGGAAGAAACCTATAGACGACCCGGGCAAGAAGAGAACTAGCAGGCCGAGTGTCACAGTCGGGAGCCTGAAGATAAAAGATACCACCAGCGTAGCTCCCAGGCTACCGAGTCCAAGGCCATCGTCTCCAAGCCCAAGACCAATGCCTCCAGGCTTAGCAACATTGAGCCCAAGGCTGGCGCCGCCGAGTACGAGATTAGTAGTGTCGAGTCAAAGAGACTGGGCCAACCAAGAGCAAAGCGCCACCACCGACTACCACGCTGACTAGCCTGGTAGCCAGCAGCTCTCCATCACCGACATCTGGAGCCCCCTCGTGGAAGTTCAGGACCTCCAAGAGGTAAGCAATCATGAATCTTCTGAAGACCTTGAACAGTGTTATAGTGTCTTGATATTTGACTCATTGTGCAAGAGGCGAGTAAACATAGATCTCAAGGATACTACGCCAACTGCTCCCGTTGCCGAGCCAGCCCTAGCCGAGCCAACACCAGCAAGCTCATTGCTGAGCCGACAACCACCTCAGTTGTAGAAACTGAAGCTGTCCTGACAGCAGGACCACTAGCACCGGTGGACCAAGGGGCGAGTACTGAAGCCGTGGCTCTAGCCCTTGAGCAAGTCCCTGAAGCCCCAACAGCTACCAAGTCAGAAGTCAAGATCTTGTCGCCATCCATTTCGTCATCGTCTTCAGATGAAGTGGATCTCCCTAGGCTTGAAGCCCCACCCTGTAGGTTCCCGAGAACATTCCACTAGGTATCCCTTGAGGGAGTCACGGAAAGCTACGAGCATGATGAGGAGGCAATGGAGAGGGAGTACAAAGTTCTTCTTCGTGCCACAATCACCGTGTCTCGGGGAGTCCGGGTATGATTCTCGCCATATTGAGTTCTTAACAGTCTTCCTTGTATTGGTTTTCTACCTCTTGACTCTGTTTTGTTCTATTTTTGATCCGAGTAGAAGATAGTTGATCGCTCAGCGAAAATGAACAAGGTCTTGACCCAGCTTGCCCCCCATGTCCAACGATTGGGTTAGCTCCAAGCCGCAAAAGCCGACCTGGAACGGTCTAGTCAGGAGAGGGAGACGTGGCTGAAGGGAGCAGTTGACCAGCTCAGGGATGAAAAGTGTGCTCTAGCCAAGAAGATCAGAAGTAAGTCTCCTGTATTTGTCTTCCCGAATAAATCACGAGTATATTTCTCCAGCTTTGTTGTTTCTCAACTGCCCAGTTGAGCCCTGACTGTAATCTCGAGTTCTTGACTATTCTGATGTACAGCCCTCGAAGCCGAGTTGAAGACCCACACAGAGGAGAAAAAACAACAAGAACTTGAGCTGAAGAAAGTTGAAAAGGCTAAAACTGAACTAGAGAAGGCCAAAGCCAAAGTAGAGGCCGACTATGCAAGTAAGCCTTCCCTCTGACAGTAACCTTAACCAATCCTTTTGTTACTCTGACAGCAATTTTGGCTAACAAGTATACTTGCCAATGAATCTGAGCAGCTTCGAGAGCTAATGCCCAAACTCAATCCCAAGCCTTTGCTGCGGAGATTAAAGTCGTCAAGGAGTCACGGGAGATTCTTGCCAAATCCGTGAAAGGGCTCCTTGACATCATGGATCCTCACCATGTTGGGACCAGCTCCAGTACAGTCTCCTAGGTGCAGGCGCGCCTTAGCAATGCCCCGAGTATCTTGAAAAGGTGCTCGGATGAGCGCGTTGTGTCGACGTGGCCCAGACCCTGGCCATGACCAAGTCGATTTACCCTAGGGTAGACCTTGAGGCCATCGGTGAGGGGTTTGCCGAAGAGACAACACCTAAGGAAGCATTGGAGTTGATCACTGAGGCGAGGCCGACTACAGAGGCGATCACAGTACCTGGGAATGTAAGAACAAACCATTATGCAATCGGTGTATGTAAAGCTTTTGTAAAGACATGTGTAAATATATGTACAATGCCACCGAGTTCTTGGTTTTCCTTAGTTATCATTATCTTTACCTGACTATGTAGTCTACGTCGAGTTGGTCGATAGGAACTTTAATCAAAAATCATTCAACTCAAAAAGCTATTCTCGGGCAAACATAACATAATCGTTGTAAGACTTCATAACTTAGATAAAACAAGCTCGTATGTTGTTGACAAAGCACATATAATACATGCAGCCCCCGACTCACTACTCAGTTGAAACAAGCGACGTAGTGAGTCAGAGAAAAACTTTATACATATGTATGTGAGAAAGTACAAAACTCAGGTATAGAAAGGACATAGCTGTTCTATATTTCATGAGTTGCTGACTAGGGCACCATCATCGGTCTTTAGCCGGTAGGCGTCGGCCGAGTAACCTCAGCGATAATGAACAACCCTTCCCACAGGGGGGATAATTTATGCCTGTCTTTGGTGGTTTATATTTTTCTCAAGACGAGATCACCGACCAAAAAGGCGCGGCCACGGATATTCTGACTGTGATAACAACGCAGGCCTTGTAGATACCTTGTCGACTAGATAACTACGATGTCCCTAGCTTCCTCCAATTGATCTAGTTGAACCAGTTGGTTTTCGTTAGATTTATCTTTTGAGTAGGCCCGAACTCGTGGAGAGCCGAACTCTAACTCGGTTGGTAACATGGCCTCAGCACCATAGACTAGAAAGAAAGGGGATTGCCCTATTGCCCGACTAACCGTGGTTCTCAGTGACCAGAGAATGGATAGGAGTTCTTGTACCCACCGCCCTGCGTATGGTTGTAGTCGGTTGAATATCCTAGCCTTGATACCTTGTAAAACCATGCCATTAGCACGCTCGACCTGCCCATTCCTCCATGGGTGTGCCACAGAGGCATAACAGATCTTGATGCCGAAGTCGTCACAGAAATCTTGAAAGACGCCGCTAGTGAACTGAGTACCATTGTCTGTTATGATGTGGTTAGGAACCCCGAATCAGTATAATATACTGATGATGAAGTCCTTTGCTCATGCCGCTGTTATGGTAGCAACGGGTTTTGCCTCAATCCACTTTGTGAATTTATCCACTGCGACGAACAAGTGTGTGAACCTGTTAACGCCAAAATTTGGTACGGTTCGTTACCATGTTCGGTTAAGGAAAGAAGCGATATCAGCCGTTGGAAACTAATCCAGAAGAGTTCGAGCTTGGGAAGGAATCGTGAAGACCACGTTATGGCAGTTAATTACCTTATCTATTAATTAGGTAGTTTTGATAATTTTTAGGAAACCTGATCTCGTATCTGATCGGGGCTTGTTAGTTTTCCTTTTCTAGTTAGGAAAGTCCTGTTCCGTGTCCTATAAGGACTGTAATAACTCGGGGTATATATACGTATGCCCGGGTACCTTGTAAATCATCTCTCGATCAATCAAATTCGGCGCATCGCCACCCTTTACCAACGGGTTCTTGCTTCTCGAGCCGGGCTGCATCGGTTAGGTCCGAACTCCGGCGAGAGGGTAAGTCTCGTTACCCCGGCTACCAATCGGCTAGGACTTCCTCGGTTAGGTCCGATATTCTAGTCGGTATATGGTAGCCGGCTTACCACGATATATCTGCTTTGTCTACGGCTGCATCGGTTCGGTTCGATCTCTTAGGCCCATCAGGTATATCACATCACGCGTGCGTAGATCTTATCATCTTACTGGGAGTAGCTTATCGTCAGTTTGTGCTGCATCGGTTGGGTCCGACCTACTGAACTGTCGCGATAAGTTGTTCCTGCTAGGTTGATGTTTTTTGCGCAAGTGTTTTATCAGAATGTATAGCCGATAAGTTATCTTATTACATCACAGTTGAATTAGATCTATCGGTTTGTTGAGGTTCCTTTACTATTATCGATCTGTGCTGCATCAGTTAGGTTTGAACTACTAGATCGATAATAATAGATTTATCCTTGTCGAGCCGATCGGTGTGTATGCGACGTTCTATCGGAGTGCTTAGCCGATAGGTTATCTTTTTATAAAGCCGACTGTATTATCTTTACTATTTTGGTCATCTATATTATCATCGGTTCTCTAGCCGATGCACATGTGTTTCCTTGGCAGTCGGCTAGTTCACTATTCTGCCTATCTATTTTATCATCGGCTTCTAGCCGATGCACATTTTATATTGACAGCTTATCCATTTATCTATAGCGTCATCGGTTTCCTAGCCGATACACAGGTGCCATCGGCCATCGGCTACAAGGAGCCTACATCAGACCGTATCGGCCGATAGCCGATGTGCAATTGCTGCTGATCCGGGCGCGAGCACAAGCGAGGACCCGGGAGCGAGAACCCGAGCATGAGACCCGGGCGCGAGTACAGGCGAGGGCCCGGGCACAAGCATAGCGGCGATCGGCTGGAAGGAATCCGTATCGGCTTACTGGCCGATTGGATCAATAATCAAATTTCTTCATCTCCTTGTCAATTGCAGGGTCAAATTGACTGGCACGCCTACGAACCTCAAATATTTTAGGACCTGCACTGGAGCTAAGCAGATCTCCCAGGCCTTCGTATGTTCAATCGCATCAAACCAGATCATCAACAAGCTTCTTGGCACACCCGGTGGTTTTTGGTGCGAACAGAACCCTCCTGACGCTTTCTTGAAAGGCCTGACCATGTCAAGCCCCCATACTGCAAAGGGCCAAGAGATTGGGATTGTTTGGAGTTCTTGGGCTGGGAGATTTGTTTGTCTTGCATAGAACTGACAACCTTCGCATGTGCAAACTATGTCTTTAACATCTATTACTACTGTTGGCTAGAAAAATCCCTGCCTATAAGCCTTTCCAACTAACGTCCTGGATGCGGCATGGTTGCCACATATGCCCGAGTGGATCGATTGCAGAATCTGCTTGCCCTCGTTAGGTGTGACGCAGCGTATGATGACTCCGGATGCACTTCTTCGGTACAGGTCTTCTCCGACTACTAGGAAATATTTGCTTCGACGTTTGATTTGTTTGGCTTCACTGTGATCTTCTGGGAGTTCATCATCCAAGAGGAATTTGAGAACTGGAGTCCGCCAATCTTGAGATATGATTAGTACTTTGTCTGTTGCCAGGGTAGGTTCATCCCCCGACTGTTCTGGCACTGGTTTCTTCTTAACTAATGGCTCGATTAGTTGTTCGACAAAAATACTAGTCGGGACCACTTCTCTCTTGGATCCCATGTTAGCCAGTTTGTCTGCACCATCATTGTATTGTCGTAAGATGTGAGTTATCTCCAGCCCGTCGAACTTATTTTCTAGCTTTCTAACCTCCTGGCAGTACACTGCCATAGTATCGTCGAGGCATGTCCAGTCTTTCATGACTTGGTTCACCATGAGTTGAGAATCCCCACGTACAACCAATTGGCGGATGACGAGTGATATAGCGATACGGAGCCCGTGGATGAGTGCCTCGTACTCGGCGACATTGTGGGAAGCTGGAAAGTGAATTTGGAGAACATACTTGAGTTTTTCACTGGTGGGTGACGTCAGTACGACACCGGCCCTAGTGCCGCCGATCCGTAGAGAACCGTTGAAGTACATTGTCCAGTACTCTAGCTTGTCTATTGTTGTAGTCGTCTGAACTTCTGTCCACTCGGCCACAAAGTCAGCTAGAGCTTGAGATTTGATTGTTGTCCATGGCTAGAGCTTGAGATGTCGAACGCCATTAACTCAAGCGCCCATTTAGCTATTTGGCCGGCGGCCTCGCGATTGTGCAGGACATCGCCGAGTGGATACGATGTGACCACCATGACTTGATGCAACTAAAAATAGTGCACTAGCTTCCGGACAGTGATGAGTAGGCCATATAGCAGCTTCTGGACCTAAGGATATCTCATCTTTGAGTCGGCTAGGACCTCACTGACGAAGTAGATTGGCCGTTGAACTTTTTGTATATGACCTGGCTCTGATCGCTCGACTACCAGAACCGTGCTGACTACATGAGTAGTTGCCGCCAGATATATCATTAATGGCTCTTGGGGCATAGGTGATGCCAACACTGGTGGTGATGTGAGAAATTTCTTGAAGTCTACAAAGGCTTGTTGGGCTTCAGGATTCCATTGAAAATTGTCCGCTTGCTTCAGTAGTTTGAACAAAGGCATGTCCCGTTTGCCTAGTCGGGAAATGAATCGACTGAGTGCTGCCATGCAGCTTGTCAGCTTCTAGACGTCTTTCTACCTAGTCGGGGGTGCCATGTTCATGATTGCATTGATTTTCTCTGGATTGGCCTCAATGTTGCGATGCGATATGATGAAACCGAGTAGCTTGCCGGATGGCACACCGAAGGTGCACTTTTCCGGGTTCAACTTCATCTTGAATCTTTGAAAATTTTGGAGGGTTTCTTCCAGGTCAGCGATGAGGTCTTCTTTGGAGTTTGTCTTGATCACCACGTCATCGACATACGCCACCATGTTGCACCCGCTCCGAGTGTGTTGACACCGCTTAATTGCTCGTTGATACGTTGCTCCAGCGTTTTTCAAACCGAACGGCATGGTGATGTAGCAGTATGCTCCAAACAGCATGATGAAAGAAGTCTTTAGGCAGTCCTCCTTTAGGTTGATTTGATGGTATCCTGAGTAACAGTCGAGAAAGCTGAGAAGTTCGCACCCCGCGGTTGAATCTACCACCTAATCTATTCTTGGTAGACCAAATGGGTCTTTGGGGCACGCCTTGTTCAAGTCCGTGTAGTCGACACACATGCGCCATTTACCCTTCTTCTTCCGGACCAAGACTGGGTTTGCCAGCCAATTCAGGTGGTAGACCTCTTTCATGAACCTGGCTGCGAGGAGCTTGGTTATCTCCTCCTGAATAGCATCTTTGCTGTCCTGTGTGAAGCGCCGTAGCCATTGCTAGACTGGCTTGGTGTTTGTTTTGACATTGAGGGCGTGCTCGATCACCTCCCTAGGTACCCCAGGCATGTCGGAAGGTTTCCAAGCGAAAATGTCCCTGTTTGCCTGGAGGAAGGTGACGAGCGCGTATTCCTATTTGGGGTCGAGTCCAGTCCCGACTAGAGTAGTCTTCGAGGGATTGGAAGGGTCTAGGGGGATCTTCTTCGTGTCGAAGTCCGCTAAAATTCCCGACTTTGCTGCTTTTTTTGCCAGAACTTGAATCGTCCTCAACTTTGGTTGTAATGGCTTGCGAATGCTGTTGCGTCTGACTACCGCGTTCTTGAGATTGAGCCAAACTCGAGCTCTCCTTGTCGCAGGTGAAGGCTTGCTTGACTCGCTGCGAGGGAAAGAACTCTGGCTGGCCCAGGCATCTTGAGGCATCATGTAGGTATAGTACGCACCGGCCATGATACCCAATTTGGCTAGTGCCGGCGTACGAATCCCACGTACCTTGAAATCAGCGACCTCGAACAGCAGATGTTCTTTGTGCAAGAATATACCTCTACAATCTCCATGTGCCGAAGGTGACCGCAAAGTTATTTGTCCAAGGGGTGTTGAAGATAGGCTGGGGATTACCCCATGGAAGGGCGCTGTACTTGGTCGCAGCTCTGAATGAGGAATCATTTTTTTTGTTTTTTTTCAGTTTTTTTTTTTTTTTCTCATCCAAGGTCTTGGCGAACAGAATGTTGAGCATGTTGCCTCCATCTATGAGAACCTTGTTGATGCTTTTGACGACCGGGTCCAAGATGAGTGGATAGCGTCCTAGGTGTGTAACCCGATTAGGGTGATCTGTGCGGTCAAATGTGATGGGCATCTTTGACCAACGCACAATATTGGGGGCGTCCTGCTGTAGAGACACGAGTTGACGTCGCGTGCTGTTAGCTTCTGCTTCCGCTTGGACTCGTACTCAAACGGCCTTCTGAAGATATGGTTGAGCTCAGCCTGGGGATCTTGATAATCGCCGGCTGCGCCCAAATCTAGCTTGTCTTTGTCCTTGTCAGCGCCAGATGTTGAAGCCTTGTCAGAAGCAAACCTCTTGAGCATGAAGCAATCCTTGGCTTCGTACTTGCCCTTGGGATGAAAGGGGCAGGGCCCGTTCAATCACTTTTTGGTACTCGTTGTACTTGGGGTGGGCGCGCGACCGAGTAGCGCTCCAACGTTGGCCACCACGTTGTTCGACTTCCACTAACTGGCAGCGTACCGGACTTCTTTTATATGATGGCTTGTTGTTGGCTTTTTGGTCCTTCTGTCAGGACTTTTCTTGTCGTCGAAGGGCCTAGGCGACCGCTTCAGCCGAGTCGGCATACTTGTTTGCCATGTTCGAAGAGAGCCTGATAGAAGCAGGAGGTTTCTGAAGACGTGAACTTGGCGATGAAGAGGTTGTTTAACTCCTTGCGGAAGGCAGCGAGTGACCGGACCCTGCATCCGGTTGGATCATTGGGATCTAGTTGTGTTTCTTGGAAAACCTTTTGATGAACTCCCAAAGAGACTCGTTCTTCCCTCTGGTGCCGATCCTCAGATAGAGATCGTGCTCGGAAGATGGCTCTCTCGTAAGTCCCTTGAAATTGGCAACTGAAGTGTTCCCTGGAGTTCTCCCCCAGGAGTCCGATTGACCGCTTTGAGGGAGCCTTATCAGCCATGTCCTCGCCAAGTTCGGCCAGGGCGACCGGGAGGTAGTTAGCCATGGCCTTGTGATTGCCTCGGCTTTTGCTTTCAAGGGGGATGCTAGAGTGTAGACCGTGAGAGCCAAGACTCGGGATTGGTCTCTGCCATCGTACTTTTTTTATTCCTATAGGCTTAAAAAAAACTAACGGCCAGTCGACCTGTTTGTAGGTCCTCGGTGAAGGGCTGGTACGCCTTCATCTACATGAGGGCTCCTGCTCCGATTACTCGTGGTGGAGGCCGAAGCGGACGTTTTCATCCTCCAGTCGATGGTGCTCGTTGTCTTCGCGTTCACGGTGTCGTGTGTTGATATCCTAGCAGAAGGTCACGTCGTAGTCGGCATCGATCTTGGTTGTCGTGGC